>JAUIMM010000317.1:3910000-4510000 GCA_031769625.1 Taudactylus pleione | reverse complement strand
TGGCAGTGTGGAATCAGGGGCGCTTCTGGTCATTGCTGTCCCTACAAGTCACGCTACTTGCACATAGTGATAGCTGTCAGAAGGTATTGTAGGTAAGTGCACCAGTAATCCCACCAATGTCTGATAATAGTACTGTATTTTACAGAAGATCAACAACTCCGATTACAGAGAAATAGAAATAGTGGAAAAATGTCCCTACGCAAAAAAGTAAGGACCTGCTTTAACCCTTTCACTGTTTGAGTCTGCACCAAATGTTCCCATTCACAGTACTGTAGAAATTAAGGTTTTTGCTCTCTGCATTGGTTTCACCTTGAGTCGGTGCTTCATCAGCATCCAGACTTTTTGGATGTCCATCACTGGTCACCATTGCACCCGATGTCACGGGGTCTGGAAAATCAAAAAGACAAGAAAGCATTAGTAGCGAGGTAGCGACAAGTGAGACCTAAAACATAGGTGCAAATTACATTCACTGAAACAGAGGTCATTGAGACCATATGCAAAAAGGCAACTCATGCATGGTCAAGTCAACAACAATAGGTGCAGGGAGTAGGGCTGTTACGGGGCTGCGATGGTCGCGATGGTGATACCAGGCTGCAACCTCTGTCGCAGCGCTGGGATCACAGATGCAGCAAGGAGGTGTCTTTTTTCCTACAGACACTTTCTGCTGCATTAGCATTTTAGATAGATGGGAACTGCATAGACGCTTGTGTGCGGCTCTGTAATTCTGTCTATCTCTGAATCAGGACCATAAATTTGTAGCACAATAGTATACCAGCCTGTGAGCAGCCGGTTTGGCTGAAACACTGCACAGATCATTATGATCTGTGCAGGCTTTGGTGTGTTAAAGGGTTAATATAAATAAATAAAATAAATAAATTGTGGTCCCTTCACCTAAATGCATAATCAGCACCGGACCTCTGAGCCCAGTCAACTACTGTAGGAACATGGGAAAACCTGATGTGGGGTCCCCCGATTTTTCCAGTAACCAGCACCGGGCTGAACCAACCGGTTTCTCTGACATAATGTAAAACCAGCCCCAAACTAGTCAGCCCAGGGCCGGAAATCCTCAGATAGTTGGAACCCCCCCCCAAAAAATGGGGTCCCCCCTCCAAAAGATCCACCAGCCCTGGAGGCACTGGATGTGTAAAATATAGAAAATAATATTGTTCTTTACAGTGGGTCTACAGGTCCCAGCAATCTTACCCTGGCATGCCGGCACTTGTAGATTACAAATGCCAGCATGCCCAAACATTCTGTGCCTGCTGACACTTGTAGTCCCACTGTAAATAAAATATTTTAAAAAAATTACAGGACACGTACGACAAATGAGGAAGTTCGTTCTTAAAATAATCATTTAAAAAAAATCCATACTCCCCCAGCCCATGGATCAGATCCTCTTGGGCCTGTCAGCATAACCAAATCCTATATGGCTGCAGAATCTATCATAAAGGGGGCAATCACACCGATGAATATCACCATTGGATCTAAATAGACAGTCACATCTGCTGCTCAGTAAATTTGTGATTTTGAGTCTGAAACGTTCCGGTGATGTCCAGCGATTTGCTTTAGAAATCAAACATGATTCTTAGTAAATTTACCCCTAAGAAAGGCACAATGGGAGCTAGACGGATAGCCAAAATTGCAGCAAAGAGTTTTAAGTCAATGTTTCATTTGATACTTTTTAAGTACCTCAAATATGTGGCTTGTGGCCACTATCAGCCTTCTATACTCTTATCCAATGTTATTTGCCACTATTTCAGGTTTTCCCAATTTTTCGTACACTTCTCCCAGGTTGCACACTTTAGAATTACTGCTCAGGTGCAGCCAAAAGCATTTTGTATGTATAATAACAATGTATAACAATGTAACTAAAAAGCACAGATATACAACACTAAACAGGTAGTAAAAGGTAAGAAGATCCAGTCTTTTAAATGATTGCCTCTCTAAAACATCGGGCAGACATGTAAGTTACAGACACTGACGAGTTCCAGGCAAATAAGCCCGATGTTTATATTTACCCCATTGACCCAAATCTGCTGCATTGCTTTGCACAAGATCTGTGTCTCTCATACACAGTCATTAGCTGCACCAAGTCAGGGTCACAGGACTTTTTTCAGGCTGCACACACTCATGCACAATAAAACTTTCCTCTAGTCTACAAACCTTCAAGCGTTCACTGAGAACTCACCTCTTCTGACAGCTTATAATATATTCCAGAACCACTAACATAACCTCCATAAGCTATCCTACCCAATTATATCCCCTCTAAACATCCCACACATATCATCCATAATCTATCCTACCCAATTACATCCCCTTTATACAGCACACATATATCCTCCATAAGCTATCCTACCCAATTATATCCCCTCTAAACATCCCACACATATCATCCATAATCTATCCTACCCAATTACATCCCCTCTATACAGCACACACATATCATCCATAATCTATCCTACCCAATTACATCCCCTCTATACATCCCACACATATCATCCATAAGCTATCCTACCCAATTACATCCCCTCTATACAGCACACACATATCCTCCATAAGCTATCCTACCCAATTACATCCCCTCTATACAGCACACACATATCCTCCATAATCTATCCTACCCAATTCCATCCCCTCTATACATCCCACACATATCATCCATAAGCTATCCTACCCAATTACATCCCCTCTATACATCCCACACATATCATCCATAAGCTATCCTACCCAATTACATCCCCTCTATACAGCACACACATATCCTCCATAAGCTATCCTACCCAATTACATCCCCTCTATACAGCACACACATATTCTCCATAAGCTATCCTACCCAATTACATCCCCTCTATACAGCACACACATATCATCCATAATCTATCCTACCCAATTACATCCCCTCTATACATCCCACACATATCATCCATAAGCTATCCTACCCAATTACATCCCCTCTATACAGCACACACATATCCTCCATAAGCTATCCTACCCAATTACATCCCCTCTATACAGCACACACATATCCTCCATAATCTATCCTACCCAATTACATCCCCTCTATACATCCCACACATATCATCCATAAGCTATCCTACCCAATTACATCCCCTCTATACATCCCACACATATCATCCATAAGCTATCCTACCCAATTACATCCCCTCTATACAGCACACACATATCCTCCATTATCTACCCTACCCAATTACATCCCCTCTATACAGCACACACATATCATCCATAAGCTATCCTACCCAATTACATCCCCTCTATACATCCCACACATATCCTCCATAATCTGTCCTACCCAATTACATCCCCTCTATACAGCACACACATAACCTCCATAATCTGTCCTACCCAATTACATCCCCTCTATACAGCACACACATATCCTCCATAATCTATCCTACCCAATTACATCCCCTCTATACAGCACACACATACCCTCCATAAGCTATCCTACCCAATTACATCCCCTTTATACAGCACACACATATCATCCATAAGCTATCCTACCCAATTACATCCCCTCTATACAGCACACACATATCATCCATAAGCTATCCTACCCAATTACATCCCCTCTATACAGCACACACATATCCTCCATAAGCTATCCTACCCAATTACATCCCCTCTATACAGCACACACATATCCTCCATTATCTACCCTACCCAATTACATCCCCTCTATACAGCACACAAATATCATCCATAAGCTATCCTACCCAATTACATCCCCTCTATACATCCCACACATATCCTCCATAATCTGTCCTACCCAATTACATCCCCTCTATACAGCACACACATATCCTCCATAAGCTATCCTACCCAATTACATCCCCTCTATACAGCACACACATAACCTCCATAATCTGTCCTAACCAATTACATCCCCTCTATACAGCACACACATATCCTCCATAAGCTATCCTACCCAATTACATCCCCTCTATACAGCACACACACATAACCTCCATAATCTGTCCTACCCAATTACATCCCCTCTATACAGCACACACATAACCTCCATAATCTGTCCTAACCAATTACATCCCCTCTATACAGCACACACATAACCTCCATAATCTATCCTGCCCAATTACATCTACTCTATACAGCACACACATACCCTCCATAAGCTATCCTACCCAATTACATCCCCTTTATACAGCACACACATATCATCCATAAGCTATCCTACCCAATTACATCCCCTCTATACAGCACACACATATCCTCCATAATCTGTCCTACCCAATTACATCCCCTCTATACAGCACACACATATCCTCCATAAGCTATCCTACCCAATTACATCCCCTCTATACAGCACACACATAACCTCCATAATCTGTCCTAACCAATTACATCCCCTCTATACAGCACACACATAACCTCCATAATCTGTCCTACCCAATTACATCCCCTCTATACAGCACACACATATCCTCCATAATCTATCCTACCCAATTACATCCCCTCTATACAGCACACACATACCCTCCATAATCTATCCTACCCAATTACATCCCCTCTATACAGCACACACATACCCTCCATAAGCCATCCTACCCAATTACATCCCCTTTATACAGCACACACATATCATCCATAAGCTATCCTACCCAATTACATCCCCTCTATACAGCACACACATATCCTCCATAAGCTATCCTACCCAATTACATCCCCTCTATACAGCACACACATATCCTCCATAAGCTATCCTACCCAATTACATCCCCTCTATACAGCACACACATATCATCCATAAGCTATCCTACCCAATTACATCCCCTCTATACAGCTCACACATCCTCCATAAGCTATCCTACCCAAGTACATCCCCTCTATACAGCACACACATATCCTCCATTATCTACCCTACCCAATTACATCCCCTCTATACAGCACACACATATCATCCATAAGCTATCCTACCCAATTACATCCCCTCTATACATCCCACACATATCCTCCATAATCTGTCCTACCCAATTACATACCCTCTATACAGCACACACATATCCTCCATAAGCTATCCTACCCAATTACATCCCCTCTATACAGCACACACATAACCTCCATAATCTGTCCTAACCAATTACATCCCCTCTATACAGCACACACATAACCTCCATAAGCTATCCTACCCAATTACATCCCCTCTATACAGCACACACATATCCTCCATAAGCTATCCTACCCAATTACATCCCCTCTATACAGCACACACATACCCTCCATAAGCTATCCTACCCAATTACATCCCCTTTATACAGCACACACATATCCTCCATAAGCTATCCTACCCAATTACATCCCCTCTATACAGCACACACATATCCTCCATAAGCTATCCTACCCAATTACATCCCCTCTATACAGCACACACACATATCCTCCATAAGCTATCCTACCCAATTACATCCTCACTATACTGCTCAAACATAACCTCCGAAATCTGTCCTACCCAATTACGTCCTCTCTATACAGCACACACATAACCTCCATAAGCTATCCTACCCAATTACATCCCCTCTATACAGCACACACATATCCTCCATAAGCTATCCTACCCAATTACATCCCCTCCATACAGCACACACATATCCTCCATAAGTAATCCTACCCAATTACATCCCCTCTAAACATCCCACACATATCATCCATAAGCTATCCTACCCAATTACATCCCCTCTATACAGCACACACATATCCTCCATAAGCTATCCTACCCAATTACATCCCCTCTATACAGCACACACATAACTTCCAAAAGATATCCTACCCATTTACATCCCCTCTATACAGCACACGCATACCCTCCATAAGCTATCCTACCCAATTACATCCCCTCTATACAGCACACACATATCCTCCATAAGCTATCCTACCCAATTACATCCCCTCTATACATCCCACACATATCATCCATAAGCTATCCTACCCAATTACATCCCCTCTATACAGCACACACATAACCTCCATAAGCTATCCTACCCAATTACATCCCCTCTATACAGAACACACATATCCTCCATAAGCTATCTTACCCAATTACATCCCCTCTATACAGCACACACATATCCTCCATAAGCTATCCTACCCAATTACATCCCCTCTATACAGCACACACATAACCTCCATAAGCTATCCTACCCAATTATATCCCCTCTATACAGCACACACATATCCTCCATAAGCTATCCTACCCAATTACATCCCCTCTATACAGCTCACACACATATCCTCCATAAGCTATCCTACCCAATTACATCCTCACTATGCTGCTCACACATAACCTCTGAAATCTGTCCTACCCAATTACATCCCTTCTATACAGCACACACATATCCTCCATAAGTTATCCTACCCTATTACATCCCCTCTATACAGCAGACACATATCCTCCATAAGCTATTCTACCCAATTACATCCCCAATATACATAAGACACATATCCCCATAAGCTATCCTACCCAATTACATCCCCACTATACAGCACACACATATCCTCCATAAGCTATCCTACCCAATTATATCTCCACTATACAGCACACACATATCCTCCATAAGCTATCCTACCCAATTACATCCCCTCTATACAGCACACACATATCCTCCATAAGCTATCCTACCCAATTACATCCCCTCTATACAGCACAGACACATATCCTCCATAAGCTATCCTACCCAATTACATCCCCTCTTTACAGCACACACATATCATCCATAAGCTATCCTACCCAATTACTTCCCCTCTATACAGCACAAACATAACCTCCATAAACTATCCTACCCAATTACATCCCCTCTATACAGCAAAAAACATATCCTCCATAATCTATCCTACCCAATTACATCCCCTCTATACAGCCCACACACATATCCTCCATAAGCTATCCTAGCAAATACATCCCCTCTATACAGCACACACATATCCTCCATAATCTATCCTACCCAATTACATCCCCTCTATACAGCACACACATATCCTACATAAGCTATCCTACCCATATACATCCACTCTATACAGCACACACATAACCTCCATAAGCTATCCTACCCATTTACATCCCCTCTATACAGCACACACATAACCTCCATAAGATATCCTACCAATTTACATCCCCTCTATACAGCACACACATAACCTCCATAAGCTATCCTACCCAATTACATCACCTCTACACAGCACACACATATCCTCCATAAGCTATCCTACCCAATTACATCCCCTCTATACATCCGACACATATCATCCGTAAGCTATCCTACCCAATTACATCCCCTCTATACAGCACACACATAACCTCCATAAGCTATCCTACCCAATTACATCCCCACTATACAGCACACACATAACCTCCATAAGCTATCCTAACCAATTACATCCCCTCTATACAGCACACACATAACCTCCATAAGCTATCCTACCCAATTACATCCCCTGTATACAGCACACACATAACCTCCATAAGCTATCCTAACCAATTACATCCCCTCTATACAGCACACACATAACCTCCATAAGCTATCCTACCCAATTATATCCCCTCTATACAGCACACACATAACCTCCATAAGCTATCCTACCCAATAACATCCCCTCTATGCAGCCCACACATATTCTCCATAAGCTATCCTAACCAATTACATCCCCTCTATACAGCACACACAAAATCTCCAAAATCTGTCCTACCCAATTACATCCCCTCTATACAGCACACACAAATCCTCCATAAGTTATCCTACCCAATTACATCCCCTCTATACAGCAGACACATAACCTCCATAAGCTATTCTACCCAATTACATCCCCACTATACAGCAGACACATATCCCCATAAGCTATCCTACCCAATTACATCTCCACTATACAGCACACACATATCCTCCATAAGCTATCCTACCCAATTACATCCCCTCTATACAGCACACACATAACCTCCATAAGCTATCCTACCCAATAGCATCCCCTCTATGCAGCCCACACATATCCTCCATAAGCTATCCTACCCAATTACATCCCCTGTATACAGCACACACATATCCTCCATAAGCTGTCCTACCCAATTACATCCCCTCTATACAGCACAGACACATATGCTCCATAAGCTATTCCTACCCAATTACATCCCCTCTATACAGCACAGACACATATCCTCCATAAGCTATCCTACCCAATTACATCCCCTCTATACAGCACACAGATATCATCCATAAGCTATCCTACCCAATTACTTCCCCTCTATACAGCACACACATAACCTCCATAAACTATCCTACCCAATTACATCCCCTCTATACAGCCCACACACATATCCTCCATAAGCTATCCTACCCAAATACATCCCCTCTATACATCACACACATATCCTCCATAATCTATCCTACCCAATTACATCCCCTCTATACAGCACACACATGTCCTACATAAGCTATCCTACCCAATTACATCCACTCTATACAGCACACACTTATCCTCCATAAGCTATCCTACCCAATTACATCCCCACTATACAGCACACACATACCCTCCATAAGCTATCCTACCCAATTACATCCACTCTATACAGCACACACATATCCTCCATAAGCTATCCTACCCAATTACGTCCCCTCTATACAGCACACATATATCATACATAATCTATCCTATCCAACTACATCCCCTCTATACATACCACACATATCATCCATAAGCTATCCTACCCAAATACATCCCCTCTATACAGCACACACATATCCTCCATAAGCTATCCTACTCAATTACATCCCCTCTATACATCACAAACACATATCCTCCATAAGCTATCCTACCCAATTACTTCCCCACTATACAGCACACACATATCCTCCATAACCTATCCTACCCAATTACATCCCCACTATACAGCACACACATATCATCCATAAGCTATCCTACCCAATTACATCCCCTCTATACATCCCACACATATCATCCATAAGCTATCCTACCCAATTAAATCCCCTCTATACAGCACACACATATCCCCCATAAGTTATCCTAGCCAATTACATCCCCACTTTGCAGGACAAACATAACCTCCATAATCTGTCCTACCCAATTACATCCCCTCTATACAGCACACACATAACCTCCATAAGCTATCCTACCCAAATACATCCCCTCTATACAGCACACACATATCATCCATAAGCCATCCTACCCAATTACATCCCCTCTATACAGCACACATATCCTCAATAAGCTGTCCTACCCAATTACATCCCCTCTATACAGCACACACATATCCTCCATAAGATATCCTACCCAATTACATCCCCTCTATACAGCACACACATAACCTCCATAAGCTACCCTACCCAATTACATCCCTTCTATACAGCACACACATAACCTCTATAAGCTACCCTACCCAATTACATCCCCTCTATACAGCACACACACATATCCTCCATAAGCTATCCTACCCAATTACATCCCCACTATACAGCCCACACATATCCTCCATAAGCTGTCCTACCCAATTACATCCCCTCTATACAGCACACACATATCCTCCATAAGCTATCCTACCCAATTACATCCCCTCTATACAGCACACACATATCCTCCATAAGCTATCCTACCCAATTACATCCCCTCTATACAGCCCACACATAACCTCCATAAGCTATCCTACCCAATTACATCCCCTCTATACAGCACACACATATCCTCCATAAGCTGTCCTACCCAATTACATCCCCTCTATAGAGCACACACACATAACCTCCATAAGCTATCCTACCCAATTACATCCCCTCTATACATCACACACATATCATCCATAAGCTATCCTACCCAATTACATCCCCTCTATATAGCCCACACATATCCTCCATAAGCTATTCTACCCAATTACATCCCCTCTATACAGCACACACATAACCTCCATAAGCAATCCTACCCAATTACATCCCCTCTATACATCCCACACATATCATCCATAAGCTATCCTACCCAATTACATCCCCTCTATACAGCACACACATATCCTCCATAAGCTATCCTACCCAATTACATCCCCTCTATACAGCACACACATAACCTCCATAAGCTATCCTACCCAATTACATTCCCTCTATACAGCACACACATATCCTCCATAAGCTATCCTACCCATTTACATCCCCTCTATACAGTACACACATATCCTACATAAGCTATCCTACCCATTTACATCCCCTCTATACAGCACACGCATACCTTCCATAAGCTATCCTACCCAATTACATCCCCTCTATACAGCTAACACATATCCTCCATAAGCTATCCTACCCAATTACATCCCCTCTATACAGCCCACACATATCCTCCATAAGCTATTCTACCCAATTACATCCCCTCTATACAGCACACACACATAACCTCCATAAGCTATCCTACCCAATTACATCCCCTCTATACAGCACACACATAACCTCCATAAGCTATCCTACCCAATTACATTCCCTCTATACAGCACACACATATCCTCCATAAGCTATCCTACCCAATTACATCCCCTCTATACATCCCACACATAACCTCCATAAGCTATCCTACCCAATTACATCCCCTCTATACATCCCACACATATCATCCAAAAGCTATCCTACCCAATTACATCCCCTCTATACAGCACACACATATCCTACATAAGCTATCCAACCCAATTACATCCCACACATAACCTCCATAAGCTATCCTACCCAATTACATCCCCTCTATACATCCCACACATATCATCCATAAGCTATCGTACCCAATTACATCCCCTCTATACAGCACACACATATCCTACATAAGCTATCCTACCCAATTACATCCCCTCTATGCAGCACACACATATCATCCATAAGCTATCCTACACAATTACATCCCCTCTATACATCCCACACATATCCTCCATAAGCTATCCTACCCAATTACATCCCCTCTATACATCCCACACATAACCTCCATAAGCTATCCTACCAATTACATCCCCTCTATACATCCCACACATATCATCCATAAGCTATCCTACCCAATTACATCCCCACTATACAGCAGACACATATCCTACAATAGCTATCCTACCCAATTACATCCACTCTATACAGCACACACTTATCCTCCATAAGCTATCCTACCCAATTACATCCCCTCTATACAGCACACACATATCCTCCATAAGCTATCCTACCCAATTACATCCACTCTATACAGCACACACATATCCTCCATAAGCTATCCTACCCAATTACATCCCCTCTATACAGCACACATATATCATCCATAATCTATACTACCCAACTACATCCCCTCTATACATCCCACACATATCCTCCATAAGCTATCCTACCCAAATACATCCCCTCTATACAGCACACACATATCCTCCATAAGCTATCCTACGCAATTACATCCCCTCTATACATAACACACACATATCCTCCATAAGCTATCCTACCCAATTACATCCCCACTATACAGCACACACATATCCTCCATAACCTATCCTACCCAATTACATCCCCACTATACAGCACACACATATCATCCATAAGCTATCCTACCCAATTGCATCCCCTCTATACATCCCACACATATCATCCATAAGCTATCCTACCCAATTACATCCCCTCTATACAGCACACACATATCCCCCATAAGTTATCCTACCCAATTACATCCCCACTTTACAGCACAAACATAACCTCCATAATCTGTCCTACCCAATTACATCCCCTCTATACAGCACACACATATCCCCCATAAGCTATCCTACCCAAATACATCCCCTCTATACAGCACACACATATCCTCCATAATCTATCCTACCCAATTACATCCCCTCTATACAGCACACATATCCTCAATAAGCTGTCCTACCCAATTACATCCCCTCTATACAGCACACACATATCCTCCATAAGATATCCTACCCAATTGCATCCCCTCTATACAGCACACACTTAACCTCCATAAGCTATCCTACCCAATTACATCCCCTCTATACAGCTCACATATCCTAAATAAGCTATCCTACCCAATTACATCCCCTCTATACAGCACACACACATATCCTCCATAAGCTATCCTACCCAATTACATCCCCTCTATACAGCATACAGATATCCTCCATAAGCTATCCTACCCAATTATATCCCCTCTATACAGCCCACACATAACCTCCATAAGCTATCCTACCCAATTACATCCCCTCTATACATCACACACATATCATCAATAAGCTATCCTACCCAATTACATCCCCTCTATACAGCCCACACATATCCACCATAAGCTATTCTACCCAATTACATCCCCTCTATACAGCACACACATAACCTCCATAAGCAATCCTACCCAATTACATCCCCTCTATACATCCCACACATATCATCCATAAGCTATCCTACCCAATTACATCCCCTCTATACAGCACACACATATCCTCCATAAGCTATCCTACCCAATTACATCCCCTCTATACAGCACACACATAACCTCCATAAGCTATCCTACCCAATTACATTCCCTCTATACAGCACACACATATCCTCCATAAGCTATCCTACCCATTTACATCCCCTCTATACAGTACACACATATCCTACATAAGCTATCCTACCCATTTACATCCCCTCTATACAGCACACGCATACCCTCCGTAAGCTATCCTACCCAATTACATCCCCTCTATACAGCTCACACATATCCTCCATAAGCTATCCTACCCAATTACATCCCCTCTATACATCCCACACATAACCTCCATAAGCTATCCTACCCAATTACATCCCCTCTATACATCCCACACATATCATCCATAAGCTATCCTACCCAATTACATCCCCTCTATACAGCACACACATATCCTACATAAGCTATCCTACCCAATTACATCCCCTCTATACATCCCACACATAACCTCCATAAGCTATCCTACCCAATTACATCCCCTCTATACATCCCACACATATCATCCATAAGCTATCCTACCCAATTACATCCCCTCTATACAGCACACACATATCCTACATAAGCTATCCTACCCAATTACATCCCCTCTATGCAGCACACACATATCATCCGTAAGCTATCCTACACAATTACATCCCCTCTATACATCCCACACATATCCTCCATAAGCTATCCTACCCAATTACATCCCCTCTATACATCCCACACATAAACTCCATAAGCTATCCTACCCAATTACATCCCCTCTATACATCCCACACATATCATCCATAAGCTATCCTACCCAATTACATCCCCACTATACAGCACACACATATCCTACATAAGCTATCCTACCTTATCCTCCATAAGCTATCCTACCCAATTACATCCCCTCTATACAGCACACACATATCCTCCATAAGCTATCCTACCCAATTACATCCACTCTATACAGCACACACATATCCTCCATAAGCTATCCTACCCAATTACATCCCCTCTATACTGCACACATATATCATCCATAATCTATACTACCCAACTACATCCCCTCTATACATCCCACACATATCCTCCATAAGCTATCCTACCCAAATACATCCCCTCTATACAGCACACACATATCCTCCATAAGCTATCCTACCCAATTACATCCCCTCTATACATCACACACACATATCCTCCATAAGCTATCCTACCCAATTACATCCCCACTATACAGCACACACATATCCTCCATAACCTATCCTACCCAATTACATCCCCACTATACAGAACACACATATCATCCATAAGCTATCCTACCCAATTACATCCCCTCTATACATCCCACACATATCATCCATAAGCTATCCTACCCAATTACATCCCCTCTATACAGCACACACATATCCCCCATAAGTTATCCTACCTAATTACATCCCCACTTTACAGCACAAACATAACCTCCATAATCTGTCCTAACCAATTACATCCCCTCTATACAGCACACACATAACCTCCATAAGCTATCCTACCCAAATACATCCCCTCTATACAGCACACACATATCCTCCATAATCTATCCTACCCAATTACATCCCCTCTATACAGCACACATATCCTCAATAAGCTGTCCTACCCAATTACATCCCCTCTATACAGCACACACATGTCCTCCATAAGATATCCTACCCAATTACATCCCCTCTATACAGCACACACACATATCCTCCATAAGCTATCCTACCCAATTACATCCCCTCTATACAGCATACAGATATCCTCCATAAGCTATCCTACCCAATTACATCCCCACTATACAGCACACACATATCCTCCATAAGCAATCCTACCCAATTACATCCCCTCTATACAGCACACACATATCCTCCATAAGCAATCCTACCCAATTACATCCCCTCTATACAGCACACACATATCCTCCATAAACTATCCTACCCAATTACATCCCCACTATACAGCACACACATATCCTCCATAAGCAATCCTACTCAATTACATCCCCTCTACACAGCACACACATATCCTCCATAAGCAATCCTACCCAATTACATCCCCTCTATACAGCACACACATATCCTCCATAAGCAATCCTACCCAATTACATCCCCTCTATACAGCACACACATATCCTCCATAAGCTATCCTACCCAATTACATCCCCACTATACAGCACACACATATCCTCCATAAGCAATCCTACCCAATTACATCCCCTCTATACAGCACACACATATCCTCCATAAGCTATCCTACCCAATTACATCCCCTCTATACAGCACACACATAACCTCCATAAGCTATCCTACCCAATTACATCCCCTCTATACAGCACACACATAACCTCCATAAGCTATCCTACCCAATTACATCCCCTCTATGCAGCACACACATATCATCCATAAGCTATCCTACCCAATTACATCCCCTCTATACATCCCACACATATCCTCCATAAGCTATCCTACCCAATTACATCCCCTCTATACAGCACACACATAACCTCCATAAGCTATCCTACCCAATTATATCCCCTCTATACAGCACACACATAACCTCCATAAGGTATCCTACCCAATAACATCCCCTCTATACAGCACACACATATCCTCCATAAGCTAACCTACCCAATTACATCCCCTCTATACAGCACACACATATCCTACATAAGCTATCCTACCCAATTACATCCCCACTATACAGCTCACACACATATCCTCCATAAGCTATGCTACCCAATTACATCCCCTCTATACAGCACACACATAACCTCCATAAGCTATCCTACCCAATTACATCCCCTCTATACAGCACACACATATCCTCCATAAGCAATCCTACCCAATTACATCCCCTCTATACAGCCCACACATAACCTCCATAAGCTATCCTACCCAATTACATCCCCTCTATACAGCACACACATATCCTCCATAAGCTGTCCTACCCAATTACAATCCCTCTATACAGCACACACACATAACCTCCATAAGCTATCCTACCCAATTACATCCCCTCTATACAGCACACACACATAACCTCCATAAGCTATCCTACCCAATTACATCCCCAGTATACAGCACAGACATAACCTCCATAATCTATCCTACCCAATTACATCCCCACTATACAGCACACACATATCCTACATAAGCTATCCTACCCAATTACATCCCCTCTATACAGCACACACATAACCTCCATAAGCTATCCTACCCAATTACATTCCCTCTATAGAGAACACACATATCCTCCATAAGCTATCCTACCCAATTACATCCCCTCTATACATCCCACACATAACCTCCATAAGCTATCCTACCCAATTACATCCCCTCTATACATCCCACACATATCATCCATAAGCTATCCTATCCAATTACATCCCCTCTATACAGCACACACATATCCTTCATAAGCTATCCTACCCAATTACATCTCCACTATACAGCACACACATATCCTCCATAAGCTATCCTACCCAATTACATCCCCTCTATACAGCACACACTTAACCTCCATAAGCTATCCTACCCAATAACATCCCCTCTATGCAGCCCACACATATCCTCCATAAGCTATCCTACCCAATTACATCACCCCTATACAGCACACACATATCCTCCATAAGCTGTCCTACCCAATTACATCCCCTCTATACAGCACAGACACATATCCTCCATAAGCTATCCTACCCAATTACATCCCCTCTATACAGCACAGACACATATCCTCCATAAGCTATCCTACCCAGTTACATCCCCTCTATACAGCACACACATATCATCCATAAGCTATCCTACCCAATTACTTCCCCTCTATACAGCACACACATAACCTCCATAAACTATCCTACCCAATTACATCCCCTCTATACAGCCCACACACATATCCTCCATAAGCTATCCTACCCAAATACATCCCCTCTATACATCACACACATGTCCTCCATAATCTATCCTACCCAATTACATCCCCTCTATACAGCACACACATGTCCTACATAAGCTATCCTACCCAATTACATCCCCTCTATACAGCACACAGAGAACCTCCATAAGCTATCCTACCCAATTACATTCCCTCTATACAGCACACACATATCCTCCATAAGCTATCCTACCCATTTACATCCCCTCTATACAGTACACACATATCCTACATAAGCTATCCTACCCATTTACATCCCCTCTATACAGCACACGCATACCTTCCATAAGCTATCCTACCCAATTACATCCCCTCTATACAACTCACACATATCCTCCATAAGCTATCCTACCCAATTACATCCCCTCTATACAGCCCACACATATCCTCCATAAGCTATCCTACCCAATTACATCCCCTCTATACAGCACACACACATAACCTCCATAAGCTATCCTACCCAATTACATCCCCTCTATACAGCACACACATAACCTCCATAAGCTATCCTACCCAATTACATTTCCTCTATACAGCACACACATATCCTCCATAAGCTATCCTACCCAATTACATCCCCTCTATACATCCCACACATAACCTCCATAAGCTATCCTACCCAATTACATCCCCTCTATACATCCCACACATATCATCCATAAGCTATCCTACCCAATTACATCCCCTCTATACAGCACACACATATCCTACATAAGCTATCCTACCCAATTACATCCCCTATATACATCCCACACATAACCTCCATAAGCTATCCTACCTAATTACATCCCCTCTATACATCCCACACATATCCATAAGCTATCCTACCCAATTACATCCCCTCTATACAGCACACACATATCCTACATAAGCTATCCTACCCAATTACATCCCCTCTATACATCCCACACATAACCTCCATAAGCTATCCTACCCAATTACATCCCCTCTATACATCCCACACATATCATCCATAAGCTATCCTACCCAATTACATCCCCTCTATGCAGCACACACATATCATCCATAAGCTATCCTACACAATTACATCCCCTCTATACATCCCACACATATCCTCCATAAGCTATCCTACCCAATTACATCCCCTCTATACATCCCACACATAACCTCCATAAGCTATCCTACCCAATTACATCCCCTCTATACATCCCACACATATCATCCATAAGCTATCCTACCCAATTACATCACCACTATACAGCACACACATATCCTACATAAGCTATCCTACCCAATTACATCCACTCTATACAGCACACACTTATCCTCCATAAGCTATCCTACCCAATTACATCCCCTCTATACAGCACACACATATCCTCCATAAGCTATCCTACCCAATTACATCCACTCTATACAGCACACACATATCCTCCATAAGCTATCCTACACAAATACATCCCCTCTATACAGCACACATATATCATCCATAATCTATACTACCCAACTACATCCCCTCTATACATCCCACACATATCCTCCATAAGCTATCCTACCCAAATACATCCCCTCTATACAGCACACACATATCCTCCATAAGCTATCCTACCCAATTACATCCCCTCTATACATCACACACACATATCCTCCATAAGCTATCCTACCGAATTACATCCCCACTATACAGCACACACATATCCTCCATAACCTATCCTACCCAATTACATCCCCACTATACAGCACACACATATCATCCATAAGCTATCCTACCCAATTACATCCCCTCTATACATCCCACACATATCATCCATAAGCTATCCTACCCAATTACATCCCCTCTATACAGCACACACATATCCCCCATAAGTTATCCTACCCAATTACATCCCCACTTTACAGCACAAACATAACCTCCATAATCTGTCCTAACCACTTACATCCCCTCTATACAGCACACACATAACCTCCATAAGCTATCCTACCCAAATACATCCCCTCTATACAGCACACACATATCCTCCATAATCTATCCTACCCAATTACATCCCCTCTATACAGCACACAAATCCTCAATAAGCTGTCCTACCCAATTACATCCCCTCTATACAGCACACACATATCCTCCATAAGATATTCTACCCAATTGCATCCCCTCTATACAGCACACACTTAACCTCCATAAGCTATCCTACCCAATTACATCCCCTCTATACAGCTCACATATCCTAAATAAGCTATCCTACCCAATTACATCCCCTCTATACAGCACACACACATATCCTCCATAAGCTATCCTACCCAATTACATCCCCTCTATACAGCATACAGATATCCTCCATAAGCTATCCTACCCAATTACATCCCCACTATACAGCACACACATATCCTCCATAAGCAATCCTACCCAATTACATCCCCTCTATACAGCCCACACATAACCTCCATAAGCTATCCTACCCAATTACATCCCCTCTATACATCACACACATATCATCCATAAGCTATCCTACCCAATTACATCCCCTCTATACAGCCCACACATATCCTCCATAAGCTATTCTACCCAATTACATCCCCTCTATACAGCACAAACATAACCTCCATAAGCTATCCTACCCAATTACATCCCCTCTATACATCCCACACATAACCTCCATAAGCTATCCTACCCAATTACATCCCCTCTATACATCCCACACATATCATCCATAAGCTATCCTACCCAATTACATCCCCACTATACAGCACACACATATCCTACATAAGCTATCCTACCCAATTACATCCACTCTATACAGCACACACTTATCCTCCATAAGCTATCCTACCCAATTACATCCCCTCTATACAGCACACACATATCCTCCATAAGCTATCCTACCCAATTACATCCACTCTATACAGCACACACATATCCTCCATAAGCTATCCTACCCAAATACATCCCCTCTATACAGCACACATATATCATCCATAATCTATACTACCCAACTACATCCCCTCTATACATCCCACACATATCCTCCATAAGCTATCCTACCCAAATACATCCCCTCTATACAGCACACACATATCCTCCATAAGCTATCCTACCCAATTACATCCCCTCTATACATCACACATACATATCCTCCATAAGCTATCCTACCCAATTACATCCCCACTATACAGCACACACATATCCTCCATAACCTATCCTACCCAACTACATCCCCACTATACAGCACACACATATCATCCATAAGCTATCCTACCCAATTACATCCCCTCTATACATCCCACACATATCATCCATAAGCTATCCTACCCAATTACATCCCCTCTATACAGCACACACATATCCCCCATAAGTTATCCTACCCAATTACATCCCCACTTTACAGCACAAACATAACCTCCATAATCTGTCCTAACCAATTACATCCCCTCTATACAGCACACACATAACCTCCATAAGCTATCCTACCCAAATACATCCCCTCTATACAGCACACACATATCCTCCATAATCTATCCTACCCAATTACATCCCCTCTATACAGCACACATATCCTCAATAAGCTGTCCTACCCAATTACATCCCCTCTATACAGCACACACATATCCTCCATAAGATATCCTACCCAATTGCATCCCCTCTATACAGCACACACTTAACCTCCATAAGCTATCCTACCCAATTACATCCCCTCTATACAGCTCACATATCCTAAATAAGCTATCCTACCCAATTACATCCCCTCTATACAGCACACACACATATCCTCCATAAGCTATCCTACCCAATTACATCCCCTCTATACAGCATACAGATATCCTCCATAAGCTATCCTACCCAATTACATCCCCACTATACAGCACACACATATCCTCCATAAGCAATCCTACCCAATTACATCCCCTCTATACAGCCCACACATAACCTCCATAAGCTATCCTACCCAATTACATCCCCTCTATACATCACACACATAACATCCATAAGCTATCCTACCCAAATACATCCCCTCTATACAGCACACACATATCCTCCATAAGCTATCCTACCCAATTACATCCCCTCTATACATCACACACACATATCCTCCATAAGCTATTCTACCCAATTACATCCCCACTATACAGCACACACATATCCTCCATAACCTATCCTACCCAATTACATCCCCACTATACAGCACACACATATCATCCATAAGCTATCCTACCCAATTACATCCCCTCTATACATCCCACACATATCATCCATAAGCTATCCTACCCAATTACATCCCCTCTATACAGCACACACATATCCCCCATAAGTTATCCTACCCAATTACATCCCCACTTTACAGCACAAACATAACCTCCATAATCTGTCCTAACCAATTACATCCCCTCTATACAGCACACACATAACCTCGATAAGCTATCCTACCCAAATACATCCCCTCTATACAGCACACATATCCTCAATAAGCTGTCCTACCCAATTACATCCCCTCTATACAGCACACACATATCCTCCATAAGATATCCTACCCAATTGCATCCCCTCTATACAGCACACACTTAACCTCCATAAGCTATCCTACCCAATTACATCCCCTCTATACAGCTCACATATCCTAAATAAGCTATCCTACCCAATTACATCCCCTCTATACAGCACACACACATATCCTCCATAAGTTATCCTACCCAATTACATCCCCTCTATACAGCATACAGATATCCTCCATAAGCTATCCTACCCAATTACATCCCCACTATACAGCACACACATATCCTCCATAAGCAATCCTACCCAATTACATCCCCTCTATACAGCCCACACATAACCTCCATAAGCTATCCTACCCAATTACATCCCCTCTATACATCACACACATATCATCCATAAGCTATCCTACCCAATTACATCCCCTCTAAACAGCCCACACATATCCTCCATAAGCTATTCTACCCAATTACATCCCCTCTATACAGCACACACATAACCTCCATAAGCAATCCTACCCAATTACTTCCCCTCTATACATCCCACACATATCATCCATAAGCTATCCTACCGAATTACATCCCCTCTATACAGCACACACATATCCTCCATAAGCTATCCTACCCAATTACATCCCCTCTATACAGCACACACATAACCTCCATAAGCTATCCTACCCATTTACATCCCCTCTATACAGTACACACATATCCTACATAAGCTATCTTACCCATTTACATCCCCTCTATACAGCACACGCATACCCTCCGTAAGCTATCCTACCCAATTACATCCCCTCTATACAGCTCACACATATCCTCCATAAGCTATCCTACCCAATTACATCCCCTCTATACAGCCCACACATATCCTCCATAAGCTATCCTACCCAATTACATCCCCTCTATACAGCACACACACATAACCTCCATAAGCTATCCTACCCAATTACATCCCCTCTATACAGCACACACATAACCTCCATAAGCTATCCTACCCAATTACATTCCCTCTATACAGCACACATATCCTCCATAAGCTATCCTACCCAATTACATCCCCTCTATACATCCCACACATAACCTCCATAAGCTATCCTACCCAATTACATCCCCTCTATACATCCCACACATATCATCCATAAGCTATCCTACCCAATTACATCCCCTCTATACAGCACACACATATCCTACATAAGCTATCCTACCCAATTACATCCCCTCTATACATCCCACACATAACCTCCATAAGCTATCCTACCCAATTACATCCCCTCTATACATCCCACACATATCATCCATAAGCTATCCTACCCAATTACATCCCCTCTATACAGCACACACATATCCTCCATAAGCTATCCTACCCAATTACATCCCCTCTATGCAGCACACACATATCATCCATAAGCTATCCTACACAATTACATCCCCTCTATACATCCCACACATATCCTCCATAAGCTATCCTACCCAATTACATCCCCTCTATACATCCCACACATAACCTCCATAAGCTATCCTACCCAATTACATCCCCTCTATACATCCCACACATATCATCCATAAGCTATACTACCCAATTACATCCCCACTATACAGCACACACATATCCTACATAAGCTATCCTACCCAATTACATCCACTCTATACAGCACACACTTATCCTCCATAAGCTATCCTACCCAATTACATCCCCTCTATACAGCACACACATATCCTCCATAAGCTATCCTACCCAATTACATCCACTCTATACAGCACACACATATCCTCCAAAAGCTATCCTACCCAATTACATCCCCTCTATACAGCACACATATATCATCCATAATCTATACTACCCAACTACATCCCCACTATACATCCCACACATATCCTCCATAAGCTATCCTACCCAAATACATCCCCTCTATACAGCACACACATATCCTCCATAAGCTATCCTACCCAATTACATCCCCTCTATACATCACACACACATATCCTCCATAAACTATCCTACCCAATTACATCCCCTCTATACAGTACACACATATCCTCCATAAGCAATCCTTCCCAATTACATCCCATCTATACAGCACACACATATCCTCCATAAGCAATCCTACCCAATTACATCCCCTCTATACAGCACACACATATCCTCCATAAACTATCCTACCCAATTACATCCCCTCTATACAGCACACACATATCCTCCATAAGCAATCCTACCCAATTACATCCACTCTATACAGCACACACATATCCTCCATAAGCAATCCTACCCAATTACATCCCCTCTATACAGCACACACATATCCTCCATAAGCAATCCTACCCAATTACATCCCCTCTATACAGCACACACATATCCTCCATAATCTATCCTACCCAATTACATCCCCACTATACAGCACACACATATCCTCCATAAGCAATCCTACCCAATTACATCCCCTCTATACAGCACACACATATCCTCCATAAGCTATCCTACCCAATTACCATCCCCTCTATACAGCACACACATAACCTCCATAAGTTATCCTACCCAATTACATCCCCTCTATACAGCACACACATAACCTCCATAAGCTATCCTACCCAATTACATCCCCTCTATGCAGCACACACATATCATCCATAAGCTATCCTACCCAATTACATCCCCTCTATACATCCCACACATATCCTCCATAAGCTATCCTACCCAATTACATCCCCTCTATACAGCACACACATAACCTCCATAAGCTATCCTACCCAATTATATCCCCTCTATACAGCACACACATAACCTCCATAAGGTATCCTACCCAATAACATCCCCTCTATACAGCACACACATATCCTCCATAACCTATCCTACCCAATTACATCCCCTCTATACAGCACACACATATCCTACATAAGCTATCCTACCCAATTACATCCCCACTATACAGCTCACACACATATCCTCCATAAGCTATGCTACCCATTTACATCCCCTCTATACAGCACACACATAACCTCCATAAGCTATCCTACCCAATTACATCCCCTCTATACAGCACACACATATCCTCCATAAGCTATCCTACCCAATTACATCCCCTCTATACAGCACACACATATCCTCCATACGCTATCCTACCCAATTACATCCCCTCAATACAGCCCACACATAACCTCCATAAGCTATCCTACCCAATTACATCCCCTCTATACAGCACACACATATCCTCCATAAGCTGTCCTACCCAATTACATCCCCTCTATACAGCACACACACATAACCTCCATAAGCTATCCTACCCAATTACATCCCCTCTATACAGCACACACACATAACCTCCATAAGCTATCCTACCCAATTACATCCCCAGTATACAGCACACACATAACCTCCATAATCTATCCTACCCAATTACATCCCCACTATACAGCACACACATATCCTACATAAGCTATCCTACCCAATTACATCCCCTCTATACAGCACACACATAACCTCCATAAGCTATCCTACCCAATTACATTCCCTCTATACAGCACACACATATCCTCCATAAGCTATCCTACCCAATTACATCCCCTCTATACATCCCACACATAACCTCCATAAGCTATCCTACCCAATTACATCCCCTCTATACATCCCACACATATCATCCATAAGCTATCCTACCCAATTACATCCCCTCTATACAGCACACACATATCCTACATAAGCTATCCTACCCAATTACATCCCCTCTATACATCCCACACATAACCTCCATAAGTTATCCTACCCAATTACATCCCCTCTATACATCCCACACATATCATCCATAAGCTATCCTACCCAATTACATCCCCTCTATACAGCACACACATATCCTACATAAGCTATCCTACCCAATTACATCCCCTCTATGCAGCACACACATATCATCCATAAGCTATCCTACACAATTACATCCCCTCTATACATCCCACACATATCCTCCATAAGCTATCCTACCCAATTACATCCCCTCTATACATCCCACACATAACCTCCATAAGCTATCCTACCCAATTACATCCCCTCTATACATCCCACACATATCATCCATAAGCTATACTACCCAATTACATCCCCACTATACAGCACACACATATCCTACATAAGCTATCCTACCCAATTACATCCACTCTATACAGCACACACTTATCCTCCATAAGCAATCCTACCCAATTACATCCCCTCTATACAGCACACACATATCCTCCATAAGCTATCCTACCCAATTACATCCACTCTATACAGCACACACATATCCTCCATAAGCTATCCTACCCAATTACATCCCCTCTAAACAGCACACATATATCATCCATAATCTATACTACCCAACTACATCCCCTCTATACATCCCACACATATCCTCCATAAGCTATCCTACCCAAATACATCCCCTCTATACAGCACACACATATCCTCCATAAGCTATCCTACCCAATTACATCCCCTCTATACATCACACACACATATCCTCCATAAGCTATCCTACCCAATTACATCCCCACTATACAGCACACACATATCCTCCATAACCTATCCTACCCAATTACATCCCCACTATACAGCACACACATATCATCCATAAGCTATCCTACCCAATTACATCCCCTCTATACATCCCACACATATCATCCATAAGCTATCCTACCCAATTACATCCCCTCTATACAGCACACACATATCCCCCATAAGTTATCCTACCCTATTACATCCCCACTTTACAGCACACACATATCCTCCATAACCTATCCTACCCAATTACATCCCCACTATACAGCACACACATATCATCCATAAGCTATCCTACCCAATTACATCCCCTCTATACATCCCACACATATCCTCCATAATCTGTCCTAACCAATTACATCCCCTCTATACAGCACACACATAACCTCCATAAGCTATCCTACCCAAATAAATCCCCTCTATACAGCACACACATATCCTCCATAATCTATCCTACCCAATTACATCCCCTCTATACAGCACACATATCCTCAATAAGCTGTCCTACCCAATTACATCCCCTCTATACAGCACACACATATCCTCCATAATATATCCTACCCAATTACATCCCCTCTATACAGCACACACATAACCTCCATAAGCTACCCTACCCAATTACATCCCCTCTATACAGCACACACATATCCTCCATAAGCTATCCTACCCAATTACATCCCCTCTATACAGCTCACATATCCTAAATAAGCTATCCTACCCAATTACATCCCCTCTATACAGCACACACATATCCTCCATAAGCAATCCTACCCAATTACATCCCCTCTATACAGCCCACACATAACCTCCATAAGCTATCCTACCCAATTACATCCCCTCTATACATCACACACATATCATCCATAAGCTATCCTACCCAATTACATCCCCTCTATACAGCCCACACATATCCTGCATAAGCTATTCTACCCAATTACATCCCCTCTATACAGCACAAACATAACCTCCATAAGCTATCCTACCCAATTACATCCCCTCTATACATCCCACACATAACCTCCATAAGCTATCCTACCCAATTACATCCCCTCTATACATCCCACACATATCATCCATAAGCTATCCTACCCAATTACATCCCCACTATACAGCACACACATATCCTACATAAGCTATCCTACCCAATTACATCCACTCTATACAGCACACACTTATCCTCCATAAGCTATCCTACCCAATTACATCCCCTCTATACAGCACACACATATCCTCCATAAGCTATCCTACCCAATTACATCCACTCTATACAGCACACACATATCCTCCATAAGCTATCCTACCCAAATACATCCCCTCTATACAGCACACATATATCATCCATAATCTATACTACCCAACTACATCCCCTCTATACATCCCACACATATCCTCCATAAGCTATCCTACCCAAATACATCCCCTCTATACAGCACACACATATCCTCCATAAGCTATCCTACCCAATTACATCCCCTCTATACATCACACATACATATCCTCCATAAACTATCCTACCCAATTACATCCCCACTATACAGCACACACATATCCTCCATAACCTATCCTACCCAATTACATCCCCACTATACAGCACACACATATCATCCATAAGCTATCCTACCCAATTACATCCCCTCTATACATCCCACACATATCATCCATAAGCTATCCTACCCAATTACATCCCCTCTATACAGCACACACATATCCCCCATAAGTTATCCTACCCAATTACATCCCCACTTTACAGCACAAACATAACCTCCATAATCTGTCCTAACCAATTACATCCCCTCTATACAGCACACACATAACCTCCATAAGCTATCCTACCCAAATACATCCCCTCTATACAGCACACACATATCCTCCATAATCTATCCTACCCAATTACATCCCCTCTATACAGCACACATATCCTCAATAAGCTGTCCTACCCAATTACATCCCCTCTATACAGCACACACATAACCTCCATAAGCTATCCTACCCAAATACATCCCCTCTATACAGCACACACATATCCTCCATAATCTATCCTACCCAATTACATCCCCTCTATACAGCACACATATCCTCAATAAGCTATCCTACCCAATTACATCCCCTCTATACAGCACACACATATCCTACATAAGCTATCCTACCCAATTACATCCCCTCTATACATCCCACACATAACCTCCATAAGCTATCCTACCCAATTACATCCCCTCTATACATCCCACACATATCATCCATAAGCTATCCTACCCAATTACATCCCCTCTATACAGCACACACATATCCTCCATAAGCTATCCTACCCAATTACATCCCCTCTATGCAGCACACACATATCATCCATAAGCTATCCTACACAATTACATCCCCTCTATACATCCCACACATATCCTCCATAAGCTATCCTACCCAATTACATCCCCTCTATACATCCCACACATAACCTCCATAAGCTATCCTACCCAATTACATCCCCTCTATACATCCCACACATATCATCCATAAGCTATACTACCCAATTACATCCCCACTATACAGCACACACATATCCTACATAAGCTATCCTACCCAATTACATCCACTCTATACAGCACACACTTATCCTCCATAAGCTATCCTACCCAATTACATCCCCTCTATACAGCACACACATATCCTCCATAAGCTATCCTACCCAATTACATCCACTCTATACAGCACACACATATCCTCCATAAGCTATCCTACCCAATTACATCCCCTCTATACAGCACACATATATCATCCATAATCTATACTACCCAACTACATCCCCACTATACATCCCACACATATCCTCCATAAGCTATCCTACCCAAATACATCCCCTCTATACAGCACACACATATCCTCCATAAGCTATCCTACCCAATTACATCCCCTCTATACATCACACACACATATCCTCCATAAACTATCCTACCCAATTACATCCCCTCTATACAGTACACACATATCCTCCATAAGCAATCCTTCCCAATTACATCCCATCTATACAGCACACACATATCCTCCATAAGCAATCCTACCCAATTACATCCCCTCTATACAGCACACACATATCCTCCATAAACTATCCTACCCAATTACATCCCCTCTATACAGCACACACATATCCTCCATAAGCAATCCTACCCAATTACATCCCCTCTATACAGCACACACATATCCTCCATAAGCAATCCTACCCAATTACATCCCCTCTATACAGCACACACATATCCTCCATAAGCAATCCTACCCAATTACATCCCCTCTATACAGCACACACATATCCTCCATAAGCTATCCTACCCAATTACATCCCCACTACACAGCACACACATATCCTCCATAAGCAATCCTACCCAATTACATCCCCTCTATACAGCACACACATATCCTCCATAAGCTATCCTACCCAATTACCATCCCCTCTATACAGCACACACATAACCTCCATAAGTTATCCTACCCAATTACATCCCCTCTATACAGCACACACATAACCTCCATAAGCTATCCTACCCAATTACATCCCCTCTATGCAGCACACACATATCATCCATAAGCTATCCTACCCAATTACATCCCCTCTATACATCCCACACATATCCTCCATAAGCTATCCTACCCAATTACATCCCCTCTATACAGCACACACATAACCTCCATAAGCTATCCTACCCAATTATATCCCCTCTATACAGCACACACATAACCTCCATAAGGTATCCTACCCAATAACATCCCCTCTATACAGCACACACATATCCTCCATAACCTATCCTACCCAATTACATCCCCTCTATACAGCACACACATATCCTACATAAGCTATCCTACCCAATTACATCCCCACTATACAGCTCACACACATATCCTCCATAAGCTATGCTACCCATTTACATCCCCTCTATACAGCACACACATAACCTCCATAAGCTATCCTACCCAATTACATCCCCTCTATACAGCACACACATATCCTCCATAAGCTATCCTACCCAATTACATCCCCTCTATACAGCACACACATATCCTCCATACGCTATCCTACCCAATTACATCCCCTCAATACAGCCCACACATAACCTCCATAAGCTATCCTACCCAATTACATCCCCTCTATACAGCACACACATATCCTCCATAAGCTGTCCTACCCAATTACATCCCCTCTATACAGCACACACACATAACCTCCATAAGCTATCCTACCCAATTACATCCCCTCTATACAGCACACACACATAACCTCCATAAGCTATCCTACCCAATTACATCCCCAGTATACAGCACACACATAACCTCCATAATCTATCCTACCCAATTACATCCCCACTATACAGCACACACATATCCTACATAAGCTATCCTACCCAATTACATCCCCTCTATACAGCACACACATAACCTCCATAAGCTATCCTACCCAATTACATTCCCTCTATACAGCACACACATATCCTCCATAAGCTATCCTACCCAATTACATCCCCTCTATACATCCCACACATAACCTCCATAAGCTATCCTACCCAATTACATCCCCTCTATACATCCCACACATATCATCCATAAGCTATCCTACCCAATTACATCCCCTCTATACAGCACACACATATCCTACATAAGCTATCCTACCCAATTACATCCCCTCTATACATCCCACACATAACCTCCATAAGTTATCCTACCCAATTACATCCCCTCTATACATCCCACACATATCATCCATAAGCTATCCTACCCAATTACATCCCCTCTATACAGCACACACATATCCTACATAAGCTATCCTACCCAATTACATCCCCTCTATGCAGCACACACATATCATCCATAAGCTATCCTACACAATTACATCCCCTCTATACATCCCACACATATCCTCCATAAGCTATCCTACCCAATTACATCCCCTCTATACATCCCACACATAACCTCCATAAGCTATCCTACCCAATTACATCCCCTCTATACATCCCACACATATCATCCATAAGCTATACTACCCAATTACATCCCCACTATACAGCACACACATATCCTACATAAGCTATCCTACCCAATTACATCCACTCTATACAGCACACACTTATCCTCCATAAGCAATCCTACCCAATTACATCCCCTCTATACAGCACACACATATCCTCCATAAGCTATCCTACCCAATTACATCCACTCTATAAAGCACACACATATCCTCCATAAGCTATCCTACCCAATTACATCCCCTCTAAACAGCACACATATATCATCCATAATCTATACTACCCAACTACATCCCCTCTATACATCCCACACATATCCTCCATAAGCTATCCTACCCAAATACATCCCCTCTATACAGCACACACATATCCTCCATAAGCTATCCTACCCAATTACATCCCCTCTATACATCACACACACATATCCTCCATAAGCTATCCTACCCAATTACATCCCCACTATACAGCACACACATATCCTCCATAACCTATCCTACCCAATTACATCCCCACTATACAGCACACACATATCATCCATAAGCTATCCTACCCAATTACATCCCCTCTATACATCCCACACATATCATCCATAAGCTATCCTACCCAATTACATCCCCTCTATACAGCACACACATATCCCCCATAAGTTATCCTACCCTATTACATCCCCACTTTACAGCACACACATATCCTCCATAACCTATCCTACCCAATTACATCCCCACTATACAGCACACACATATCATCCATAAGCTATCCTACCCAATTACATCCCCTCTATACATCCCACACATATCCTCCATAATCTGTCCTAACCAATTACATCCCCTCTATACAGCACACACATAACCTCCATAAGCTATCCTACCCAAATAAATCCCCTCTATACAGCACACACATATCCTCCATAATCTATCCTACCCAATTACATCCCCTCTATACAGCACACATATCCTCAATAAGCTGTCCTACCCAATTACATCCCCTCTATACAGCACACACATATCCTCCATAATATATCCTACCCAATTACATCCCCTCTATACAGCACACACATAACCTCCATAAGCTACCCTACCCAATTACATCCCCTCTATACAGCACACACATATCCTCCATAAGCTATCCTACCCAATTACATCCCCTCTATACAGCTCACATATCCTAAATAAGCTATCCTACCCAATTACATCCCCTCTATACAGCACACACATATCCTCCATAAGCAATCCTACCCAATTACATCCCCTCTATACAGCCCAAACATAACCTCCATAAGCTATCCTACCCAATTACATCCCCTCTATACATCACACACATATCATCCATAAGCTATCCTACCCAATTACATCCCCTCTATACAGCCCACACATATCCTGCATAAGCTATTCTACCCAATTACATCCCCTCTATACAGCACAAACATAACCTCCATAAGCTATCCTACCCAATTACATCCCCTCTATACATCCCACACATAACCTCCATAAGCTATCCTACCCAATTACATCCCCTCTATACATCCCACACATATCATCCATAAGCTATCCTACCCAATTACATCCCCACTATACAGCACACACATATCCTACATAAGCTATCCTACCCAATTACATCCACTCTATACAGCACACACTTATCCTCCATAAGCTATCCTACCCAATTACATCCCCTCTATACAGCACACACATATCCTCCATAAGCTATCCTACCCAATTACATCCACTCTATACAGCACACACATATCCTCCATAAGCTATCCTACCCAAATACATCCCCTCTATACAGCACACATATATCATCCATAATCTATACTACCCAACTACATCCCCTCTATACATCCCACACATATCCTCCATAAGCTATCCTACCCAAATACATCCCCTCTATACAGCACACACATATCCTCCATAAGCTATCCTACCCAATTACATCCCCTCTATACATCACACATACATATCCTCCATAAGCTATCCTACCCAATTACATCCCCACTATACAGCACACACATATCCTCCATAACCTATCCTACCCAATTACATCCCCACTATACAGCACACACATATCATCCATAAGCTATCCTACCCAATTACATCCCCTCTATACATCCCACACATATCATCCATAAGCTATCCTACCCAATTACATCCCCTCTATACAGCACACACATATCCCCCATAAGTTATCCTACCCAATTACATCCCCACTTTTCAGCACAAACATAACCTCCATAATCTGTCCTAACCAATTACATCCCCTCTATACAGCACACACATAACCTCCATAAGCTATCCTACCCAAATACATCCCCTCTATACAGCACACACATATCCTCCATAATCTATCCTACCCAATTACATCCCCTCTATACAGCACACATATCCTCAATAAGCTGTCCTACCCAATTACATCCCCTCTATACAGCACACACATATCCTCCATAAGATATCCTACCCAATTGCATCCCCTCTATACAGCACACACTTAACCTCCATAAGCTATCCTACCCAATTACATCCCCTCTATACAGCTCACATATCCTAAATAAGCTATCCTACCCAATTACATCCCCTCTATACAGCACACACACATATCCTCCATAAGCTATCCTACCCAATTACATCCCCTCTATACAGCATACAGATATCCTCCATAAGCTATCCTACCCAATTACATCCCCACTATACAGCACACACATATCCTCCATAAGCAATCCTACCCAATTACATCCCCTCTATACAGCCCACACATAACCTCCATAAGCTATCCTACCCAATTACATCCCCTCTATACATCACACACATAACATCCATAAGCTATCCTACCCAAATACATCCCCTCTATACAGCACACACATATCCTCCATAAGCTATCCTACCCAATTACATCCCCTCTATACATCACACACACATATCCTCCATAAGCTATTCTACCCAATTACATCCCCACTATACAGCACACACATATCCTCCATAACCTATCCTACCCAATTACATCCCCACTATACAGCACACACATATCATCCATAAGCTATCCTACCCAATTACATCCCCTCTATACATCCCACACATATCATCCATAAGCTATCCTACCCAATTACATCCCCTCTATACAGCACACACATATCCCCCATAAGTTATCCTACCCAATTACATCCCCACTTTACAGCACAAACATAACCTCCATAATCTGTCCTAACCAAATACATCCCCTCTATACAGCACACACATAACCTCCATAAGCTATCCTACCCAAATACATCCCCTCTATACAGCACACACATATCCTCCATAATCTATCCTACCCAATTACATCCCCTCTATAGAGCACACATATCCTCAATAAGCTGTCCTACCCAATTACATCCCCTCTATACAGCACACACATATCCTCCATAAGATATCCTACCCAATTGCATCCCCTCTATACAGCACACACTTAACCTCCATAAGCTATCCTACCCAATTACATCCCCTCTATACAGCTCACATATCCTAAATAAGCTATCCTACCCAATTACATCCCCTCTATACAGCACACACACATATCCTCCATAAGCTATCCTACCCAATTACATCCCCTCTATACAGCATACAGATATCCTCCATAAGCTATCCTACCCAATTACATCCCCACTATACAGCACACACATATCCTCCATAAGCAATCCTACCCAATTACATCCCCTCTATACAGCCCACACATAACCTCCATAAGCTATCCTACCCAATTACATCCCCTCTATACATCACACACATATCATCCATAAGCTATCCTACCCAATTACATCCCCTCTATACAGCCCACACGTATCCTCCATAAGCTATTCTACCCAATTACATCCCCTCTATACAGCACACACATAACCTCCATAAGCAATCCTACCCAATTACTTCCCCTCTATACATCCCACACATATCATCCATAAGCTATCCTACCCAATTACATCCCCTCTATACAGCACACACATATCCTCCATAAGCTATCCTACCCAATTACATCCCCTCTATACAGCACACACATAACCTCCATAAGCTATCCTACCCATTTACATCCCCTCTATACAGTACACACATATCCTACATAAGCTATCCTACCCATTTACATCCCCTCTATACAGCACACGCATACCCTCCGTAAGCTATCCTACCCAATTACATCCCCTCTATACAGCTCACACATATCCTCCATAAGCTATCCTACCCAATTACATCCCCTCTATACAGCCCACACATATCCTCCATAAGCTATCCTACCCAATTACATCCCCTCTATACAGCACACACACATAACCTCCATAAGCTATCCTACCCAATTACATCCCCTCTATACAGCACACACATAACCTCCATAAGCTATCCTACCCAATTACATTCCCTCTATACAGCACACATATCCTCCATAAGCTATCCTACCCAATTACATCCCCTCTATACATCCCACACATAACCTCCATAAGCTATCCTACCCAATTACATCCCCTCTATACATCCCACACATATCATCCATAAGCTATCCTACCCAATTACATCCCCTCTATACAGCACACACATATCCTACATAAGCTATCCTACCCAATTATATCCCCTCTATACATCCCACACATAACCTCCATAAGCTATCCTACCCAATTACATCCCCTCTATACATCCCACACATATCATCCATAAGCTATACTACCCAATTACATCCCCACTATACAGCACACACATATCCTACATAAGCTATCCTACCCAATTACATCCACTCTATACAGCACACACTTATCCTCCATAAGCTATCCTACCCAATTACATCCCCTCTATACAGCACACACATATCCTCCATAAGCTATCCTACCCAATTACATCCACTCTATACAGCACACACATATCCTCCATAAGCTATCCTACCCAATTACATCCCCTCTATACAGCACACATATATCATCCATAATCTATACTACCCAACTACATCCCCACTATACATCCCACACATATCCTCCATAAGCTATCCTACCCAAATACATCCCCTCTATACAGCATACACATATCCTCCATAAGCTATCCTACCCAATTACATCCCCTCTATACATCACACACACATTTCCTCCATAAACTATCCTACGCAATTACATCCCCTCTATACAGCACACACATATCCTCCATAAGCAATCCTTCCCAATTACATCCCATCTATACAGCTCACACACATATCCTCCATAAGCTATGCTACCCAATTACATCCCCTCTATACAGCACACACATAATCTCCATAAGCTATCCTACCCAATTACATCCCCTCTATACAGCACACACATTTCCTCCATAAGCTATCCTACCCAATTACATCCCCTCTATACAGCACACACATATCCTCCATAAGCTATCCTACCCAATTACATCCCCTCAATACAGCCCACACATAACCTCCATAAGCTATCCTACCCAATTACATCCCCTCTATACAGCACACACATATCCTCCATAAGCTGTCCTACCCAATTACATCCCCTCTATACAGCACACACACATAACCTCCATAAGCTATCCTACCCAATTACATCCCCTCTATACAGCACACACACATAACCTCCATAAGCTATCCTACCCAATTACATCCCCAGTATACAGCACACACATAACCTCCATAATCTATCCTACCCAATTACATCCCCACTATACAGCACACACATATCCTACATAAGCTATCCTACCCAATTACATCCCCTCTATACAGCACACACATAACCTCCATAAGCTATCCTACCCAATTACATTCCCTCTATACAGCACACACATATCCTCCATAAGCTATCCTACCCAATTACATCCCCTCTATACATCCCACACATAACCTCCATAAGCTATCCTACCCAATTACATCCCCTCTATACATCCCACACATATCATCCATAAGCTATCCTACCCAATTACATCCCCTCTATACAGCACACACATATCCTACATAAGCTATCCTACCCAATTACATCCCCTCTATACATCCCACACATAACCTCCATAAGCTATCCTACGCAATTACATCCCCTCTATACATCCCACACATATCATCCATAAGCTATCCTACCCAATTATATCCCCTCTATACAGCACACACATATCCTACATAAGCTATCCTACCCAATTACATCCCCTCTATGCAACACACACATATCATCCATAAGCTATCCTACACAATTACATCCCCTCTATACATCCCACACATATCCTCCATAAGCTATCCTACCCAATTACATCCCCTCTATACATCCCACACTTAACCTCCATAAGCTATCCTACCCAATTACATCCCCTCTATACATCCCACACATATCATCCATAAGCTATACTACCCAATTACATCCCCACTATACAGCACACACATATCCTACATAAGCTATCCTACCCAATTACATCCACTCTATACAGCACACACTTATCCTCCATAAGCAATCCTACCCAATTACATCCCCTCTATACAGCACACACATATCCTCCATAAGCTATCCTACCCAAATACATCCACTCTATACAGCACACACATATCCTCCATAAGCTATCCTACCCAATTACATCCCCTCTAAACAGCACACATATATCATCCATAATCTATACTACCTAACTACATCCCCTCTATACATCCCACACATATCCTCCATAAGCTATCCTACCCAAATACATCCCCTCTATACAGCACACACATATCCTCCATAAGCTATCCTACCCAATTACATCCCCTCTATACATCACACACACATATCCTCCATAAGCTATCCTACCCAATTACATCCCCACTATACAGCACACACATATCCTCCATAACCTATCCTACCCAATTACATCCCCACTATACAGCACACACATATCATCCATAAGCTATCCTACCCAATTACATCCCCTCTATACATCCCACACATATCATCCATAAGCTATCCTACCCAATTACATCCCCTCTATACAGCACACACATATCCCCCATAAGTTATCCTACCCTATTACATCCCCACTTTACAGCACACACATATCCTCCATAACCTATCCTACCCAATTACATCCCCACTATACAGCACACACATATCATCCATAAGCTATTCTACCCAATTACATCCCCTCTATACATCCCACACATATCCTCCATAATCTGTCCTAACCAATTACATCCCCTCTATACAGCACACACATAACCTCCATAAGCTATCCTACCCAAATACATCCCCTCTATACAGCACACACATATCCTCCATAATCTATCCTACCCAATTACATCCCCTCTATACAGCACACATATCCTCAATAAGCTGTCCTACCCAATTACATCCCCTCTATACAGCACACACATATCCTCCATAATATATCCTACCCAATTACATCCCCTCTATACAGCACACACATAACCTCCATAAGCTACCCTACCCAATTACATCCCCTCTATACAGCACACACATATCCTCCATAAGCTATCCTACCCAATTACATCCCCTCTATACAGCTCACATATCCTAAATAAGCTATCCTACCCAATTACATCCCCTCTATACAGCACACACACATATCCTCCATAAGCTATCCTACCCAATTACATCCCCTCTATACAGCATACAGATATCCTCCCTAAGCTATCCTACCCAATTACATCCCCACTATACATCACACACATATGCTCCATAAGCAATCCTACCCAATTACATCCCCTCTATACAGCACACACATATCCTCCATAAGCAATCCTACCCAATTACATCCCCTCTATACAGCACACACATATCCTCCATAAGCTATCCTACCCAATTACATCCCCTCTATACAGCACACACATATCCTCCATAAGCAATCCTACCCAATTACATCCCCTCTATACAGCACACACATATCCTCCATAAGCTATCCTACCCAATTATATCCTCTCTATACAGCACACACATATCCTCCATAAGCAATCCTACCCTATTACATCCCCTCTACACAGCACACACATATCCTCCATAAGCAATCCTACCCAATTACATCCCCTCTATACAGCACACACATATCCTCCATAAGCAATCCTACCCAATTACATCCCCTCTATACAGCACACACACATAACCTCCATAAGCTATCCTACCCAATTACATCCCCTCTATACAGCACACACATAACCTCCATAAGCTATCCTACCCAATTACATTCCCTCTATACAGCACACATATCCTCCATAAGCTATCCTACCCAATTACATCCCCTCTATACATCCCACACATAACCTCCATAAGCTATCCTACCCAATTACATCCCCTCTATACATCCCACACATATCATCCATAAGCTATCCTACCCAATTACATCCCCTCTATACAGCACACACATATCCTACATAAGCTATCCTACCCAATTACATCCCCTCTATACATCCCACACATAACCTCCATAAGCTATCCTACCCAATTACATCCCCTCTATACATCCCACACATATCATCCATAAGCTATCCTACCCAATTACATCCCCTCTATACAGCACACACATATCCTCCATAAGCTATCCTACCCAATTACATCCCCTCTATGCAGCACACACATATCATCCATAAGCTATCCTACACAATTACATCCCCTCTATACATCCCACACATATCCTCCATAAGCTATCCTACCCAATTACATCCCCTCTATACATCCCACACATAACCTCCATAAGCTATCCTACCCAATTACATCCCCTCTATACATCCCACACATATCATCCATAAGCTATACTACCCAATTACATCCCCACTATACAGCACACACATATCCTACATAAGCTATCCTACCCAATTACATCCACTCTATACAGCACACACTTATCCTCCATAAGCTATCCTACCCAATTACATCCCCTCTATACAGCACACACATAACCTCCATAAGCTATCCTACCCAATTACATCCACTCTATACAGCACACACATATCATCCATAAGCTATCCTACCCAATTACATCCCCTCTATACATCCCACACATAACCTCCATAAGCTATCCTACCCAATTACATCCCCTCTATACATCCCACACATATCCTCCATAAGCAATCCTACCCAATTACATCCCCTCTATACAGCACACACATATCCTCCATAAGCTATCCTACCCAATTACATCCCCTCTATACAGCACACACATAACCTCCATAAGCTATCCTACCCAATTACATCCCCTCTATACAGCTCACACATAACCTCCATAAGCTATCCTACCCAATTACATCCTCTCTATGCAGCACACACATATCATCCATAAGCTATCCTACCCAATTACATCCCCTCTATACATCCCACACATATCCTCCATAAGCTATCCTATCTAATTACATCCCCTCTATACAGCACACACATTACCTCCTTAAGCTATCCTACCCAATTACATCCCCTCTATACAGCACACACATAACCTCCATAAGCTATCCTACCCAATTATATCCCCTCTATACAGCACACACATAACCTCCATAAGCTATCCTACCCAATAACATCCCCTCTATACAGCACACACATATCCTCCATAAGCTATCCTTCCCAATTACATCCCCTCTATACAGCACACACATATCCTACATAAGCTATCCTACCCAATTACATCCCCACTATACAGCTCACACACATATCCTCCATAAGCTATCCTACCCAATTACATCCTCACTATACAGCTCACACATAACCTCCATAAGCTATCCTACCCAATTACATCCCCTCTATACAGCACACACATAACATCCAAAATCTGTCCTACCCAATTACATCCCCTCTATACAGCACACACATATCATCCATAAGCTATCCTACACAATTACATCCCCTCTATACATCCCACACATATCCTCCATAAGCTATCCTACCCAATTACATCCCCTCTATACATCCCACACATAACCTCCATAAGCTATCCTACCCAATTACATCCCCTCTATACATCCCACACATATCATCCATAAGCTATACTACCCAATTACATCCCCACTATACAGCACACACATATCCTACATAAGCTATCCTACCCAATTACATCCACTCTATACAGCACACACTTATCCTCCATAAGCTATCCTACCCAATTACATCCCCTCTATACAGCACACACATATCCTCCATAAGCTATCCTACCCAATTACATCCACTCTATACAGCACACACATATCCTCCATAAGCTATCCTACCCAATTACATCCCCTCTATACAGCACACACATATCCTACATAAGCAATCCTACCCAATTACATCCCCTCTATACAGCACACACATATCCTCCATAAGCAATCCTACCCAATTACATCCCCTCTATACAGCACACACATATCCTCCATAAGCTATCCTACCCAATTACATCCCCACTATACAGCACACACATATCCTCCATAAGCAATCCTACCCAATTACATCCCCTCTATACAGCACACACATATCCTCCATAAGCTATCCTACCCAATTACATCCCCTCTATACAGCACACACATAACCTCCATAAGCTATCCTACCCAATTACATCCCCTCTATACAGCTCACACATAACCTCCATAAGCTATCCTACCCAATTACATCCCCTCTATGCAGCACACACATATCATCCATAAGCTATCCTACCCAATTACATCCCCTCTATACATCCCACACATATCCTCCATAAGCTATCCTATCTAATTACATCCCCTCTATACAGCACACACATTACCTCCTTAAGCTATCCTACCCAATTACATCCCCTCTATACAGCACACACATAACCTCCATAAGCTATCCTACCCAATTATATCCCCTCTATACAGCACACACATAACCTCCATAAGCTATCCTACCCAATAACATCCCCTCTATACAGCACACACATATCCTCCATAAGCTATCCTTCCCAATTACATCCCCTCTATACAGCACACACATATCCTACATAAGCTATCCTACCCAATTACATCCCCACTATACAGCTCACACACATATCCTCCATAAGCTATCCTACCCAATTACATCCTCACTATACAGCTCACACATAACCTCCATAAGCTATCCTACCCAATTACATCCCCTCTATACAGCACACACATAACATCCAAAATCTGTCCTACCCAATTACATCCCCTCTATACAGCACACACATATCATCCATAAGCTATCCTACACAATTACATCCCCTCTATACATCCCACACATATCCTCCATAAGCTATCCTACCCAATTACATCCCCTCTATACATCCCACACATAACCTCCATAAGCTATCCTACCCAATTACATCCCCTCTATACATCCCACAGATATCATCCATAAGCTATACTACCCAATTACATCCCCACTATACAGCACACACATATCCTACATAAGCTATCCTACCCAATTACATCCACTCTATACAGCACACACTTATCCTCCATAAGCTATCCTACCCAATTACATCCCCTCTATACAGCACACACATATCCTCCATAAGCTATCCTACCCAATTACATCCACTCTATACAGCACACACATATCCTCCATAAGCTATCCTACCCAATTACATCCCCTCTATACAGCACACACATATCCTCCATAAGCAATCCTACCCAATTACATCCCCTCTATACAGCACACACATATCCTCCATAAGCAATCCTACCCAATTACATCCCCTCTATACAGCACACACATATCCTCCATAAGCAATCCTACCCAATTACATCCCCTCTATACAGCACACACATATCCTCCATAAGCTATCCTACCCAATTACATCCTCTCTATACAGCACACACATATCCTCCATAAGCAATCCTACCCTATTACATCCCCTCTATACAGCACACACATATCCTCCATAAGCAATCCTACCCAATTACATCCCCTCTATACAGCACACACATATCCCCCATAAGCAATCCTACCCAAATACATCCCCTCTATACAGCACACACATATCCTCCATAAGCTATCCTACCCAATTACATCCCCACTATACAGCACACACATATCCTCCATAAGCAATCCTACCCAATTACATCCCCTCTATACAGCACACACATATCCTCCATAAGCTATCCTACCCAATTACATCCCCTCTATACAGCACACACATAACCTCCATAAGCTATCCTACCCAATTACATCCCCTCTATACAGCTCACACATAACCTCCATAAGCTATCCTACCCAATTACATCCCCTCTATGCAGCACACACATATCATCCATAAGCTATCCTACCCAATTACATCCCCTCTATACATCCCACACATATCCTCCATAAGCTATCCTATCTAATTACATCCCCTCTATACAGCACACACATTACCTCCTTAAGCTATCCTACCCAATTACATCCCCTCTATACAGCACACACATAACCTCCATAAGCTATCCTACCCAATTATATCCCCTCTATACAGCACACACATAACCTCCATAAGCTATCCTACCCAATAACATCCCCTCTATACAGCACACACATATCCTCCATAAGCTATCCTTCCCAATTACATCCCCTCTATACAGCACACACATATCCTACATAAGCTATCCTACCCAATTACATCCCCACTATACAGCTCACACACATATCCTCCATAAGCTATCCTACCCAATTACATCCTCACTATACAGCTCACACATAACCTCCATAAGCTATCCTACCCAATTACATCCCCTCTATACAGCACACACATAACATCCAAAATCTGTCCTACCCAATTACATCCCCTCTATACAGCACACACATATCCTCCATAAGCTATCCTACCCAATTACATTCCCTCTATACAGCACACACATATCCTCCATAAGCTATCCTACCCAATTACATCCCCTCTATACATCCCACACATATCATCCATAAGCTATACTACCCAATTACATCCCCACTATACAGCACACACATATCCTACATAAGCTATCCTACCCAATTACATCCACTCTATACAGCACACACTTATCCTCCATAAGCTATCCTACCCAATGACATCCCCTCTATACAGCACACACATATCCTCCATAAGCTATCCTACCCAATTACATCCACTCTATACAGCACACACATATCCTCCATAAGCTATCCTACCCAATTACCTCCCCTCTATACAGCACACATATATCATCCATAATCTATACTACCCAACTACATCCCCACTATACATCCCACACATATCCTCCATAAGCTATCCTACCCAAATACATCCCCTCTATACAGCACACACATATCCTCCATAAGCTATCCTACCCAATTACATCCCCTCTATACATCACACACACATATCCTCCATAAACTATCCTACCCAATTACATCCCCTCTATACAGCACACACATATCCTCCATAAGCAATCCTTCCCAATTACATCCCCTCTATACAGCACACACATATCCTCCATAAGCAATCCTACCCAATTACATCCCCTCTATACAGCACACACATATCCTCCATAAACTATCCTACCCAATTACATCCCCTCTATACAGCACACACATATCCTCCATAAGCAATCCTACCCAATTACATCCCCTCTATACAGCACACACATTTCCTCCATAAGCTATCCTACCCAATTACATCCCCACTATACAGCACACACATATCCTCCATAAGCAATCCTACCCAATTACATCCCCTCTATACAGCACACACATATCCTCCATAAGCTATCCTACCCAATTACCATCCCCTCTATACAGCACACACATAACCTCCATAAGCTATCCTACCCAATTACATCCCCTCTATACAGCACACACATAACCTCCATAAGCTATCCTACCCAATTACATCCCCTCTATGCAGCACACACATATCATCCATAAGCTATCCTACCCAATTACATCCCTTCTATACATCCCACACATATCCTCCATAAGCTATCCTACCCAATTACATCCCCTCTATACAGCACACACATAACCTCCATAAGCTATCCTACCCAATTATATCCCCTCTATACAGCACACACATAACCTCCATAAGGTATCCTACCCAATAACATCCCCTCTATACAGCACACACATATCCTCCATAAGCTATCCTTCCCAATTACATCCCCTCTATACAGCACACACATATCCTACATAAGCTATCCTACCCAATTACATCCCCACTATACAGCTCACACACATATCCTCCATAAGCTATGCTACCCAATTACATCCCCTCTATACAGCACACACATAACCTCCATAAGCTATCCTACCCAATTACATCCCCTCTATACAGCACACACATATCCTCCATAAGCTATCCTACCCAATTACATCCCCTCTATACAGCACACACATTTCCTCCATAAGCTATCCTACCCAATTACATCCCCTCAATACAGCCCACACATAACCTCCATAAGCTATCCTACCCAATTACATCCCCTCTATACAGCACACACATATCCTCCATAAGCTGTCCTACCCAATTACATCCCCTCTATACAGCACACACACATAACCTCCATAAGCTATCCTACCCAATTACATCCCCTCTATACAGCACACACACATAACCTCCATAAGCTATCCTACCCAATTACATCCCCAGTATACAGCACACACATAACCTCCATAATCTATCCTACCCAATTACATCCCCACTATACAGCACACACATATCCTACATAAGCTATCCTACCCAATTACATCCCCTCTATACAGCACACACATAACCTCCATAAGCTATCCTACCCAATTACATTCCCTCTATACAGCACACACATATCCTCCATAAGCTATCCTACCCAATTACATCCCCTCTATACATCCCACACATAACCTCCATAAGCTATCCTACCCAATTACATCCCCTCTATACATCCCACACATATCATCCATAAGCTATCCTACCCAATTACATCCCCTCTATACAGCACACACATATCCTACATAAGCTATCCTACCCAATTACATCCCCTCTATACATCGCACACATAACCTACATAAGCTATCCTACCCAATTACATCCCCTCTATACATCCCACACATATCATCCATAAGCTATCCTACCCAATTACATCCCCTCTATACAGCACACACATATCCTACATAAGCTATCCTACCCAATTACATCCACTCTATACAGCACACACTTATCCTCCATAAGCAATCCTACCCAATTACATCCCCTCTATACAGCACACACATATCCTCCATAAGCTATCCTACCCAATTACATCCACTCTATACAGCACACACATATCCTCCATAAGCTATCCTACCCAATTACATCCCCTCTAAACAGCACACATATATCATCCATAATCTATACTACCCAACTACATCCCCTCTATACATCCCACACATATCCTCCATAAGCTATCCTACCCAAATACATCCCCTCTATACAGCACACACATATCCTCCATAAGCTATCCTACCCAATTACATCCCCTCTATACATCACACACACATATCCTCCATAAGCTATCCTACCCAATTACATCCCCACTATACAGCACACACATATCCTCCATAACCTATCCTACCCAATTACATCCCCACTATACAGCACACACATATCATCCATAAGCTATCCTACCCAATTACATCCCCTCTATACATCCCACACATATCATCCATAAGCTATCCTACCCAATTACATCCCCTCTATACAGCACACACATATCCCCCATAAGTTATCCTACCCTATTACATCCCCACTTTACAGCACACACATATCCTCCATAACCTATCCTACCCAATTACATCCCCACTATACAGCACACACATATCATCCATAAGCTATCCTACCCAATTACATCCCCTCTATACATCCCACACATATCCTCCATAATCTGTCCTAACCAATTACATCCCCTCTATACATCCCACACATATCATCCATAAGCTATCCTACCCAATTACATCCCCTCTATACAGCACACACATATCCCCCATAAGTTATCCTACCCTATTACATCCCCACTTTACAGCACACACATATCCTCCATAACCTATCCTACCCAATTACATCCCCACTATACAGCACACACATATCATCCATAAGCTATCCTACCCAATTACATCCCCTCTATACATCCCACACATATCCTCCATAATCTGTCCTAACCAATTACATCCCCTCTATACAGCACACACATAACCTCCATAAGCTATCCTACCCAAATACATCCCCTCTATACAGCACACACATATCCTCCATAATCTATCCTACCCAATTACATCCCCTCTATACAGCACACATATCCTCAATAAGCTATCCTACCCAATTACATCCACTCTATACAGCACACACATATCCTCCATAAGCTATCCTACCCAATTACATCCCCTCTATACAGCACACACATATCCTCCATAAGCAATCCTACCCAATTACATCCCCTCTATACAGCACACACATATCCTCCATAAGCAATCCTACCCAATTACATCCCCTCTATACAGCACACACATAACCTCCATAAGCAATCCTACCCAATTACATCCCCTCTATACAGCACACACATATCCTCCATAAGCTATCCTACCCAATTACATCCTCTCTATACAGCACACACATATCCTCCATAAGCAATCCTACCCTATTACATCCCCTCTATACAGCACACACATATCCTCCATAAGCAATCCTACCCAATTACATCCCCTCTATACAGCACACACATATCCTCCATAAGCAATCCTACCCAATTACATCCCCTCTATACAGCACACACATATCCTCCATAAGCTATCCTACCCAATTACATCCCCACTATACAGCACACACATAACCTCCATAAGCTATCCTACCCAATTACATCCCCTCTATACATCCCACACATATCCTCCATAAGCTATCCTATCTAATTACATCCCCTCTATACAGCACACACATTACCTCCTTAAGCTATCCTACCCAATTACATCCCCTCTATACAGCACACACATAACCTCCATAAGCTATCCTACCCAATTATATCCCCTCTATACAGCACACACATAACCTCCATAAGCTATCCTACCCAATAACATCCCCTCTATACAGCACACACATATCCTCCATAAGCTATCCTTCCCAATTACATCCCCTCTATACAGCACACACATATCCTACATAAGCTATCCTACCCAATTACATCCCCACTATACAGCTCACACACATATCCTCCATAAGCTATCCTACCCAATTACATCCTCACTATACAGCTCACACATAACCTCCATAAGCTATCCTACCCAATTACATCCCCTCTATACAGCACACACATAACATCCAAAATCTGTCCTACCCAATTACATCCCCTCTATACAGCACACACATATCCTCCATAAGCTATCCTACCCAATTACATTCCCTCTATACAGCACACACATATCCTCCATAAGCTATCCTACCCAATTACATCCCCTCTATACATCCCACACATATCATCCATAAGCTATACTACCCAATTACATCCCCACTATACAGCACACACATATCCTACATAAGCTATCCTACCCAATTACATCCACTCTATACAGCACACACTTATCCTCCATAAGCTATCCTACCCAATGACATCCCCTCTATACAGCACACACATATCCTCCATAAGCTATCCTACCCAATTACATCCACTCTATACAGCACACACATATCCTCCATAAGCTATCCTACCCAATTACCTCCCCTCTATACAGCACACATATATCATCCATAATCTATACTACCCAACTACATCCCCACTATACATCCCACACATATCCTCCATAAGCTATCCTACCCAAATACATCCCCTCTATACAGCACACACATATCCTCCATAAGCTATCCTACCCAATTACATCCCCTCTATACATCACACACACATATCCTCCATAAACTATCCTACCCAATTACATCCCCTCTATACAGCACACACATATCCTCCATAAGCAATCCTTCCCAATTACATCCCCTCTATACAGCACACACATATCCTCCATAAGCAATCCTACCCAATTACATCCCCTCTATACAGCAAACACATATCCTCCATAAACTATCCTACCCAATTACATCCCCTCTATACAGCACACACATATCCTCCATAAGCAATCCTACCCAATTACATCCCCTCTATACAGCACACACATTTCCTCCATAAGCTATCCTACCCAATTACATCCCCACTATACAGCACACACATATCCTCCATAAGCAATCCTACCCAATTACATCCCCTCTATACAGCACACACATATCCTCCATAAGCTATCCTACCCAATTACCATCCCCTCTATACAGCACACACATAACCTCCATAAGCTATCCTACCCAATTACATCCCCTCTATACAGCACACACATAACCTCCATAAGCTATCCTACCCAATTACATCCCCTCTATGCAGCACACACATATCATCCATAAGCTATCCTACCCAATTACATCCCTTCTATACATCCCACACATATCCTCCATAAGCTATCCTACCCAATTACATCCCCTCTATACAGCACACACATAACCTCCATAAGCTATCCTACCCATTTATATCCCCTCTATACAGCACACACATAACCTCCATAAGGTATCCTACCCAATAACATCCCCTCTATACAGCACACACATATCCTCCTTAAGCTATCCTTCCCAATTACATCCCCTCTATACAGCACACACATATCCTACATAAGCTATCCTACCCAATTACATCCCCACTATACAGCTCACACACATATCCTCCATAAGCTATGCTACCCAATTACATCCCCTCTATACAGCACACACATAACCTCCATAAGCTATCCTACCCAATTACATCCCCTCTATACAGCACACACATATCCTCCATAAGCTATCCTACCCAATTACATCCCCTCTATACAGCACACACATTTCCTCCATAAGCTATCCTACCCAATTACATCCCCTCAATACAGCCCACACATAACCTCCATAAGCTATCCTACCCAATTACATCCCCTCTATACAGCACACACATATCCTCCATAAGCTGTCCTACCCAATTACATCCCCTCTATACAGCACACACACATAACCTCCATAAGCTATCCTACCCAATTACATCCCCTCTATACAGCACACACACATAACCTCCATAAGCTATCCTACCCAATTACATCCCCAGTATACAGCACACACATAACCTCCATAATCTATCCTACCCAATTACATCCCCACTATACAGCACACACATATCCTACATAAGCTATCCTACCCAATTACATCCCCTCTATACATCACACACATAACCTCCATAAGCTATCCTACCCAATTACATTCCCTCTATACAGCACACACATATCCTCCATAAGCTATCCTACCCAATTACATCCCCTCTATACATCCCACACATAACCTCCATAAGCTATCCTACCCAATTACATCCCCTCTATACATCCCACACATATCATCCATAAGCTATCCTACCCAATTACATCCCCTCTATACAGCACACACATATCCTACATAAGCTATCCTACCCAATTACATCCCCTCTATACATCGCACACATAACCTCCATAAGCTATCCTACCCAATTACATCCCCTCTATACATCCCACACATATCATCCATAAGCTATCCTACCCAATTACATCCCCTCTATACAGCACACACATATCCTACATAAGCTATCCTACCCAATTACATCCACTCTATACAGCACACACTTATCCTCCATAAGCAATCCTACCCAATTACATCCCCTCTATACAGCACACACATATCCTCCATAAGCTATCCTACCCAATTACATCCACTCTATACAGCACACACATATCCTCCATAAGCTATCCTACCCAATTACATCCCCTCTAAACAGCACACATATATCATCCATAATCTATACTACCCAACTACATCCCCTCTATACATCCCACACATATCCTCCATAAGCTATCCTACCCAAATACATCCCCTCTATACAGCACACACATATCCTCCATAAGCTATCCTACCCAATTACATCCCCTCTATACATCACACACACATATCCTCCATAAGCTATCCTACCCAATTACATCCCCACTATACAGCACACACATATCCTCCATAACCTATCCTACCCAATTACATCCCCACTATACAGCACACACATATCATCCATAAGCTATCCTACCCAATTACATCCCCTCTATACATCCCACACATATCATCCATAAGCTATCCTACCCAATTACATCCCCTCTATACAGCACACACATATCCCCCATAAGTTATCCTACCCTATTACATCCCCACTTTACAGCACACACATATCCTCCATAACCTATCCTACCCAATTACATCCCCACTATACAGCACACACATATCATCCATAAGCTATCCTACCCAATTACATCCCCTCTATACATCCCACACATATCCTCCATAATCTGTCCTAACCAATTACATCCCCTCTATACATCCCACACATATCATCCATAAGCTATCCTACCCAATTACATCCCCTCTATACAGCACACACATATCCCCCATAAGTTATCCTACCCTATTACATCCCCACTTTACAGCACACACATATCCTCCATAACCTATCCTACCCAATTACATCCCCACTATACAGCACACACATATCATCCATAAGCTATCCTACCCAATTACATCCCCTCTATACATCCCACACATATCCTCCATAATCTGTCCTAACCAATTACATCCCCTCTATACAGCACACACATAACCTCCATAAGCTATCCTACCCAAATACATCCCCTCTATACAGCACACACATATCCTCCATAATCTATCCTACCCAATTACATCCCCTCTATACAGCACACATATCCTCAATAAGCTATCCTACCCAATTACATCCACTCTATACAGCACACACATATCCTCCATAAGCTATCCTACCCAATTACATCCCCTCTATACAGCACACACATATCCTCCATAAGCAATCCTACCCAATTACATCCCCTCTATACAGCACACACATATCCTCCATAAGCAATCCTACCCAATTACATCCCCTCTATACAGCACACACATATCCTCCATAAGCAATCCTACCCAATTACATCCCCTCTATACAGCACACACATATCCTCCATAAGCTATCCTACCCAATTACATCCTCTCTATACAGCACACACATATCCTCCATAAGCAATCCTACCCTATTACATCCCCTCTATACAGCACACACATATCCTCCATAAGCAATCCTACCCAATTACATCCCCTCTATACAGCACACACATATCCTCCATAAGCAATCCTACCCAATTACATCCCCTCTATACAGCACACACATATCCTCCATAAGCTATCCTACCCAATTACATCCCCACTATACAGCACACACATATCCTCCATAAGCAATCCTACCCAATTACATCCCCTCTATACAGCACACACATATCCTCCATAAGCTATCCTACCCAATTACATCCCCTCTATACAGCACACACATAACCTCCATAAGCTATCCTACCCAATTACATCCCCTCTATACAGCTCACACATAACCTCCATAAGCTATCCTACCCAATTACATCCCCTCTATGCAGCACACACATATCATCCATAAGCTATCCTACCCAATTACATCCCCTCTATACATCCCACACATATCCTCCATAAGCTATCCTATCTAATTACATCCCATCTATACAGCACACACATTACCTCCTTAAGCTATCCTACCCAATTACATCCCCTCTATACAGCACACACATAACCTCCATAAGCTATCCTACCCAATTATATCCCCTCTATACAGCACACACATAACCTCCATAAGCTATCCTACCCAATAACATCCCCTCTATACAGCACACACATATCCTCCATAAGCTATCCTTCCCAATTACATCCCCTCTATACAGCACACACATATCCTACATAAGCTATCCTACCCAATTACATCCCCACTATACAGCTCACACACATATCCTCCATAAGCTATCCTACCCAATTACATCCTCACTATACAGCTCACACATAACCTCCATAAGCTATCCTACCCAATTACATCCCCTCTATACAGCACACACATAACATCCAAAATCTGTCCTACCCAATTACATCCCCTCTATACAGCACACACATATCATCCATAAGCTATCCTACACAATTACATCCCCTCTATACATCTCACACATATCCTCCATAAGCTATCCTACCCAATTACATCCCCTCTATACATCCCACACATAACCTCCATAAGCTATCCTACCCAATTACATCCCCTCTATACATCCCACACATATCATCCATAAGCTATACTACCCAATTACATCCCCACTATACAGCACACACATATCCTACATAAGCTATCCTACCCAATTACATCCACTCTATACAGCACACACTTATCCTCCATAAGCTATCCTACCCAATTACATCCCCTCTATACAGCACACACATATCCTCCATAAGCTATCCTACCCAATTACATCCACTCTATACAGCACACACATATCCTCCATAAGCTATCCTACCCAATTACCTCCCCTCTATACAGCACACATATATCATCCATAATCTATACTACCCAACTACATCCCCACTATACATCCCACACATATCCTCCATAAGCTATCCTACCCAAATACATCCCCTCTATACAGCACACACATATCCTCCATAAGCTATCCTACCCAATTACATCCCCTCTATACATCACACACACATATCCTCCATAAACTATCCTACCCAATTACATCCCCTCTATACAGCACACACATATCCTCCATAAGCAATCCTTCCCAATTACATCCCCTCTATACAGCACACACATATCCTCCATAAGCAATCCTACCCAATTACATCCCCTCTATACAGCACACACATATCCTCCATAAACTATCCTACCCAATTACATCCCCTCTATACAGCACACACATATCCTCCATAAGCAATCCTACCCAATTACATCCCCTCTATACAGCACACACATATCCTCCATAAGCTATCCTACCCAATTACATCCCCACTATACAGCACACACATATCCTCCATAAGCAATCCTACCCAATTACATCCCCTCTATACAGCACACACATATCCTCCATAAGCTATCCTACCCAATTACCATCCCCTCTATACAGCACACACATAACCTCCATAAGCTATCCTACCCAATTACATCCCCTATATACAGCACACACATAACCTCCATAAGATATCCTACCCAATTACATCCCCTCTATGCAGCACACACATATCATCCATAAGCTATCCTACCCAATTACATCCCCTCTATACATCCCACACATATCCTCCATAAGCTATCCTACCCAATTACATCCCCTCTATACAGCACACACATAACCTCCATAAGCTATCCTACCCAATTATATCCCCTCTATACAGCACACACATAACCTCCATAAGGTATCCTACCCAATAACATCCCCTCTATACAGCACACACATATCCTCCATAAGCTATCCTTCCCAATTACATCCCCTCTATACAGCACACACATATCCTACATAAGCTATCCTACCCAATTACATCCCCACTATACAGCTCACACACATATCCTCCATAAGCTATGCTACCCAATTACATCCCCTCTATACAGCACACACATAACCTCCATAAGCTATCCTACCCAATTACATCCCCTCTATACAGCACACACATATCCTCCATAAGCTATCCTACCCAATTACATCCCCTCTATACAGCACACACATATCCTCCATAAGCTATCCTACCCAATTACATCCCCTCAATACAGCCCACACATTACCTCCATAAGCTATCCTACCCAATTACATCCCCTCTATACAGCACACACATATCCTCCATAAGCTGTCCTACCCAATTACATCCCCTCTATACAGCACACACACATAACCTCCATAAGCTATCCTACCCAATTACATCCCCTCTATACAGCACACACACATAACCTCCATAAGCTATCCTACCCAATTACATCCCCAGTATACAGCACACACATAACCTCCATAATCTATCCTACCCAATTACATCCCCACTATACAGCACACACATATCCTACATAAGCTATCCTACCCAATTACATCCCCTCTATACAGCACACACATAACCTCCATAAGCTATCCTACCCAATTACATCCCCTCTATACAGCACACACATAACCTCCATAAGCTATCCTACCCAATTACATTCCCTCTATACAGCACACACATATCCTCCATAAGCTATCCTACCCAATTACATCCCCTCTATACATCCCACACATAACCTCCATAAGCTATCCTACCCAATTACATCCCCTCTATACATCCCACACATATCATCCATAAGCTATCCTACCCAATTACATCCCCTCTATACAGCACACACATATCCTCCATAAGCAATCCTACCCAATTACATCCCCTCTATACAGCACACACATATCCTCCATAAGCTATCCTACCCAATTACATCCACTCTATACAGCACACACATATCCTCCATAAGCTATCCTACCCAATTACATCCCCTCTAAACAGCACACATATATCATCCATAATCTATACTACCCAACTACATCCCCTCTATACATCCCACACATATCCTCCATAAGCTATCCTACCCAAATACATCCCCTCTATACAGCACACACATATCCTCCATAAGCTATCCTACCCAATTACATCTCCTCTATACATCACACACACATATCCTCCATAAGCTATCCTACCCAATTACATCCCCACTATACAGCACACACATATCCTCCATAACCTATCCTACCCAATTACATCCCCACTATACAGCACACACATATCATCCATAAGCTATCCTACCCAATTACATCCCCTCTATACATCCCACACATATCATCCATAAGCTATCCTACCCAATTACATCCCCTCTATACAGCACACACATATCCCCCATAAGTTATCCTACCCTATTACATCCCCACTTTACAGCACACACATATCCTCCATAACCTATCCTACCCAATTACATCCCCACTATACAGCACACACATATCATCCATAAGCTATCCTACCCAATTACATCCCCTCTATACATCCCACACATATCCTCCATAATCTGTCCTAACCAATTACATCCCCTCTATACAGCACACACATAACCTCCATAAGCTATCCTACCCAAATACATCCCCTCTATACAGCACACACATATCCTCCATAATCTATCCTACCCAATTACATCCCCTCTATACAGCACACATATCCTCAATAAGCTGTCCTACCCAATTACATCCCCTCTATACAGCACACACATATCCTCCATAATATATCCTACCCAATTACAACCCCTCTATACAGCACACACATAACCTCCATAAGCTACCCTACCCAATTACATCCCCTCTATACAGCACACACATATCCTCCATAAGCTATCCTACCCAATTACATCCCCTCTATACAGCTCACATATCCTAAATAAGCTATCCTACCCAATTACATCCCCTCTATACAGCACACACACATATCCTCCATAAGCTATCCTACCCAATTACATCCCCTCTATACAGCATACAGATATCCTCCCTAAGCTATCCTACCCAATTACATCCCCACTATACATCACACACATATGCTCCATAAGCAATCCTACCCAATTACATCCCCTCTATACAGCACACACATATCCTCCATAAGCAATCCTACCCAATTACATCCCCTCTATACAGCACACACATATCCTCCATAAGCTATCCTACCCAATTACATCCCCTCTATACAGCACACACATATCCTCCATAAGCAATCCTACCCAATTACATCCCCTCTATACAGCACACACATATCCTCCATAAGCAATCCTACCCAATTACATCCCCTCTATACAGCACACACATATCCTCCATAAGCAATCCTACCCAATTACATCCCCTCTATACAGCACACACATATCCTCCATAAGCTATCCTACCCAATTACATCCTCTCTATACAGCACACACATATCCTCCATAAGCAATCCTACCCTATTACATCCCCTCTATACAGCACACATATCCTCCATAAGCAATCCTACCCAATTACATCCCCTCTATACAGCACACACATATCCTCCATAAGCAATCCTACCCAATTACATCCCCTCTATACAGCACACACATATCCTCCATAAGCTATCCTACCCAATTACATCCCCACTATACAGCACACACATATCCTCCATAAGCAATCCTACCCAATTACATCCCCTCTATACAGCACACACATATCCTCCATAAGCTATCCTACCCAATTACATCCCCTCTATACAGCACACACATAACCTCCATAAGCTATCCTACCCAATTACATCCCCTCTATACAGCTCACACATAACCTCCATAAGCTATCCTACCCAATTACATCCCCTCTATGCAGCACACACATATCATCCATAAGCTATCCTACCCAATTACATCCCCTCTATACATCCCACACATATCCTCCATAAGCTATCCTATCTAATTACATCCCCTCTATACAGCACACACATTACCTCCTTAAGCTATCCTACCCAATTACATCCCCTCTATACAGCACACACATAACCTCCATAAGCTATCCTACCCAATTATATCCCCTCTATACAGCACACACATAACCTCCATAAGCTATCCTACCCAATAACATCCCCTCTATACAGCACAAACATATCCTCCATAAGCTATCCTTCCCAATTACATCCCCTCTATACAGCACACACATATCCTACATAAGCTATCCTACCCAATTACATCCCCACTATACAGCTCACACACATATATATTCCATAAGCTATCCTACCCAATTACATCCTCACTATACAGCTCACACATAACCTCCATAAGCTATCCTACCCAATTACATCCCCTCTATACAGCACACACATAACATCCAAAATCTGTCCTACCCAATTACATCCCCTCTATACAGCACACACATATCATCCATAAGCTATCCTACACAATTACATCCCCTCTATACATCTCACACATATCCTCCATAAGCTATCCTACCCAATTACATCCCCTCTATACATCCCACACATAACCTCCATAAGCTATCCTACCCAATTACATCCCCTCTATACATCCCACACATATCATCCATAAGCTATACTACCCAATTACATCCCCACTATACAGCACACACATATCCTACATAAGCTATCCTACCCAATTACATCCACTCTATACAGCACACACTTATCCTCCATAAGCTATCCTACCCAATTACATCCCCTCTATACAGCACACACATATCCTCCATAAGCTATCCTACCCAATTACATCCACTCTATACAGCACACACATATCCTCCATAAGCTATCCTACCCAATTACCTCCCCTCTATACAGCACACATATATCATCCATAATCTATACTACCCAACTACATCCCCACTATACATCCCACACATATCCTCCATAAGCTATCCTACCCAAATACATCCCCTCTATACAGCACACACATATCCTCCATAAGCTATCCTACCCAATTACATCCCCTCTATACATCACACACACATATCCTCCATAAACTATCCTACCCAATTACATCCCCTCTATACAGCACACACATATCCTCCATAAGCAATCCTTCCCAATTACATCCCCTCTATACAGCACACACATATCCTCCATAAGCAATCCTACCCAATTACATCCCCTCTATACAGCACACACATATCCTCCATAAACTATCCTACCCAATTACATCCCCTCTATACAGCACACACATATCCTCCATAAGCAATCCTACCCAATTACATCCCCTCTATACAGCACACACATATCCTCCATAAGCTATCCTACCCAATTACATCCCCACTATACAGCACACACATATCCTCCATAAGCAATCCTACCCAATTACATCCCCTCTATACAGCACACACATATCCTCCATAAGCTATCCTACCCAATTACCATCCCCTCTATACAGCACACACATAACCTCCATAAGCTATCCTACCCAATTACATCCCCTCTATACAGCACACACATAACCTCCATAAGCTATCCTACCCAATTACATCCCCTCTATGCAGCACACACATATCATCCATAAGCTATCCTACCCAATTACATCCCCTCTATACATCCCACACATATCCTCCATAAGCTATCCTACCCAATTACATCCCCTCTATACAGCACACACATAACCTCCATAAGCTATCCTACCCAATTATATCCCCTCTATACAGCACACACATAACCTCCATAAGGTATCCTACCCAATAACATCCCCTCTATACAGCACACACATATCCTCCATAAGCTATCCTTCCCAATTACATCCCCTCTATACAGCACACACATATCCTACATAAGCTATCCTACCCAATTACATCCCCACTATACAGCTCACACACATATCCTCCATAAGCTATGCTACCCAATTACATCCCCTCTATACAGCACACACATAACCTCCATAAGCTATCCTACCCAATTACATCCCCTCTATACAGCACACACATATCCTCCATAAGCTATCCTACCCAATTACATCCCCTCTATACAGCACACACATATCCTCCATAAGCTATCCTACCCAATTACATCCCCTCAATACAGCCCACACATTACCTCCATAAGCTATCCTACCCAATTACATCCCCTCTATACAGCACACACATATCCTCCATAAGCTGTCCTATCCAATTACATCCCCTCTATACAGCACACACACATAACCTCCATAAGCTATCCTACCCAATTACATCCCCTCTATACAGCACACACACATAACCTCCATAAGCTATCCTACCCAATTACATCCCCAGTATACAGCACACACATAACCTCCATAATCTATCCTACCCAATTACATCCCCACTATACAGCACACACATATCCTACATAAGCTATCCTACCCAATTACATCCCCTCTATACAGCACACACATAACCTCCATAAGCTATCCTACCCAATTACATCCCCTCTATACAGCACACACATAACCTCCATAAGCTATCCTACCCAATTACATTCCCTCTATACAGCACACACATATCCTCCATAAGCTATCCTACCCAATTACATCCCCTCTATACATCCCACACATAACCTCCATAAGCTATCCTACCCAATTACATCCCCTCTATACATCCCACACATATCATCCATAAGCTATCCTACCCAATTACATCCCCTCTATACAGCACACACATATCCTCCATAAGCAATCCTACCCAATTACATCCCCTCTATACAGCACACACATATCCTCCATAAGCTATCCTACCCAATTACATCCACTCTATACAGCACACACATATCCTCCATAAGCTATCCTACCCAATTACATCCCCTCTAAACAGCACACATATATCATCCATAATCTATACTACCCAACTACATCCCCTCTATACATCCCACACATATCCTCCATAAGCTATCCTACCCAAATACATCCCCTCTATACAGCACACACATATCCTCCATAAGCTATCCTACCCAATTACATCTCCTCTATACATCACACACACATATCCTCCATAAGCTATCCTACCCAATTACATCCCCACTATACAGCACACACATATCCTCCATAACCTATCCTACCCAATTACATCCCCACTATACAGCACACACATATCATCCATAAGCTATCCTACCCAATTACATCCCCTCTATACATCCCACACATATCATCCATAAGCTATCCTACCCAATTACATCCCCTCTATACAGCACACACATATCCCCCATAAGTTATCCTACCCTATTACATCCCCACTTTACAGCACACACATATCCTCCATAACCTATCCTACCCAATTACATCCCCACTATACAGCACACACATATCATCCATAAGCTATCCTACCCAATTACATCCCCTCTATACATCCCACACATATCCTCCATAATCTGTCCTAACCAATTACATCCCCTCTATACAGCACACACATAACCTCCATAAGCTATCCTACCCAAATACATCCCCTCTATACAGCACACACATATCCTCCATAATCTATCCTACCCAATTACATCCCCTCTATACAGCACACATATCCTCAATAAGCTGTCCTACCCAATTACATCCCCTCTATACAGCACACACATATCCTCCATAATATATCCTACCCAATTACATCCCCTCTATACAGCACACACATAACCTCCATAAGCTACCCTACCCAATTACATCCCCTCTATACAGCACACACATATCCTCCATAAGCTATCCTACTCAATTACATCCCCTCTATACAGCTCACATATCCTAAATAAGCTATCCTACCCAATTACATCCCCTCTATACAGCACACACACATATCCTCCATAAGCTATCCTACCCAATTACATCCCCTCTATACAGCATACAGATATCCTCCCTAAGCTATCCTACCCAATTACATCCCCACTATACATCACACACATATGCTCCATAAGCAATCCTACCCAATTACATCCCCTCTATACAGCACACACATATCCTCCATAAGCAATCCTACCCAATTACATCCCCTCTATACAGCACACACATATCCTCCATAAGCTATCCTACCCAATTACATCCCCTCTATACAGCACACACATATCCTCCATAAGCAATCCTACCCAATTACATCCCCTCAATACAGCACACACATATCCTCCATAAGCAATCCTACCCAATTACATCCCCTCTATACAGCACACACATATCCTCCATAAGCAATCCTACCCAATTACATCCCCTCTATACAGCACACACATATCCTCCATAAGCTATCCTACCCAATTACATCCTCTCTATACAGCACACACATATCCTCCATAAGCAATCCTACCCTATTACATCCCCTCTATACAGCACACATATCCTCCATAAGCAATCCTACCCAATTACATCCCCTCTATACAGCACACACATATCCTCCATAAGCAATCCTACCCAATTACATCCCCTCTATACAGCACACACATATCCTCCATAAGCTATCCTACCCCAATTACATCCCCACTATACAGCACACACATATCCTCCATAAGCAATCCTACCCAATTACATCCCTCTATACAGCACACACATATCCTCCATAAGCTATCCTACCCAATGACATCCCCTCTATACAGCACACACATATCCTCCATAAGCTATCCTACCCAATTACATCCACTCTATACAGCACACACACATATCCTCCATAAGCTATCCTACCCAATTACCTCCCCTCTATACAGCACACATATATCATCCATAATCTATACTACCCAACTACATCCCCACTATACATCCCACACATATCCTCCATAAGCTATCCTACCCAAATACATCCCCTCTATACAGCACACACATATCCTCCATAAGCTATCCTACCCAATTACATCCCCTCTATACATCACACACACATATCCTCCATAAACTATCCTACCCAATTACATCCCCTCTATACAGCACACACATATCCTCCATAAAGCAATCCTTCCCAATTACATCCCCTCTATACAGCACACACATATCCTCCATAAGCAATCCTACCCAATTACATCCCCTCTATACAGCAAACACATATCCTCCTAAAACTATCCTACCCAATTACATCCCCTCTATACAGCACACACATATCCTCCATAAGCAATCCTACCCAATTACATCCCCTCTATACAGCACACACATTTCCTCCATAAGCTATCCTACCCAATTACATCCCCACTATACAGCACACACATATCCTCCATAAGCAATCCTACCCAATTACATCCCCTCTATACAGCACACACATATCCTCCATAAGCTATCCTACCCAATTACCATCCCCTCTATACAGCACACAACATAACCTCCATAAGCTATCCTACCCAATTACATCCCCTCTATACAGCACACACATAACCTCCATAAGCTATCCTACCCAATTACATCCCCTCTATGCAGCACACACATATCATCCATAAGCTATCCTACCCAATTACATCCCTTCTATACATCCCACACATATCCTCCATAAGCTATCCTACCCAATTACATCCCCTCTATACAGCACACACATAACCTCCATAAGCTATCCTACCCCATTTATATCCCCTCTATACAGCACACACATAACCTCCATAAGGTATCCTACCCAATAACATCCCCTCTATACAGCACACACATATCCTCCTTAAGCTATCCTTCCCCAATTACATCCCCTCTATACAGCACACACATATCCTACATAAGCTATCCTACCCCAATTACATCCCCACTATACAGCTCACACACATATCCTCCATAAGCTATGCTACCCAATTACATCCCCTCTATACAGCACACACATAACCTCCATAAGCTATCCTAACCCAATTACATCCCCTCTATACAGCACACCACATATCCTCCATAAGCTATCCTACCCAATTACATCCCCTCTATACAGCACACACATTTCCTCCATAAGCTATCCTACCCAATTACATCCCCCTCAATACAGCCCACACATAACCTCCATAAGCTATCCTACCCAATTACATCCCCTCTATACAGCACACACATATCCTCCATAAGCTGTCCTACCCAATTACATCCCCTCTATACAGCACACACACATAACCTCCATAAGCTATCCTACCCAATTACATCCCCTCTATACAGCACACACACATAACCTCCATAAGCTATCCTACCCAATTACATCCCCAGTATACAGCACACACATAACCTCCATAATCTATCCTACCCAATTACATCCCCACTATACGCACACACATATCCTACATAAGCTATCCTACCCAATTACATCCCCTCTATACATCACACACATAACCTCCATAAGCTATCCTACCCAATTACATTCCTCTATACAGCACACACATATCCTCCATAAGCTATCCTACCCAATTACATCCCCTCTATACATCCCAAACATAACCTCCATAAGCTATCCTACCCAATTACATCCCCTCTATACATCCCACACATATCATCCATAAGCTATCCTACCCAATTACATCCCCTCTATACAGCACACACATATCCTACATAAGCTATCCTACCCAATTACATCCCCTCTATACATCGCACACATAACCTCCATAAGCTATCCTACCCAATTACATCCCCTCTATACATCCCACACATATCATCCATAAGCTATCCTACCCAATTACATCCCCTCTATACAGCACACACATATCCTACATAAGCTATCCTACCCAATTACATCCACTCTATACAGCACACACTTATCCTCCATAAGCAATCCTACCCAATTACATCCCCTCTATACAGCACACACATATCCTCCATAAGCTATCCTACCCAATTACATCCACTCTATACAGCACACACATATCCTCCATAAGCTATCCTACCCAATTACATCCCCTCTAAACAGCACACATATATCATCCATAATCTATACTACCCAACTACATCCCCTCTATACATCCCACACATATCCTCCATAAGCTATCCTACCCAAATACATCCCCTCTATACAGCACACACATATCCTCCATAAGCTATCCTACCCAATTACATCCCCTCTATACATCACACACACATATCCTCCATAAGCTATCCTACCCAATTACATCCCCACTATACAGCACACACATATCCTCCATAACCTATCCTACCCAATTACATCCCCACTATACAGCACACACATATCATCCATAAGCTATCCTACCCAATTACATCCCCTCTATACATCCCACACATATCATCCATAAGCTATCCTACCCAATTACATCCCCTCTATACAGCACACACATATCCCCCATAAGTTATCCTACCCTATTACATCCCCACTTTACAGCACACACATATCCTCCATAACCTATCCTACCCAATTACATCCCCACTATACAGCACACACATATCATCCATAAGCTATCCTACCCAATTACATCCCCTCTATACATCCCACACATATCCTCCATAATCTGTCCTAACCAATTACATCCCCTCTATACATCCCACACATATCATCCATAAGCTATCCTACCCAATTACATCCCCTCTATACAGCACACACATATCCCCCATAAGTTATCCTACCCTATTACATCCCCACTTTACAGCACACACATATCCTCCATAACCTATCCTACCCAATTACATCCCCACTATACAGCACACACATATCATCCATAAGCTATCCTACCCAATTACATCCCCTCTATACATCCCACACATATCCTCCATAATCTGTCCTAACCAATTACATCCCCTCTATACAGCACACACATAACCTCCATAAGCTATCCTACCCAAATACATCCCCTCTATACAGCACACACATATCCTCCATAATCTATCCTACCCAATTACATCCCCTCTATACAGCACACATATCCTCAATAAGCTATCCTACCCAATTACATCCACTCTATACAGCACACACATATCCTCCATAAGCTATCCTACCCAATTACATCCCCTCTATACAGCACACACATATCCTCCATAAGCAATCCTACCCAATTACATCCCCTCTATACAGCACACACATATCCTCCATAAGCAATCCTACCCAATTACATCCCCTCTATACAGCACACACATATCCTCCATAAGCAATCCTACCCAATTACATCCCCTCTATACAGCACACACATATCCTCCATAAGCTATCCTACCCAATTACATCCTCTCTATACAGCACACACATATCCTCCATAAGCAATCCTACCCTATTACATCCCCTCTATACAGCACACACATATCCTCCATAAGCAATCCTACCCAATTACATCCCCTCTATACAGCACACACATATCCTCCATAAGCAATCCTACCCAATTACATCCCCTCTATACAGCACACACATATCCTCCATAAGCTATCCTACCCAATTACATCCCCACTATACAGCACACACATATCCTCCATAAGCAATCCTACCCAATTACATCCCCTCTATACAGCACACACATATCCTCCATAAGCTATCCTACCCAATTACATCCCCTCTATACAGCACACACATAACCTCCATAAGCTATCCTACCCAATTACATCCCCTCTATACAGCTCACACATAACCTCCATAAGCTATCCTACCCAATTACATCCCCTCTATGCAGCACACACATATCATCCATAAGCTATCCTACCCAATTACATCCCCTCTATACATCCCACACATATCCTCCATAAGCTATCCTATCTAATTACATCCCATCTATACAGCACACACATTACCTCCTTAAGCTATCCTACCCAATTACATCCCCTCTATACAGCACACACATAACCTCCATAAGCTATCCTACCCAATTATATCCCCTCTATACAGCACACACATAACCTCCATAAGCTATCCTACCCAATAACATCCCCTCTATACAGCACACACATATCCTCCATAAGCTATCCTTCCCAATTACATCCCCTCTATACAGCACACACATATCCTACATAAGCTATCCTACCCAATTACATCCCCACTATACAGCTCACACACATATCCTCCATAAGCTATCCTACCCAATTACATCCTCACTATACAGCTCACACATAACCTCCATAAGCTATCCTACCCAATTACATCCCCTCTATACAGCACACACATAACATCCAAAATCTGTCCTACCCAATTACATCCCCTCTATACAGCACACACATATCATCCATAAGCTATCCTACACAATTACATCCCCTCTATACATCTCACACATATCCTCCATAAGCTATCCTACCCAATTACATCCCCTCTATACATCCCACACATAACCTCCATAAGCTATCCTACCCAATTACATCCCCTCTATACATCCCACACATATCATCCATAAGCTATACTACCCAATTACATCCCCACTATACAGCACACACATATCCTACATAAGCTATCCTACCCAATTACATCCACTCTATACAGCACACACTTATCCTCCATAAGCTATCCTACCCAATTACATCCCCTCTATACAGCACACACATATCCTCCATAAGCTATCCTACCCAATTACATCCACTCTATACAGCACACACATATCCTCCATAAGCTATCCTACCCAATTACCTCCCCTCTATACAGCACACATATATCATCCATAATCTATACTACCCAACTACATCCCCACTATACATCCCACACATATCCTCCATAAGCTATCCTACCCAAATACATCCCCTCTATACAGCACACACATATCCTCCATAAGCTATCCTACCCAATTACATCCCCTCTATACATCACACACAAATATCCTCCATAAACTATCCTACCCAATTACATCCCCTCTATACAGCACACACATATCCTCCATAAGCAATCCTTCCCAATTACATCCCCTCTATACAGCACACACATATCCTCCATAAGCAATCCTACCCAATTACATCCCCTCTATACAGCACACACATATCCTCCATAAACTATCCTACCCAATTACATCCCCTCTATACAGCACACACATATCCTCCATAAGCAATCCTACCCAATTACATCCCCTCTATACAGCACACACATATCCTCCATAAGCTATCCTACCCAATTACATCCCCACTATACAGCACACACATATCCTCCATAAGCAATCCTACCCAATTACATCCCCTCTATACAGCACACACATATCCTCCATAAGCTATCCTACCCAATTACCATCCCCTCTATACAGCACACACATAACCTCCATAAGCTATCCTACCCAATTACATCCCCTATATACAGCACACACATAACCTCCATAAGATATCCTACCCAATTACATCCCCTCTATGCAGCACACACATATCATCCATAAGCTATCCTACCCAATTACATCCCCTCTATACATCCCACACATATCCTCCATAAGCTATCCTACCCAATTACATCCCCTCTATACAGCACACACATAACCTCCATAAGCTATCCTACCCAATTATATCCCCTCTATACAGCACACACATAACCTCCATAAGGTATCCTACCCAATAACATCCCCTCTATACAGCACACACATATCCTCCATAAGCTATCCTTCCCAATTACATCCCCTCTATACAGCACACACATATCCTACATAAGCTATCCTACCCAATTACATCCCCACTATACAGCTCACACACATATCCTCCATAAGCTATGCTACCCAATTACATCCCCTCTATACAGCACACACATAACCTCCATAAGCTATCCTACCCAATTACATCCCCTCTATACAGCACACACATATCCTCCATAAGCTATCCTACCCAATTACATCCCCTCTATACAGCACACACATATCCTCCATAAGCTATCCTACCCAATTACATCCCCTCAATACAGCCCACACATTACCTCCATAAGCTATCCTACCCAATTACATCCCCTCTATACAGCACACACATATCCTCCATAAGCTGTCCTACCCAATTACATCCCCTCTATACAGCACACACACATAACCTCCATAAGCTATCCTACCCAATTACATCCCCTCTATACAGCACACACACATAACCTCCATAAGCTATCCTACCCAATTACATCCCCAGTATACAGCACACACATAACCTCCATAATCTATCCTACCCAATTACATCCCCACTATACAGCACACACATATCCTACATAAGCTATCCTACCCAATTACATCCCCTCTATACAGCACACACATAACCTCCATAAGCTATCCTACCCAATTACATCCCCTCTATACAGCACACACATAACCTCCATAAGCTATCCTACCCAATTACATTCCCTCTATACAGCACACACATATCCTCCATAAGCTATCCTACCCAATTACATCCCCTCTATACATCCCACACATAACCTCCATAAGCTATCCTACCCAATTACATCCCCTCTATACATCCCACACATATCATCCATAAGCTATCCTACCCAATTACATCCCCTCTATACAGCACACACATATCCTCCATAAGCAATCCTACCCAATTACATCCCCTCTATACAGCACACACATATCCTCCATAAGCTATCCTACCCAATTACATCCACTCTATACAGCACACACATATCCTCCATAAGCTATCCTACCCAATTACATCCCCTCTAAACAGCACACATATATCATCCATAATCTATACTACCCAACTACATCCCCTCTATACATCCCACACATATCCTCCATAAGCTATCCTACCCAAATACATCCCCTCTATACAGCACACACATATCCTCCATAAGCTATCCTACCCAATTACATCTCCTCTATACATCACACACACATATCCTCCATAAGCTATCCTACCCAATTACATCCCCACTATACAGCACACACATATCCTCCATAACCTATCCTACCCAATTACATCCCCACTATACAGCACACACATATCATCCATAAGCTATCCTACCCAATTACATCCCCTCTATACATCCCACACATATCATCCATAAGCTATCCTACCCAATTACATCCCCTCTATACAGCACACACATATCCCCCATAAGTTATCCTACCCTATTACATCCCCACTTTACAGCACACACATATCCTCCATAACCTATCCTACCCAATTACATCCCCACTATACAGCACACACATATCATCCATAAGCTATCCTACCCAATTACATCCCCTCTATACATCCCACACATATCCTCCATAATCTGTCCTAACCAATTACATCCCCTCTATACAGCACACACATAACCTCCATAAGCTATCCTACCCAAATACATCCCCTCTATACAGCACACACATATCCTCCATAATCTATCCTACCCAATTACATCCCCTCTATACAGCACACATATCCTCAATAAGCTGTCCTACCCAATTACATCCCCTCTATACAGCACACACATATCCTCCATAATATATCCTACCCAATTACAACCCCTCTATACAGCACACACATAACCTCCATAAGCTACCCTACCCAATTACATCCCCTCTATACAGCACACACATATCCTCCATAAGCTATCCTACCCAATTACATCCCCTCTATACAGCTCACATATCCTAAATAAGCTATCCTACCCAATTACATCCCCTCTATACAGCACACACACATATCCTCCATAAGCTATCCTACCCAATTACATCCCCTCTATACAGCATACAGATATCCTCCCTAAGCTATCCTACCCAATTACATCCCCACTATACATCACACACATATGCTCCATAAGCAATCCTACCCAATTACATCCCCTCTATACAGCACACACATATCCTCCATAAGCAATCCTACCCAATTACATCCCCTCTATACAGCACACACATATCCTCCATAAGCTATCCTACCCAATTACATCCCCTCTATACAGCACACACATATCCTCCATAAGCAATCCTACCCAATTACATCCCCTCTATACAGCACACACATATCCTCCATAAGCAATCCTACCCAATTACATCCCCTCTATACAGCACACACATATCCTCCATAAGCAATCCTACCCAATTACATCCCCTCTATACAGCACACACATATCCTCCATAAGCTATCCTACCCAATTACATCCTCTCTATACAGCACACACATATCCTCCATAAGCAATCCTACCCTATTACATCCCCTCTATACAGCACACATATCCTCCATAAGCAATCCTACCCAATTACATCCCCTCTATACAGCACACACATATCCTCCATAAGCAATCCTACCCAATTACATCCCCTCTATACAGCACACACATATCCTCCATAAGCTATCCTACCCAATTACATCCCCACTATACAGCACACACATATCCTCCATAAGCAATCCTACCCAATTACATCCCCTCTATACAGCACACACATATCCTCCATAAGCTATCCTACCCAATTACATCCCCTCTATACAGCACACACATAACCTCCATAAGCTATCCTACCCAATTACATCCCCTCTATACAGCTCACACATAACCTCCATAAGCTATCCTACCCAATTACATCCCCTCTATGCAGCACACACATATCATCCATAAGCTATCCTACCCAATTACATCCCCTCTATACATCCCACACATATCCTCCATAAGCTATCCTATCTAATTACATCCCCTCTATACAGCACACACATTACCTCCTTAAGCTATCCTACCCAATTACATCCCCTCTATACAGCACACACATAACCTCCATAAGCTATCCTACCCAATTATATCCCCTCTATACAGCACACACATAACCTCCATAAGCTATCCTACCCAATAACATCCCCTCTATACAGCACAAACATATCCTCCATAAGCTATCCTTCCCAATTACATCCCCTCTATACAGCACACACATATCCTACATAAGCTATCCTACCCAATTACATCCCCACTATACAGCTCACACACATATATATTCCATAAGCTATCCTACCCAATTACATCCTCACTATACAGCTCACACATAACCTCCATAAGCTATCCTACCCAATTACATCCCCTCTATACAGCACACACATAACATCCAAAATCTGTCCTACCCAATTACATCCCCTCTATACAGCACACACATATCATCCATAAGCTATCCTACACAATTACATCCCCTCTATACATCTCACACATATCCTCCATAAGCTATCCTACCCAATTACATCCCCTCTATACATCCCACACATAACCTCCATAAGCTATCCTACCCAATTACATCCCCTCTATACATCCCACACATATCATCCATAAGCTATACTACCCAATTACATCCCCACTATACAGCACACACATATCCTACATAAGCTATCCTACCCAATTACATCCACTCTATACAGCACACACTTATCCTCCATAAGCTATCCTACCCAATTACATCCCCTCTATACAGCACACACATATCCTCCATAAGCTATCCTACCCAATTACATCCACTCTATACAGCACACACATATCCTCCATAAGCTATCCTACCCAATTACCTCCCCTCTATACAGCACACATATATCATCCATAATCTATACTACCCAACTACATCCCCACTATACATCCCACACATATCCTCCATAAGCTATCCTACCCAAATACATCCCCTCTATACAGCACACACATATCCTCCATAAGCTATCCTACCCAATTACATCCCCTCTATACATCACACACACATATCCTCCATAAACTATCCTACCCAATTACATCCCCTCTATACAGCACACACATATCCTCCATAAGCAATCCTTCCCAATTACATCCCCTCTATACAGCACACACATATCCTCCATAAGCAATCCTACCCAATTACATCCCCTCTATACAGCACACACATATCCTCCATAAACTATCCTACCCAATTACATCCCCTCTATACAGCACACACATATCCTCCATAAGCAATCCTACCCAATTACATCCCCTCTATACAGCACACACATATCCTCCATAAGCTATCCTACCCAATTACATCCCCACTATACAGCACACACATATCCTCCATAAGCAATCCTACCCAATTACATCCCCTCTATACAGCACACACATATCCTCCATAAGCTATCCTACCCAATTACCATCCCCTCTATACAGCACACACATAACCTCCATAAGCTATCCTACCCAATTACATCCCCTCTATACAGCACACACATAACCTCCATAAGCTATCCTACCCAATTACATCCCCTCTATGCAGCACACACATATCATCCATAAGCTATCCTACCCAATTACATCCCCTCTATACATCCCACACATATCCTCCATAAGCTATCCTACCCAATTACATCCCCTCTATACAGCACACACATAACCTCCATAAGCTATCCTACCCAATTATATCCCCTCTATACAGCACACACATAACCTCCATAAGGTATCCTACCCAATAACATCCCCTCTATACAGCACACACATATCCTCCATAAGCTATCCTTCCCAATTACATCCCCTCTATACAGCACACACATATCCTACATAAGCTATCCTACCCAATTACATCCCCACTATACAGCTCACACACATATCCTCCATAAGCTATGCTACCCAATTACATCCCCTCTATACAGCACACACATAACCTCCATAAGCTATCCTACCCAATTACATCCCCTCTATACAGCACACACATATCCTCCATAAGCTATCCTACCCAATTACATCCCCTCTATACAGCACACACATATCCTCCATAAGCTATCCTACCCAATTACATCCCCTCAATACAGCCCACACATTACCTCCATAAGCTATCCTACCCAATTACATCCCCTCTATACAGCACACACATATCCTCCATAAGCTGTCCTATCCAATTACATCCCCTCTATACAGCACACACACATAACCTCCATAAGCTATCCTACCCAATTACATCCCCTCTATACAGCACACACACATAACCTCCATAAGCTATCCTACCCAATTACATCCCCAGTATACAGCACACACATAACCTCCATAATCTATCCTACCCAATTACATCCCCACTATACAGCACACACATATCCTACATAAGCTATCCTACCCAATTACATCCCCTCTATACAGCACACACATAACCTCCATAAGCTATCCTACCCAATTACATCCCCTCTATACAGCACACACATAACCTCCATAAGCTATCCTACCCAATTACATTCCCTCTATACAGCACACACATATCCTCCATAAGCTATCCTACCCAATTACATCCCCTCTATACATCCCACACATAACCTCCATAAGCTATCCTACCCAATTACATCCCCTCTATACATCCCACACATATCATCCATAAGCTATCCTACCCAATTACATCCCCTCTATACAGCACACACATATCCTCCATAAGCAATCCTACCCAATTACATCCCCTCTATACAGCACACACATATCCTCCATAAGCTATCCTACCCAATTACATCCACTCTATACAGCACACACATATCCTCCATAAGCTATCCTACCCAATTACATCCCCTCTAAACAGCACACATATATCATCCATAATCTATACTACCCAACTACATCCCCTCTATACATCCCACACATATCCTCCATAAGCTATCCTACCCAAATACATCCCCTCTATACAGCACACACATATCCTCCATAAGCTATCCTACCCAATTACATCTCCTCTATACATCACACACACATATCCTCCATAAGCTATCCTACCCAATTACATCCCCACTATACAGCACACACATATCCTCCATAACCTATCCTACCCAATTACATCCCCACTATACAGCACACACATATCATCCATAAGCTATCCTACCCAATTACATCCCCTCTATACATCCCACACATATCATCCATAAGCTATCCTACCCAATTACATCCCCTCTATACAGCACACACATATCCCCCATAAGTTATCCTACCCTATTACATCCCCACTTTACAGCACACACATATCCTCCATAACCTATCCTACCCAATTACATCCCCACTATACAGCACACACATATCATCCATAAGCTATCCTACCCAATTACATCCCCTCTATACATCCCACACATATCCTCCATAATCTGTCCTAACCAATTACATCCCCTCTATACAGCACACACATAACCTCCATAAGCTATCCTACCCAAATACATCCCCTCTATACAGCACACACATATCCTCCATAATCTATCCTACCCAATTACATCCCCTCTATACAGCACACATATCCTCAATAAGCTGTCCTACCCAATTACATCCCCTCTATACAGCACACACATATCCTCCATAATATATCCTACCCAATTACATCCCCTCTATACAGCACACACATAACCTCCATAAGCTACCCTACCCAATTACATCCCCTCTATACAGCACACACATATCCTCCATAAGCTATCCTACTCAATTACATCCCCTCTATACAGCTCACATATCCTAAATAAGCTATCCTACCCAATTACATCCCCTCTATACAGCACACACACATATCCTCCATAAGCTATCCTACCCAATTACATCCCCTCTATACAGCATACAGATATCCTCCCTAAGCTATCCTACCCAATTACATCCCCACTATACATCACACACATATGCTCCATAAGCAATCCTACCCAATTACATCCCCTCTATACAGCACACACATATCCTCCATAAGCAATCCTACCCAATTACATCCCCTCTATACAGCACACACATATCCTCCATAAGCTATCCTACCCAATTACATCCCCTCTATACAGCACACACATATCCTCCATAAGCAATCCTACCCAATTACATCCCCTCAATACAGCACACACATATCCTCCATAAGCAATCCTACCCAATTACATCCCCTCTATACAGCACACACATATCCTCCATAAGCAATCCTACCCAATTACATCCCCTCTATACAGCACACACATATCCTCCATAAGCTATCCTACCCAATTACATCCTCTCTATACAGCACACACATATCCTCCATAAGCAATCCTACCCTATTACATCCCCTCTATACAGCACACATATCCTCCATAAGCAATCCTACCCAATTACATCCCCTCTATACAGCACACACATATCCTCCATAAGCAATCCTACCCAATTACATCCCCTCTATACAGCACACACATATCCTCCATAAGCTATCCTACCCAATTACATCCCCACTATACAGCACACACATATCCTCCATAAGCAATCCTACCCAATTACATCCCCTCTATACAGCACACACATATCCTCCATAAGCTATCCTACCCAATTACATCCCCTCTATACAGCACACACATAACCTCCATAAGCTATCCTACCCAATTACATCCCCTCTATACAGCTCACACATAACCTCCATAAGCTATCCTACCCAATTACATCCCCTCTATGCAGCACACACATATCATCCATAAGCTATCCTACCCAATTACATCCCCTCTATACATCCCACACATATCCTCCATAAGCTATCCTATCTAATTACATCCCCTCTATACAGCACACACATTACCTCCTTAAGCTATCCTACCCAATTACATCCCCTCTATACAGCACACACATAACCTCCATAAGCTATCCTACCCAATTATATCCCCTCTATACAGCACACACATAACCTCCATAAGCTATCCTACCCAATAACATCCCCTCTATACAGCACACACATATCCTCCATAAGCTATCCTTCCCAATTACATCCCCTCTATACAGCACACACATATCCTACATAAGCTATCCTACCCAATTACATCCCCACTATACAGCTCACACACATATCCTCCATAAGCTATCCTACCCAATTACATCCTCACTATACAGCTCACACATAACCTCCATAAGCTATCCTACCCAATTACATCCCCTCTATACAGCACACACATAACATCCAAAATCTGTCCTACCCAATTACATCCCCTCTATACAGCACACACATATCCTCCATAAGTTATCCTACCCAATTACATCCCCTCTATACAGCAGACACATATCCTCCATAAGCTATTCTACCCAGTTACATCCCCACTATACAGCAGACACATATCCCCATAAGCTATCCTACCCAATTACATCCCCTCTATACAGCACACACATATCCTCCATAAGCTATCCTACCCAATTACATCCCCTCTATACAGCACACACATATCCTCCATAAGCTATCCTACCCAATTACATCCCCTCTATACAGCACACATATATCCTCCATAAGCTATCCTACCCAATTACATCCCCTCTATACAGCACACACATATCCTCCATAAGCTATCCTGCCCAATTACATCCCCTCTATACAGCACACACATATCCTCCATAATATATTCTCTACACCGTTCCCCCCAAATATACATGTATTACACAGGGAAACAAATAAAAAATGTTTTTTCTTGCCAAGGATGTAAGATCGGTTTGCGAGTGCTCGCTGGTCCTATTTTCGCAATAGATCTTCACTATAGCTGAATTAAGTTTTCAAAATAATGACAAATTATAAAATTCGATTATTTTCTCCGTTGGAAGTACCTTACTAGTCTAGGCCGCTTTACTTAACAGAATCGACTAAAGGTGCGTATACATGAAGCGATAAAACTGAACGATATGAACGATAACGGTATTGTTCATATCGTCATCGTTCATATCATTAATTTCTATGTACTTACCAACCTGTCAACGACCAACGATGCGCGTTTGCGCATTAGAGATAAAAACATCTCTCTCTTCGTCCATGCATGCTGGCCAGCTTGGACGATATTGTTAACTTTGTCTGTTCAGAGATGTGGCACGATGACTCACTGAAAGATATCTTCAGGTCGTTGGTGGTAGAGGTTGTACTGTATGTATGCACCATTAGTTTTGCTTTTTTAACAGTTACCCTCTTTCAACAATAACAAAAATTTGTTTTATTTGTAATAACGTAGCTGGTAGTCACGTGTGAGACACATAACACATTCATATATCCTCACTAACGCTGGTAGGAGGCGTGGCCGTGCACTGCTGAGCCTGCTGGAACATCCACAGCCACACCTCCTCCCAGCATACAGAGAGGAGCAGCGGAGAGGACCGTGTGACACAGTTAGCGCACCTCCTGTTCCCTTGTTCGGCCCTCTCTGTCCCACCACAACCAATTTCCTGCCGGTTGGGCTTGTTTTGTTCAGTACGACCACGGCTTTCGTTGGGAGTTGGCACTGAATGTGTGAAACAAAAAAACGTTTTCACCGTAAAAATGAGTTCCTGATGTTTTTTTTATTATATTTGTGGCAAATATAGTGTTGCAAAAGAAAGAAAAAAATATAACTGTATTCGTAAAACAAGCGTATCAGGCTTATTTTGGACGTCACATAAGCCAGTAAGACAAGAATTGGGTGCCTCACAAAGTTTGTAAAACCTGCGTGGAATCACTCCACAAATGGACTAAAGGTGATGGAAAAGGACTTAATTTCGGCATACCTATAATGTGGTGTGAGCCAAAAGATCACTTGAGTGACTGTTATTTTTGTGCTGTAAATGTGAAGGGTATGAATCGATTTAAGAAACACAAATGGGAATACCCAAATATGAATTCTGCAAAACAACCGATACCACATAGGGAAGATTTACCTGTACCATCATTCAGTTCTTTGTGCGAAGTTGAATGTGATGATGTGAAAATTTTAATGTCATCCAGTGCAAGTGACAACACAGATGAAAGTGAGTTTAAAGAAAGTTCCTCTACTCCAAACAAATTTTCTCAAAAGGAACCACACGATTTCATTTGTGATTTGAATTTATCGAAAAAAGGAGCCGAGCTTTTAGCATCCAGACTTCAAGAGAAGCTCTGTCTTGAGCCGGATGTTACTATAACGTCGTATCGAAATAGAGAGCAAGCCATACTGCCATTCTATAGCCAAGATAACAATCTTGTGTATTGCAACAATATCCCGGAACTTCTCCAGATGATGGGCTTACCAGAATAACCAGCAGAAGACTGGTGGCTCTTCTTGGATAGTTCTAAAAGGAGCTTAAAATACGTATTACTGCACAATGGGAATAGATTTGCATCGATTCCTATCGGTCATTCAATAAAAATAAAGAACAGTCTGAAAATATCAAGTTTTAGAAAAAATTGATTATTCTCAGCATCAGTGATCTGTCTGTGTCGATTTAAAAATTGTAAACTTTCTTCTTGGGCAGCAAAGTGGATATACTAAGTATCCTTGTCACATATACTTATGGGATATACTAAGTATCCCTGTCAGATATACTTATGGGATATACTAAGTATCCCTGTCACATATACTTATGGGATATACTAAGTATCCCTGTCACATATGCTTATGGGATATACTAAGTATCCCTGTCAGATATACTTATGGGATATACTAAGTATCCCTGTCACATATGCTTATGGGATATACTAAGTATCCCTGTCACATATGCTTATGGGATATACTAAGTATCCTTGTCACATATGCTTATGGGATATACTAAGTATCCCTGTCACATATACTTATGGGATATACTAAGTAGTCTTGTCACATATACTTATGGGATATACTAAGTATCCTTGTCACATATACTTATGGGATATACTAAGTATCCCTGTCAGATATACTTATGGGATATACTAAGTATCCCTGTCACATATACTTATGGGATATACTAAGTATCCCTGTCACATATGCTTAAGGGATATACTAAGTATCCCTGTCACATATACTTAAGGGATATACTAAGTATCCCTGTCACATATGCTTATGGGATATACTAAGTATCCCTGTCACATATGCTTATGGGATATACTAAGTATCCTTGTCACATATGCTTATGGGATATACTAAGTATCCCTGTCACATATACTTATGGGATATACTAAGTATCCTTGTCACATATGCTTATGGGATATACTAAGTATCCCTGTCACATATACTTATGGGATATACTAAGTATCCCTGTCACATATGCTTATGGGATATACTAAGTATCCCTGTCACATATACTTATGGGATATACTAAGTATCCCTGTCACATATGCTTATGGGATATACTAAGTATCCTTGTCACATATACTTATGGGATATACTAAGTATCCCTGTCACATATACTTATGGGATATACTAAGTATCCCTGTCACATATACTTATGGGATATACTAAGTATCCCTGTCACATATACTTATGGGATATACTAAGTATCCCTGTCACATATAATTATGGGATATACTAAGTATCCCTGTCAGATATACTAAGTATCCCTGTCACATATGCGTTATGGGATATACTAAGTATCCCTGTCACATATACTTATGGGATATACTAAGTATCCCTGTCACATATGCTTATGGGATATACTAAGTATCCCTGTCACATATACTTATGGGATATACTAAGTATCCCTGTCACATATACTTATGGGATATACTAAGTATCCCTGTCACATATACTTATGGGATATACTAAGTATCCCTGTCACATATACTTATGGGATATACTAAGTATCCTTGTCACATATACTTATGGGATATACTAAGTATCCCTGTCACATATACTTATGGGATATACTAAGTATCCCTGTCACATATACTTATGGGATATACTAAGTATCCCTGTCACATATGCTTATGGGATATACTAAGTATCCCTGTCACATATACTTATGGGATATACTAAGTATCCCTGTCACATATACTTATGGGATATACTAAGTATCCCTGTCACATATGCTTATGGGATATACTAAGTATCCTTGTCACATATGCTTATGGGATAGTCGTGCAAAACAAAAGCACTGGCAGCAAACCGTATGACCTCCAAGAGAAGTTATAACTGTAGGAGAAGCCAACATCATTCATGAGCCCTTAATCGACAGAAATAAAATCATACTGCCGCCTCTCCTTATCAAACTGGGTTTAATGAAACAATTTGTAAAAGCATTGGACAAGTCAGGCGATTGCTATATTTGTCGAACATTTCCATCTCTTCCAATTGAAAAATGAAAGGCAGGAAGTTTTGACACCCTACAGATACGGAAACTGGTGAAGGATCCAAATTTTACCACATTTATGACTGAAACCGGATCTGAAGCATGGCTGAGTTATGTGTCTGTCATTCAAAATTCTTTAGGCAATCACATGGCAGATAACGATCATGAATTAGTCCACAACATGCTAAAATGTTTTGAGAAAGTAGGTGCCAACATGAATATTAAAGTACATTGTTTGTACAGCCATTTAGATCACTTCCCGTCCAATCTAGGAGATTTAATAGGAGATTTAATAGAAGAACAGAGTGAACGGTTCCACCAGGATATTCTGGTAATGGAAGAAAGATATCAGGGAAGGTGGGATCGTCACATGATGGCCGATTGCTGCTGGAGTCTGCAGAGGGACTGCCCGCAACAAGAATACAAAAGAAAATCCTACAAAAAAACGGTTCTCATAGCTTCCTAACACTTATGTATGTAATTATGCTGTGTCTTTTTATAACATTTTACGAATCAAATTTAATCAGAATAAAAAAAATATCTTTTTAACTATTTTTAACATTGTTTAATTACATTTTTCATAAATATTAAAGACATATGCATATCTCAAAATGTAGAGCCAATTGAAAAATAAGCATGGCATATTCCTAATCAGGAGCAGAAAATGAATCGAAATCGACTCTTAAATCCTTGGCAACAGATTGACTGTTCCCCAGTGTTATCTTTCTATTCCCAGACAACCCCTGAACCCCAAACCAACATTGCTGTGTGACTGTACGACATACCCCCATTGTCTTTACGTTTAATTCTACAACCAAAAACCACCCAGAAGTGTTGGCATGCTCACCAGGGGTGTAGATGGTGAAGGTCTCACTATGATCCTTGGGAACGTCATTTTCATGGGATAGAACAGTAATGGTAAAATGCAGACCATCCCTTACTGACCAATTCTTCAGAGTAATTGTGCCGGTCTCTCGGTTGAACTCCAGACGATTGTGGTAACCATTTAGGGGTTGCAGTCTGTCGTGATATGTACCAATTTCATGACTTCCGGCAAAAATGCGGAAAACTCTGGCGTCACTTAACTCTTTCATTACCACGTGGAAACCTGAGCCGTCCACAAAGCTGGTCCCCGAAGCAGCGACACCTGAGTGCGGAATCAACAAAAAATAGGAAGTTTTATATGAAATGATGCTCGTATGTTGTGTCCTCTACATCATCACATTATGGAATACAAGTCTGATGAACGCCTACATATTCATATAGGTCTCCTCTGTAATTTCATATAAGTGTTCGGCCTTATATTTCCTTAATTACAGTCAGACATTCACGTATCTATATATGTTTCTGCTAAACACGCCGCTCAGGAGGGGGTCTATTTAGGACCGAGTTTGCTTCAATTATACCATGTGTGGGCAATAAGCAGCCCCCAGCTATTGTAGAACTACATATCTTAGCATGCCCTGCCAATTATACTATTTGGTCATACAAGAAACAGCAAAAAGTAATCCCCCAGCATTCAGAGTGAAATCAGCAATAAGATGTGAAAAACTACATGGTGGTAGATAATTCAGAGATCTCAGTTGCATATATTTGCAAAAATATGGCTAAGCCTCCGGCCCTACGTCATGGCTTCTCTGATACTGGAGGTCCCTAATACTTGGTCAGAGTCTGGGGTGCAGAACCCCAAAAAGCCAGCGAAGGCCCGCCACCCCAGGGAAGCACACCAGTGAAAGACTAAAGTGTTAGTATGAGTTAATAAGAATAGAGCAAAAACTATGTGTTAATGGGTGATACATAGGTGAAAGGTGCAATTAAAATACTAAGAAAAAAAAATACTAAGAGAAAAGGTGTTAAGGGGCCTATTCATTACACGACTTTGTGAACAATCCGACCAAAACCAGGAGGTTTTGGTTGCATTGTTTACAAAGTCTGCTAATGGATAGCTGGCAAGGACCAGCGAAGCACGCCCACGCTAGCTTCTTGCCGACCCCGACTATCTACTGAACATGCCCGTCAACCTGATGACGATCGTCAGGTTCGGCATGTTTAGAGGTAGGAGGTCGGTCTCCTGCACTGAATGAGGTTCAGTGAACGCCGTTCAGTGCGGGCACCGCACCTCGGCGACCTGAAGTTCTGAACGTTAGACGTTCAGACTTTCAGGTTGCCTAACGGATAGGCACCTTTAAAGTGCTAAATAAAGTGTTAAAGTGTGCCACCTCAGAGCAGCCCAGCCACACCAACCCGGGGGGGCCCCGAACCCCGAACCCCAAACTCTGATTACTGTATCCAATTTGGGTCATATAATTGCCCAATAGAAGGCCACATGATAATGGCACATACACAAATATACCTGTATTGAGAGCCAGCTTACCTTGGAGTCACCCCTAAGTCCTCCTAATGGCACTAGAAGAACCAGCATGCCCTGAAACGCTGGTCCCATCTATGCCTCCCAGAACAGCAATACATGTTGGTAGTTGCTCAATCACTTTAGAGTGTGCCCAGAGTCTACAGCGCACGCGCAGGTCGCCATTTTCCTGTCGATTTCCTCTCTGCGCATGTGCAAAATGCCAGAAAAATTGCCTGCAGCGGGCATTTTCCGGCGTTTTGTGCAGGGCTGAGACACCCGACGCGGGTCCCCTGAGAGGTATTAGATAATATGGGTGCAGGGTGTGCTGTGCGGTCCCCTCCTGGACCCAGGGGCCCGTGTGCACCGCACAACCTGCACCCATTATAGATACACCCCATGACACATGCATAATCAGCCAGTATTCTCCCTGCATGCTAAATAATAAATGTATTTGCCCCCCTTGTATTGCAACAGGCTTTGTGCAAAGACCATTCCAAGTACACTTCTCAATTACCATCTCGTCAGGATAATTTATTTATTAGGATAAACATATAGATCATACATGCCCACTCTCCCGGGACGGCCGGGAGGCTCCCGAAAACTGGGTGCCCCCACCCAAGGAAATGTAGCCAAAGCTCCTGGCCGGTTGCCAACCTCTTGCATCGCCCCATAATCAGGAACTTCAGTTCAGCAGTTCGCACAGGGGAGCAATACACTTTGTTCTTATAACTACTGTGGTTGCTCACTACCTGTTGCCATATTGTGTGTCTCTAGTAACAGGGGTCCAACCTGTAACACAGCGTGCTATACTTCTCAGTAAGTACACGTGTCATGCAGTCTGTCCTGTGTAGAAGTTTGAGGTGTGGCTGTTATGTGAAATGTTTTTCAATAGGGAGTTAAGGTGTGTACAGCTTCTCTGCAATGAGGAAATACAAAGCACTGTATATATATATATATATATATATATATATATATACTGCTCTAGTACAAATTCCACCTGACAGCCCAGAGATGGCTGAGGAGCCTCAGGTACAGGACCGTGCACTATGGATGTATCCCAGGGTTTTATCTCACAGCTGCAATACAAGTCTGGATGTATATACTACACTGGGCATCTGGATGTATATACTACACTGGGCATCTGGATGTATATACTATACTGGGCATCTGGATGTATATACCACACTGCGCATCTGGATGTATATACTACACTGGGCATCTGGATGTATATACTACACTGGGCATCTGGATGTATATACCACACTGGGCATCTGGATGTATATACCACACTGCGCATCTGGATGTATATACTACACTGGGCATCTGGATGTATATACTACACTGGGCATCTGTATCTATATACTACACTGGACATCTGGATCTATATACTACACTGGGCATCTGGATGTATATACCACACTGGGCATCTGGATGTATATACTACACTGGGCATCTGGATGTATACACTACACTGGGCATCTGGATGTATATACTACACTGGGCATCTGGATGTATATACTACACTGGACATCTGGATGTATATACTACACTGGGCTGCCGGGAAGTTGATTGACGTATTTTCCAGACTTTATAAACAGTCATCAAACCATTGACTGGAGGATGTGAGTTCTGCTCATTATATTGCTGGGAATGTCACTGTTTCTATTGTACCTGGAAGGTTTCCATGCTCTGTTTTGTGCTGGGATTGGGTGAGTAATGGTGGCGGTGGGGAGGGGGTTGTAGAAGGATAGTAACATGTAAATTTAGACATTCGCATAGCGCATAAGGTCGCAGGCGCAGCATAAAGCTCCTTTATTGGTTCCATGAACAAGGATTACTGAAAACAGCTCCTGCCTCTGTGGGATAATATGGCGGCATTTGCGTGGGAGCGGAAGTTTGCGGGAATAGGAGATGTTGTACAGCGCTATGTGGTATGTCTCAGCTTCCATGTATATTGTATTCCCCTTACTATAGTCTCACATAATATTAATATCATCAACGATCCCAGATATTCATATTTATAGCATGTACTAGGGATGGCAATCGGTGGGTTAACCATTGATGATCACCATCAATGGTGTCATCAGTAGCTAATATCAATGGCAAGAAAACATCTAGGGGAACCATCTATAGTTTGCACCCATCAACGGACATCTCTGCTGTAGGGAACGGGAATTAGGGAACGGAGCAGGACATGTGGTGCGTACACACGGTACGATAAAAATGCACGATATGAACGATAACGATATCGATCATAACGTTAGCGTTCATATTGTGCATTTTTGGGTGCCTTCCAACCCCCAAATGACCAGCGATGTGCGGGCATGGATGGACGATAACAATATCGACCATCGCCCGTGCATGCAGGCCAACCTGGTCGATATTGACCAGGTTACTTAGGGACCCGCGATCGTCCCACTTCTGCAGCTGATACTGATCTATTGGTGCCAGGGCCAGGCCAGGATTGTGGTTGTTAGACCACCTTCATCAGGGCTTGCAGTGCCCAGACATATTGCACCCTCCTCTATTTCCGTAAACATGTCATAGTCTGTGCTAGATAAATGACAGAAGCTGATTGGTTGGTTGGGGCAACTTTTCCAATTTATCTCTCTCCCAGGGTTTGATACATCTCCACCATAACCTTGGGGAAATAAAATGCAAATGTACAAATCATACATTGGACATCAGGAGCCACACATGCGGCCCTCTAATCTCTAAAGGGGCTGCGCTTTACCCTTAGCCTCAGGTAATAAGTTGAATGGATACATTTACTTAAAGAGACACTTACCTGTAATAAGATATAAGCAGCATTTTAATGTAAGATAAACAAGATTAACCAGCTATAACAAAGAAATGTGACAGCAGGAAGGAGGAGGGGGCCACAGGTGGGGGCTCGAAGGGCCACCTGCTGCCCATCACTGTATCAGAGCCCACCATACACTAAATTACTGTTTCCATACAAACAACCACTGCACGGTATATAGATCATGGCATATAGATAATGATAAAGACCAGGGGTTCCCAGGCAGCACGGTGCGGTATATAGATCATGGCATATATATATAATGAAAAAGACCAGGGGTTCCCAGGCAGCACGGTGCGGTATATAGATCATGGCATATATATATAATGAAAAAGACCAGGGGTTCCCAGGCAGCATGGTGCGGTATATAGATCATGGCATATAGATAATGATAAAAACCAGGGGTTCCCAGGCAGCACGGTGCGGTATATAGATCATGGCATATAATTATAAAGAGCAGGGGTTCCCAGGGAGCACGGTTCGATATATAGATCATGGCATATAGATAATGATAAAGACCAGGGGTTCCCAGGCAGCACGGTGCGGTATATAGATCATGGCATATATATATAATGATAAAGACCAGGGGTTCCCAGGCAGCACAGTGCGGTATATAGATCATGGCATATATATAATGATAAAGACCAGGGGTTCCCAGGCAGCACGGTGCGGTATATAGATCATGGCATATATATAATGATAAAGACCAGGGGTTCCCAGGCAGCACGGTGCGGTATATAGATCATGGCATATATATATAATGATAAAGACCAGGGGTTCCCAGGCAGCACGGTGCGGTATATAGATCATGGCATATATATATAATGATAAAGACCAGGGGTTCCCAGGCAGCACGGTGCGGTATATAGATCATGGCATATATATATAATGATAAAGACCAGGGGTTCCCAGGCAGCACGGTGCGGTATATAGATCATGGCATATATATATAATGATAAAGACCAGGGGTTCCCAGGCAGCACAGTGCGGTATATAGATCATGGCATATATATAATGATAAAGACCAGGGGTGCCCAGGCAGCACGGTACGGTATATAGATCATGGCATATATATAATGATAAAGACCAGGGGATCCCAGGCGGCACGGTGCGGTATATAGATCAAGGCATATAATGATAAAGACCAGGGGTTCCCAGGCAGCACGGTGCGGTATATAGATCATGGCATATAATGATAAAGACCATTTTCTCACTCGGCTGTGGACAGTGAAGAGGGAGGGTGGGAGTTAGGGCTGTGTAGTGTAGTGTAGTGTAGTGCTGCTGTTGTCCACTACTTCAAAGTCCATAGGGGCTGGCTGTGTTGTGCTGTGCTGCTGTTGTTAATAGGGGCTGTGTCCACTACTTCAAAGTCTATAGGGGCTGGCTGGACTGTGTTGTGCAGTCAGTTCTCCATAGGGGCTGTGTCCACTCCAAAGTCCTGTGCAGTGTCCCAGTCCTAAAGGAGTGCTGTAGTGTTGTCCAGGGGGTGCTCTGTCCATCAGGGGTGCTCCCCCCAAGTGCTAAAAAAATAATATATTTTCTGTGTTTGTGAATTGTGTGCGCAGTAGCCGCACGTGCATCAACAAAGTAGTGCCAAGCGTGCGCCTGTGTCATAAGTAAAGGGCCGGCTGGCTTGACCGTTAAAGGGTGCTGTAACCCCCGAAAGTACACTCCAGTCCAAACCAAAAAAAAAATTATTTTCTGTGTTTGTGAATTGTGTGCGCAGTAGCCGCACGTGCATCAACAAAGTAGTGCCAAGAGTGCGCCTGTGTCATAAGTAAAGGGCCGGCTGGCTTGACCGTTAAAGGGTGCTGTAACCCCCGAAAGTACACTCCAGTCCAAACCAAAAAAAAAATTATTTTCTGTGTTTGTGAATTGTGTGCGCAGTAGCCGCACGTGCATCAACAAAGTAGTGCCAAGCGTGCACCTGTGTCATAAGTAAAGGGCCGGCTGGCTTGACCGTTAAAGGGTGCCCCTGAAAGTACACTCCAGTCCAAACCGGAAAAAAAAATTATTTTCTGTGTTTAGCCGCACGTATATATCAAATCGATATAACATAAATGGAGGACCAAACTTTCTCCTATAAAAATAAAATAGAGAAAGATCAAGAACCACTTCCTCCTAGTGCTGAAGCTGCTGCCACTAGTCATGACATAGACGATAACATGCCATCAACGTCGTCTGCCAAGGCCGATGCCCAATGTCATAGTAGAGGGCACATACAATCCCAAATGGCAAAGTTCAGGAAAATGACCTTGAAAAAGACATTTAAATCAGCTGAAGTGAAACCTAAACTTGCCAATATGCCATTTACGACACGGAGTGGCAAGGAACGGCTAAGGTCGATCCCTAGTATGTTCATGACTAGTGGTTCAGCTTCACATGACGATGGAAGCCCTCCTCCCACTAAAAAAATCAAAAGAGTTAAGCTGGCAAAAGCACAGCGAAGAACTGTGCTTTCTAAGAAGATATCACAAATCCCCAAGGAGAGTCCAAGTGTGGTGGTGGTTGCGATGCCTGACCTTCCCAGCACTGGACGGGAAGAGGTGGCTCTTTCCACCATTTGCACGCCCCCTGCAAGTGCTGAAAGGAGCACCCACAGTCCACTTGCTGATATGCAAATTGAAGATGTCACTGTTGAAGTACAACAGGATGAGGATACTGGTGTAGCTGGCGCTGAGGAGGAAGTTGGCGAGGAGGATTCTGATGGTGATGTGGTTTGTTTAAATCAGGCTCCGGGGGAGACAGTTGTTGTCCGTGGGATGAAAAAGCCCATCACGGTCATGCCTGGGCAGAAGACCAAACATTCCACCTCTTTGGTCTGGCAATATTTCTATCCAAATCCGGACAACAACTGTCTTGCCATATGTACCATATGTAAAGGTGAAATAAGTAGGGGTAGGGACGTCAACCACCTAGGAACATCCTCCCTTATACGGCACCTGCAGCGCGTTCATAAAAAGTTACTGTCAAGTTCAGAAACTTTGGCTAAGACCATAAGCAGTCCAGGGACACCTAAATCCCGTTGTCCTGTTGTATCCAAGCGCCTGCAAACCACACCGTCAACTCCCTCCTCGTCAATTTCCTCCTTAGTCAGGATCGGAAGTAGTCCTGCAGGCCATGTCACTGGCATGACTGACTCTCCTATCCGGGATTCCTCTGGAGGATCCTGCATGGCTACGCCTACTGCTGCCGCTGCTGCTGTTGCTGCTGCTGGGAGTCGTTCATCATCCCAGAGAGGAAGTAGGAACACCACTACTTTTACTAAACAATTGACCCTCCAACAGTCCTTAGCGAGGAGGATGAAGTACGACAGCAGTCATCCTGAAGCAAAACGTATAACTGAGGCCTTGACTGCTATGTTGGTGTTAGACGTGCGTCCGGTATCCGCCATTAGTGCAGTGGGATTTAGACAATTGATGGAGGTAGTGTGTCCCCGGTTCCAAATCCCGTCTAGATTCCACTTCACTAGGCAGGCGATACCGAGACTGTACAGAAACGTCAGAAAAAGTGTCCTCAGTGTCCTGAAAAATGCCGTTGTACACAATGTCCACTTAACCACGGACATGTGGACAAGTGGAACAGGGCAGACTAAGGACTATATGACTGTGACAGCCCACTGGGTAGATGTATCACCTTACGCAGCAACAGCAGCAGCGTCACCAGTAGCAGCATCTCAGAAACGCCAGCTGGTTACAAGGCAGGCTACGCTGTGTATCACCGGTTTCAGTAAGAGGCACACCGCCGACAACCTCTTAGAGAAACTGAGGGAAATCATCGCCCAGTGGCTTACCCCACTTAGACTCTCCTGGGGATTTGTGATATCTGACAACGCCACCAATATTGTGCGGGCATTACATCTGGGCAAATTCCAGCACGTCCCATGTTTTGCTCACACAATAAACTTGGTGGTGCAGAATTTTCTGAAAAGCGACAGGGGCGTGCAGGAGACGCTTTGGGTGGCCCGAAAAATTTCTGGCCACTTTCGCCATTCAGCGACTGCGTGCCGAAGACTGGAGCGCCAGCAAACACTCTTGAACCTGCCCCGCCATCACCTGAAGCAAGAGGTTGTGACGCGGTGGAACTCAACCCTCTATATGCTTCAGAGGATGGAGGAGCAGCAAAAGGCCATACAAGCCTATACATCCACCTATGACATAGGCAAAGGAGGGGGTATGCACCTGACTCAAGCGCAGTGGAGAATGATTTCCGTGTTGTGCAAGGTTCTCCAGCCCTTCGAACTTGCCACACGTGAAGTCAGTTCAGACACAGCCAGCTTGAGTCAGGTCATTCCCCTCATCAGGCTTTTGCAGAAGCAGCTGGAGAAAGTGAAGGAGGAGCTAAGACGGAGCGATTCCGCTCGGCATGTGGGACTTGTGGATGAAGCCCTTCATTCGCTTTGCCAGGATTCCAGGGTGGTCAATCTGTTGAAATCAGACCACTACATTTTGGCCACCGTGCTTGATCCTAGGTTTAAAGCCTATGTGGTGTCTCTCTTTCCGGCCGACACAAGCCTGCAGAGGTGCAAAGACCTGCTGGTGAACACACTGTCAGCTGAAGCGGAACGTGACACGTCAACGGCTCCTTCTTCATTTTCTCCCGCAACTGGGGCTGCCAGGAAAAAACTTAGGTATCCTAAGCAACCCGCTGGCGGTGATGCAGGGCAGGCAGGACCAAGTTTGGACATCTGGTCCGGACTGAAGGACCTGGCAACAATTTCTGACATGTCTACTGTCACTGCATATGATACTGTCACCATTGACAGAATGGTGGAGGATTACATCGGTGACAGCATCCAAGTAGGCATGTCAGACAGTCCATACCTGTACTGGCAGGAAAAAGAGGCAATTTGGAGGCCCCTGTACAAGCTGGCTCTATTTTACCTGAGTTGCCCCCCCTCCAGTGTGTACTCCGAAAGAGTGTTTAGTGCAGCCGGGAACCTTGTCAGCGAAAGGCGTAGGAGGTTGCTTCCACAGAATGTGGAGAAGATGATGTTCATCAAAATGAATTATCAGCTCTTCCAGGGAGACCAGCCTCCAGAAGGTACAGAGGGACCTGTGGTGGTGGATTCAAGTGGGGACGAGTTAATACTTTGTGAGGATGAGGATGTACACACTGAAGAGGGTGAGGAATCGGTGGATGAGGAGGATGAGGATGACATCTTGCCTCCGTAGAGCCAGTTTGTGCAGGGACACATTAATTGCCAGCTTGTTTTGTGGGGGCCCAAACGAACCAATCATTTCAGCCACAGTTGTGTGGCAGACCCTGGCGCAGAAATGATTGATTTGTTAAAGTGTGCATGTCCTGTTTATACAACATAAGGGTGGGTGGGAGGGCCCAAGGACAATTCCATCTTGCACTTCTTTTTTTTCTTTGCATTATGTACAGTTTGGGGCCTAGTTTTTCTAACTGCCATCCTGTCTGCCACTGCAGTGTCACTCCTAGATGGGTCACGTGTTTGTGCCGCCCACTCGTGTCGCTTAGCATAGTCATCCAGCTACCTCGGTGCAACCTTTTGGACATGAAAACACTATTGTGAGGTGTGAGGTGTTCAGAATAGACTGGAAATGAGTGGAAATTAAGGGTATTGAGGTTAATAATAGCATAGGAGCAGAGAAACCAACAAATTCTGTGATTTTAGCTGTTTTTATGCTTTTTAAAAAAAAAATACAGATCCAAAACACAAAACCCAGAACCCAAAACACGGAAGGGTGGTTTTGGCAAAACCAAACCAGATCCAAAACACGAAGAAAGATCCAGATCCAAAACCAAAACACGAAAAGTGGCCGGTGCACACCCCTAATATAGATCATGGCATATATATATATAATGATAAAGACCAGGGGTTCCCAGGCAGCACGGTGCGGTATATAGATCATGGCATATATATAATGATAAAGACCAGGGGTTCCCAGGCAGCACGGTGCGGTATATAGATCATGGCATATATATAATGATAAAGACCAGGGGTTCCCAGGCAGCACGGTGCGGTATATAGATCATGGCATATAATGATAAAGACCAGGGGTTCCCAGGCAGCACGGTGCGGTATATACTGTAGATCATGGCATATAGATAATGATAAAGACCAGGGGTTCCCAGGCAGCACAGTGCGGTATATAGGTCATGGAATATATATAATGATAAAGACCAGGGTTTCCCAGGCAGCACGGTGCGGTATATAGATCATGGCATATATATAATGATAAAGACCAGGGGTTCCCAGGCAGCACGGTGCAATATATAGATCATGGCATATAATGATAAAGACCAGGGGTTCCCAGGCAGCACGGTGCGGTATATAGATCATGGCATATAATGATAAAGACATGGGGTTCCCAGGCAGCACAGTGCGGTATATAGATCATGGCATATATATATATATATATATAATGATAAAGACCAGGGGTTCCCAGGCGGCACGGTGCGGTATAAACATCATGGCATATATATATATATATAATGATAAAGACCAGGGGGTCCCAGGCGGCACGGTGCGGTATATAGATCATGGCATATAGATAATGATAAATACAGGGGGTTCCGAGGCGGCACGGTGCGGTATATAGATCATGGCATATAATTATAAAGACCAGGGGTTCCCAGGCAGCACGGTGCGGTATATAGATCATGGCATATAATGGTAAAGACCAGGGGTTCCCAGGCAGCACGGTGCGGTATATAGATCATGGCATATATATAATGATAAAGACCAGGGGTTCCCAGGCGGCACGATGCGGTATATAGATCATGGCATATAGATAATGATAAAGACCAGGGGTTCCCAGGCTGCACGGTTCGGTATATAGATCATGGCATATAGATAATGATAAAGACCAGGGGCTCCCAGGAAGCACGGTTCGATATATAGATCATGGCATATAGATAATGATAAAGACCAGGGGTTCCCAGGCAGCACGGTGCGGTATATAGATCATGGCATATAATGATAAAGACCAGGGGTTCCCAGGCAGCACGGTGCGGTATATACTGTAGATCATGGCATATAGATAATGATAAAGACCAGGGGTTCCCAGGCAGCACAGTGCGGTATATAGGTCATGGAATATATATAATGATAAAGACCAGGGTTTCCCAGGCAGCACGGTGCGGTATATAGAGCATGGCATATAATGATAAAGACCAGGGGATCCCAGGCAGCACGGTGCGGTATATAGATCATGGCATATATATATATATATATATAATGATAAAGACCAGGGGTTCCCAGGCAGCACCGTGCAGTATATAGATCATGGCATATATATAATGATAAAGACCAGGGGTTCCCAGGCAGCACGGTGCAATATATAGATCATGGCATATAATGATAAAGACCAGGGGTTCCCAGGCAGCACGGTGCGGTATATAGATCATGGCATATAATGATAAAGACATGGGGTTCCCAGGCAGCACAGTGCGGTATATAGATCATGGCATATATATATATATATATAATGATAAAGACCAGGGGTTCCCAGGCGGCACGGTGCGGTATAAACATCATGGCATATATATATATATATAATGATAAAGACCAGGGGGTCCCAGGCGGCACGGTGCGGTATATAGATCATGGCATATAGATAATGATAAATACAGGGGGTTCCGAGGCGGCACGGTGCGGTATATAGATCATGGCATATAATTATAAAGACCAGGGGTTCCCAGGCAGCACGGTGCGGTATATAGATCATGGCATATAATGGTAAAGACCAGGGGTTCCCAGGCAGCACGGTGCGGTATATAGATCATGGCATATATATAATGATAAAGACCAGGGGTTCCCAGGCGGCACGATGCGGTATATAGATCATGGCATATAGATAATGATAAAGACCAGGGGTTCCCAGGCTGCACGGTTCGGTATATAGATCATGGCATATAGATAATGATAAAGACCAGGGGCTCCCAGGAAGCACGGTTCGATATATAGATCATGGCATATAGATAATGATAAAGACCAGGGGTTCCCAGGTAGCACGGTTCGGTATATAGATCATGGCATATAGATAATGATAAAGACAAGGGGTTCCCAGGCAGCACGGTGCGGTATATAGATCATGGCATATATAGATAATGATAAAGACCAGGGGTTCCCAGGCAGCACGATGCGGTATATAGATCATGGCATATATATAATGATAAAGACCAGGGGTTCCCAGGCAGTACGGAGCGGTATATAGATCATGGCATATATATAAAGATAAAGACCAGGGGTTCCCAGGCAGCACGGTGGGGTATATAGATCATGGCATATAGATAATGATAAAGACCAGGGGTTCCCAGGCAGCACGGTTCGATATATAGATCATGGCATATAGATAATGATAAAGACCAGGGGTTCCCAGGCGGCACGGTGCGGTTTATAGATCATGGTATATAGATAATGATAAAGACCAGGGGTTGCCAGGCAGCACGGTGGGGTATATAGATCATGGCATATAGATAATGATAAAGACCAGGGGTTCCCAGGCAGCACGGTGCGGTATATAGATCATGGCATATAATGATAAAGACCAGGGGTTCCCAGGCAGCACGGTGCGTATATAGATCATGGCATATAGATAATGATAAAGACCAGGGGTTTCCAGGCAGCACGGTGCGGTATATAGATCATGGCATGTAGATAATGATAAAGACCAGGGGTTCCCAGGCAGCATGGTTCGATATATAGATCATGGCATATAATGATAAAGACCAGGGGTTCCCAGGCAGCACGGTGCGTATATAGATCATGGCATATAGATAATGATAAAGACCAGGGGTTTCCAGGCAGCACGGTGCGGTATATAGATCATGGCATATAATTATAAAGAGCAGGGGTTCCCAGGGAGCACGGTTCGATATATAGATCATGGCATATAGATAATGATAAAGACCAGGGGTTCCCAGGCAGCACGGTGCGGTATATAGATCATGGCATATAGATAATGATAAAGACCAGAGATTCCCAGGCAGCACGGTGTGGTATATAGATCATGGCATATATATATATAATGATAAAGACCAGGGGTTCCCAGGCGGCACAGTGCGGTATATAGATCATGGCATATAGATAATGATAAAGACCAGGGGTTCCCAGGCGGCACGGTGCGGTATCTTTATTTTTTGGGATGCGCCGCAGGGTTTTCAGGGCTGAAAACAATGCGACCACTTTTTAAAATTTGGATACCATGGGTATTGGGAGTGCGCATACCCGCGGTAATCCAAAATTGGGTGTGAGGGACGCAAGGTTTTTTACCTTGCACCCAACTGAATATGCCCCATAGTCACATACATATACACACATATATATATATATATATATATATATATATACACACACACACACATTACAAATACATAGCTACACACATGCACACATATATACAGTAACACACATACATAGTCACAGGCACACAGTCACAGACATACAAACAGTTATCCAGACAGACATACACAGTCACACACAAATGCACATACAGACACTTATCCAGACACAGACACACATACATGCATGCACATACTTATCCAGACGCACATACTTATCCAGACACACATACTTATCCAGACACAGACACACATACATGCACATACTTATCCAGACATACATACATGCACATTCTTACACAGTCCTCTGTCCCCTCCTGTACCATGCTGCTGGCCTCAGACACGTGACTGACTGAACAATGACTTGTGTAGCCCCGCCCCTCGCCTCTGTTGTAAGAACTCCGCTGTACGGGGGATTCCCTTATATAATAATATAGGGGTTTGGGATAAGAGACATGTATACAGTGTGTGCATTAGCTGTGCCCTGTGTAACTGGGTGACTTATGTCCTGGGTCAGTGAGGCAGTGAGAGCCATAGGCTATAGTACAGAGCTAGTCACTGAGAGCCATAGGCTATAGTACAGAGCTAGTCACTGAGAGCCATAGGCTATAGTACAGAGCTAGTCAGTGACAGCCATAGGCTATAGTACAGAAGCTAGTCACTGAGAGCCATAGGCTATAGTACAGAAGCTAGTCAGTGACAGCCATAGGCTATAGTACAGAAGCTAGTCACTGAGAGCCATAGGCTATAGTACAGAGCTAGTCAGTGAGAGCCATAGGCTATAGTACAGAAGCTAGTCACTCAGAGCCATAGGCAATAGTACAGAAGCTAGTCACTGATAGCCATAGGCTATAGTACAGAAGCTAGTCACTGAGAGCCATAGGCTATAGTACAGAAGCTAGTCACTGAGAGCCATAGGAAATAGTACAGAAGCTAGTCACTGAGAGCCATAGGCTATAGTACAGAAGCTAGTCACTGAGAGCCATAGGCTATAGTACAGAAGCTAGTCACTGAGAGCCATAGGCAATAGTACAGAAGCTAGTCACTGATAGCCATAGGCTATAGTACAGAAGCTAGTCACTGAGAGCCATAGGCTATAGTACAGAAGCTAGTCACTGAGAGCCATAGGCTATAGTACAGAAGCTAGTCACTGAGAGCCATAGGCTATAGTACAGAGCTAGCCACTGAGAGCCATAGGCTATAGTACAGAGCTAGTCAGTGACAGCCATAGGCTATAGTACAGAAGCTAGTCAGTGATAGCCATAGGCTATAGTACAGAGCTAGTCAGTGATAGCCATAGGTTATAGTACAGAGCTAGTCAGTGAGAGCCATAGGCTATAGTACAGAAGCTAGTCACTGAGAGCCATAGGCTATAGTACAGAAGCTAGTCACTGAGAGCCATAGGCTATAGTACAGAGCTAGTCACTGAGAGCCATAGGCTATAGTACAGAGCTAGTCAGTGAGAGCCATAGGCTATAGTACAGAAGCTAGTCACTGACAGCCATAGGCTATAGTACAGAAGCTAGTCACTGACAGCCATAGGCTATAGTACAGAAGCTAGTCACTGAGAGCCATAGGCTATAGTAAAGAAGCTAGTCACTGAGAGCCATAGGCAATAGTACAGAAGCTAGTCACTGAGAGCCATAGGCTATAGTACAGAAGCTTGTCACTGAGAGCCATAGTCTATAGTACAGAGCTAGTCACTGAGAGCCATAGGCTATAGTACAGAAGCTAGTCACTGATAGCCATAGGCTATAGTACAGAAGCTAGTCACTGAGAGCCATAGGCTATAGTACAGAAGCTAGTCAGTGATAGCCATAGGCTATAGTACAGAAGCTAGTCACTGAGAGCCATAGGCTATAGTACAGAAGCTAGACAGTGATAGCCATAGGCTATAGTACAGAAGCTAGTCACTGAGAGCCATAGGCTATAGTACAGAAGCTAGTCACTGAGAGCCATAGGCTATAGTACAGAAGCTAGTCACTGTGAGCCATAGGCTATAGTACAGAAGCTAGTCACTGAGAGCCATAGGCTACAGTACAGAAGCTAGTCACTGAGAGCCATAGGCTACAGTACAGAAGCTAGTCACTGATAGCCATAGGCTATAGTACAGAAGCTAGTCACTGATAGTCATAGGCTATAGAACAGAAGCTAGTCAGTGAGAGCCATAGGCTATAGTACAGAAGCTAGTCAGTGAGAGCCATAGTCTATAGTACAGAAGCTAGTCACTGAGAGCCATAGGCTATAGTACAGAAGCTAGTCAGTGAGAGCCATAGGCTATAGTAAAGAAGCTAGTCACTGAGAGCCATAGGCTATAGTACAGAAGCTAGTCACTGACAGCCATAGGCTATAGTACAGAAGCTAGTCACTGACAGCCATAGGCTATAGTACAGAAGCTAGTCACTGAGAGCCATAGGCTATAGTACAGAAGCTAGTCACTGAGAGCCATAGGCTATAGTACAGAGCTAGTCACTGAGAGCCATAGGCTATAGTACAGAGCTAGTCACTGAGAGCCATAGGCTATAGTACAGAAACTAGTCACTGAGAGCCATAGGCTATAATACAGAGCTAGTCACTGAGAGCCATAGGCTATAGTACAGAGCTAGTCACTGAGAGCCATAGGCTATAGTACAGAGCTAGTCACTGACAGCCATAGGCTATAGTACAGAAGCTAGTCAGTGAGAGCCATAGGCTATAGTACAGAAGCTAGTCACTGAGAGCCATAGGCTATAGTACAGAGCTAGTCACTGAGAGCCATAGGCTATAGTACAGAAGCTAGTCACAGAGAGCCATAGGCTATAGTACAGAAGTTAGTCACTGATAGCCATAGGCTATAGTACAGAAGCTAGTCACTGATAGCCATAGGCTATAGTACAGAAGCTAGTCACTGAGAGCCATAGGCTATAGTATAGAAGCTAGTCACTGATAGCCATAGGCTATAGTACAGAAGCTAGTCACTGAGAGCCATAGGCTATAGTACAGAAGCTAGTCACTGAGAGCCATAGGCTATAGTACAGTAGCTAGTCACTGAGAGCCATAGGCTATAGTACAGAAGCTAGTCACTGAGAGCCATAGGCTATAGTACAGAGCTAGTCACTGAGAGCAATAGGCTATAGTACAGTAGCTAGTCAGTGAGAGCCATAGGCTATAGTACAGAGCTAGTCAATGAGATCCATAGGCTATAGTACAGAAGCTAGTCAGTGACAGCCATAGGCTATAGTACAGAGCTAGTCACTGAGAGCCATAGGCTATAGTACAGAGCTAGTCAGTGACAGCCATAGGCTATAGTACAGAAGCTAGTCACTGAGAGCCATAGGCTATAGTACAGAGCTAGTCACTGAGAGCCATAGGCTATAGTACAGAGCTAGTCAGTGACAGCCATAGGCTATAGTACAGAAGCTAGTCACTGAGAGCCATAGGCTATAGTACAGAGCTAGTCACTGAGAGCCATAGGCTATAGTACAGAGCTAGTCACTGACAGCAATAGGCTATAGTACAGAAGCTAGTCACTGAGAGCCATAGGCTATAGTACAGAGCTAGTCACTGAGAGCCATAGGCTATAGTACAGAGCTAGTCAGTGACAGCCATAGGCTATAGTACAGAAGCTAGTCAGTGATAGCCATAGGCTATAGTACAGAAGCTAGTCACTGAGAGCCATAGGCTATAGTACAGAAGCTAGTCACTGAGAGCCATAGGCTATAGTACAGAGCTAGTCACTGAGAGCCATAGGCTATAGTACAGAGCTAGTCACTGACAGCCATAGGCTATAGTACAGAGCTAGTCACTGAGAGCCATAGGCTATAGTACAGAGCTAGTCAGTGACAGCCATAGGCTATAGTACAGAAGCTAGTCAGTGATAGCCATAGGCTATAGTACAGAAGCTAGTCACTGAGAGCCATAGGCTATAGTACAGAAGCTAGTCACTGAGAGCCATAGGCTATAGTACAGAGCTAGTCACTGAGAGCCATAGGCTATAGTACAGAGCTAGTCACTGACAGCCATAGGCTATAGTACAGAGCTAGTCACTGAGAGCCATAGGCTATAGTACAGAGCTAGTCAGTGACAGCCATAGGCTATAGTACAGAAGCTAGTCAGTGATAGCCATAGGCTATAGTACAGAAGCTAGTCAGTGAGAGCCATAGGCTACAGTACAGAGCTAGTCACTGATAGCCATAGGCTATAGTACAGAAGCTAGTCACTGAGAGCCATAGGCTATAGTACAGAGCTAGTCAGTGACAGCCATAGGCTATAGTACAGAAGCTAGTCACTGAGAGCCATAGGCTATAGTACAGAAGCTAGTCAGTGAGAGCCATAGGCTATAGTACAGAGCTTGTCAGTGAGAGCCATAGGCTATAGTACAGAAGCTAGTCACTGAGAGCCATAGGCTATAGTATAGAAGCTAGTCACTGATAGCCATAGGCTATAGTACAGAGCTAGTCACTGAGAGCAATAGGCTATAGTACAGAAGCTAGTCACTGAGAGCCATAGGCTATAGTACAGAGCTAGTCACTGACAGCCATAGGCTATAGTACAGAGCTAGTCACTGACAGCCATAGGCTATAGTACAGAAGCTAGTCACTGAGAGCCATAGGCTATAGTACAGAGCTAGTCACTGAGAGCCATAGGCTATAGTACAGAGCTAGTCAGTGACAGCCATAGGCTATAGTACAGAAGCTAGTCAGTGATAGCCATAGGTTATAGTACAGAAGCTAGTCAGTGAGAGCCATAGGCTATAGTACAGAGCTAGTCACTGACAGCCATAGGCTATAGTACAGAAGCCAGTCACTGAGAGCCATAGGCTATAGTACAGAGCTAGTCAGTGACAGCCATAGGCTATAGTACAGAAGCTAGTCACTGAGAGCCATAGGCTATAGTACAGAAGCTAGTCAGTGAGAGCCATAGACTATAGTACAGAGCTAGTCAGTGAGAGCCATAGGCTATAGTACAGAGCTAGTCACTGATAGCCATAGGTTATAGTACAGAGCTAGTCACTGAGAGCCATAGGCTATAGTACAGAAGCTAGTCACTGAGAGCCATAGGCTATAGTACAGAAGCTAGTCACTGAGAGCCATAGGCTATAGTACAGAGCTAGTCACTGAGAGCCATAGGCTATAGTACAGAGCTAGTCACTGATAGCCATAGGTTATAGTACAGAGCTAGTCACTGAGAGCCATAGGCTATAGTACAGAAGCTAGTCACTGAGAGCCATAGGCTATAGTACAGAAGCTAGTCGGTGACAGCCATAGGCTATAGTACAGAGCTAGTCGGTGAGAGCCATAGGCTATAGTACAGAGCTAGTCACTGAGAGCTATAGGCTATAGTACAGAGCTAGTCACTGACAGCCATAGGCTATAGTACAGAGCTAGTCACTGACAGCCATAGGCTATAGTACAGAAGCTAGTCACTGAGAGCCATAGGCTATAGTACAGAGCTAGTCACTGAGAGCCATAGGCTATAGTACAGAGCTAGTCAGTGACAGCCATAGGCTATAGTACAGAAGCTAGTCAGTGATAGCCATAGGTTATAGTACAGAAGCTAGTCAGTGAGAGCCATAGGCTATAGTACAGAGCTAGTCACTGACAGCCATAGGCTATAGTACAGATGCTAGTCACTGAGAGCCATAGGCTATAGTACAGAGCTAGTCAGTGAGAGCCATAGGCTATAGTACAGAGCTAGTCACTGATAGCCATAGGCTATAGTACAGAGCTAGTCACTGAGAGCCATAGGCTATAGTACAGAGCTAGTCACTGACAGCCATAGGCTATAGTACAGAGCTAGTCACTGACAGCCATAGGCTATAGTACAGAGCTAGTCACTGACAGCCATAGGCTATAGTACAGAAGCTGGTCACTGAGAGCCATAGGCTATAGTACAGAGCTAGTCACTGAGAGCCATAGGCTATAGTACAGAGCTAGTCATTGACAGCCATAGGCTATAGTACAGAAGCTAGTCAGTGATAGCCATAGGCTATAGTACAGAAGCTAGTCAGTGAGAGCCATAGGCTATAGTACAGAGCTAGACACTGACAGCCATAGGCTATAGTACAGAAGCTAGTCACTGAGAGCCATAGGCTATAGTACAGAGCTAGTCAGTGACAGCCATAGGCTATAGTACAGAAGCTAGTCACTTAGAGCCATAGGCTATAGTACAGAGCTAGTCACTGAGAGCCATAGGCTACAGTACAGAGCTAGTCACTGAGAGCCATAGGCTACAGTACAGAAGCTAGTCACTGAGAGCCATAGGCTACAGTACAGAGCTAGTCACTGAGAGCCATAGGCTATAGTACAGAGCTAGTCACTGAGAGCCATAGGCTATAGTACAGAGCTAGTCACTGAGAGCCATAGGCTATAGTACAGAGCTAGTCACTGAGAGCCATAGGCTATAGTACAGAAGCTAGTCACTGAGAGCCATAGGCTATAGTACAGAGCTAGTCACTGAGAGCCATAGGCTATAGTACAGAGCTAGTCACTGAGAGCCATAGGCTATAGTACAGAGCTAGTCACTGAGAGCCATAGGCTATAGTACAGAGCTAGTCAGTGACAGCCATAGCTATAGTACAGAAGCTAGTCACTGAGAGCCAAAGGCTATAGTACAGAGCTAGTCACTGAGAGCCATAGGCTATAGTACAGAGCTAGTCAGTGACAGCCATAGGCTATAGTACAGAAGCTAGTCACTGAGAGCCAAAGGCTATAGTACAGAGCTAGTCACTGAGAGCCATAGGCTATAGTACAGAGCTAGTCACTGACAGCCATAGGCTATAGTACAGAAGCTAGTCACTGAGAGCCATAGGCTATAGTACAGAAGCTAGTCAGTGAGAGCAATAGGCTATAGTACAGAAGCTAGTCACTGAGAGCCATAGGCTATAGTAGAGAGCTAATCAGTGAGAGCCATAGGCTATAGTACAGAGTTAGTCACTGAGAGCCATAGGCTATAGTACAGAGCTAGTCACTGACAGCCATAGGCTATAGTACAGAGCTAGTCACTGACAGCCATAGGCTATAGTACAGAAGCTAGTCACTGACAGCCATAGCCTATAGTACAGAGCTAGTCACAGAGAGCCATAGGCTATAGTACAGAAGCTAGTCACTGACAGCCATAGGCTATAGTACAGAAGCTAGTCAGTGAGAGCAATAGGCTATAGTACAGAAGCTAGTCACTGAGAGCCATAGGCTATAGTAGAGAGCTAGTCAGTGAGAGCCATAGGCTATAGTACAGAGTTAGTCACTGAGAGCCATAGGCTATAGTACAGAGCTAGTCACTGACAGCCATAGGCTATAGTACAGAGCTAGTCACTGAGAGCCATAGGCTATAGTACAGAGCTAGTCATTGACAGCCATAGGCTATAGTACAGAAGCTAGTCAGTGATAGCCATAGGCTATAGTACAGAAGCTAGTCAGTGAGAGCCATAGGCTATAGTACAGAGCTAGACACTGACAGCCATAGGCTATAGTACAGAAGCTAGTCACTGAGAGCCATAGGCTATAGTACAGAGCTAGTCAGTGACAGCCATAGGCTATAGTACAGAAGCTAGTCACTTAGAGCCATAGGCTATAGTACAGAGCTAGTCAATGAGAGCCATAGGCTACAGTACAGAGCTAGTCACTGAGAGCCATAGGCTACAGTACAGAAGCTAGTCACTGAGAGCCATAGGCTACAGTACAGAGCTAGTCACTGAGAGCCATAGGCTATAGTACAGAGCTAGTCACTGAGAGCCATAGGCTATAGTACAGAGCTAGTCACTGAGAGCCATAGGCTATAGTACAGAGCTAGTCACTGAGAGCCATAGGCTATAGTACAGAAGCTAGTCACTGAGAGCCATAGGCTATAGTACAGAGCTAGTCACTGAGAGCCATAGGCTATAGTACAGAGCTAGTCACTGAGAGCCATAGGCTATAGTACAGAGCTAGTCACTGAGAGCCATAGGCTATAGTACAGAGCTAGTCAGTGACAGCCATAGGCTATAGTACAGAAGCTAGTCACTGAGAGCCAAAGGCTATAGTACAGAGCTAGTCACTGAGAGCCATAGGCTATAGTACAGAGCTAGTCAGTGACAGCCATAGGCTATAGTACAGAAGCTAGTCACTGAGAGCCGAAGGCTATAGTACAGAGCTAGTCACTGAGAGCCATAGGCTATAGTACAGAGCTAGTCACTGACAGCCATAGGCTATAGTACAGAAGCTAGTCACTGAGAGCCATAGGCTATAGTACAGAAGCTAGTCAGTGAGAGCAATAGGCTATAGTACAGAAGCTAGTCACTGAGAGCCATAGGCTATAGTAGAGAGCTAATCAGTGAGAGCCATAGGCTATAGTACAGAGTTAGTCACTGAGAGCCATAGGCTATAGTACAGAGCTAGTCACTGACAGCCATAGGATATAGTACAGAGCTAGTCACTGACAGCCATATGCTATAGTACAGAAGCTAGTCACTGCGAGCCATAGGCTATAGTACAGAGCTAGTCACAGAGAGCCATAGGCTATAGTACAGAGCTAGTCAGTGACAGCCATAGGCTATAGTACAGAAGCTAGTCAGTGATAGCCATAGGTTATAGTACAGAAGCTAGTCACTGACAGCCATAGGCTATAGTACAGAAGCTAGTCACTGAGAGCCATAGGCTATTGTACAGAGATAGTCAGTGACAGCCATAGGCTATAGTACAGAAGCTAGTCACTGAGAGCCATAGGCTATAGTACAGAAGCTAGTCAGTGAGAGCCATAGGCTATAGTACAGAGCTAGTCAGTGAGAGCCATAGGCTATAGTACAGAGCTAGTCACTGATAGCCATAGGCTATAGTACAGAGCTAGTCACTGAGAGCCATAGGCTATAGTACAGAAGCTAGTCACTGATAGCCATAGGCTATAGTACAGAAGCTAGTCACTGAGAGCCATAGGCTATAGTACAGAAGCTAGTCACTGAGAGCCATAGGCTATAGTACAGTAGCTAGTCACTGAGAGCCATAGGCTATAGTACAGAAGCTAGTCACTGAGAGCCATAGGCTATAGTACAGAGCTAGTCAGTGACAGCCATAGGCTATAGTACAGAAGCTAGTCAGTGATAGCCATAGGTTATAGTACAGAAGCTAGTCACTGACAGCCATAGGCTATAGTACAGAAGCTAGTCACTGAGAGCCATAGGCTATTGTACAGAGATAGTCAGTGACAGCCATAGGCTATAGTACAGAAGCTAGTCACTGAGAGCCATAGGCTATAGTACAGAAGCTAGTCAGTGAGAGCCATAGGCTATAGTACAGAGCTAGTCAGTGAGAGCCATAGGCTATAGTACAGAGCTAGTCACTGATAGCCATAGGCTATAGTACAGAGCTAGTCACTGAGAGCCATAGGCTATAGTACAGAAGCTAGTCACTGATAGCCATAGGCTATAGTACAGAAGCTAGTCACTGAGAGCCATAGGCTATAGTACAGAAGCTAGTCACTGAGAGCCATAGGCTATAGTACAGTAGCTAGTCACTGAGAGCCATAGGCTATAGTACAGAAGCTAGTCACTGAGAGCCATAGGCTATAGTACAGAGCTAGTCACTGAGAGCCATAGGCTATAGTACAGAAGCTAGTCAGTGAGAGCCATAGGCTATAGTACAGAGCAAGTCAATGAGATCCATAGGCTATAGTACAGAAGCTAGTCAGTGAGAGCCATAGGCTATAGTACAGAGCTAGTCACTGAGAGCCATAGGCTATAGTACAGAGCTAGTCAGTGACAGCCATAGGCTATAGTACAGAAGCTAGTCACTGAGAGCCATAGGCTATAGTACAGAGCTAGTCACTGAGAGCCATAGGCTATAGTACAGAGCTAGTCACTGACAGCCATAGGCTATAGTACAGAAGCTAGTCACTGAGAGCCATAGGCTATAGTACAGAGCTAGTCACTGAGAGCCATAGGCTATAGTACAGAGCTAGTCAGTGACAGCCATAGGCTATAGTACAGAAGCTAGTCAGTGATAGCCATAGGCTATAGTACAGAAGCTAGTCACTGACAGCCATAGGCTATAGTACAGAGCTAGTCACAGAGAGCCATAGGCTATAGTACAGAAGCTAGTCACTGACAGCCATAGGCTATAGTACAGAAGCTAGTCAGTGAGAGCCATAGGCTATAGTACAGAAGCTAGTCACTGAGAGCCATAGGCTATAGTAGAGAGCTAGTCAGTGAGAGCCATAGGCTATAGTACAGAGTTAGTCACTGAGAGCCATAGGCTATAGTACAGAGCTAGTCACTGACAGCCATAGGCTATAGTACAGAGCTAGTCACTGAGAGCCATAGGCTATAGTACAGAGCTAGTCATTGACAGCCATAGGCTATAGTACAGAAGCTAGTCAGTGATAGCCATAGGCTATAGTACAGAAGCTAGTCAGTGAGAGCCATAGGCTATAGTACAGAGCTAGACACTGACAGCCATAGGCTATAGTACAGAAGCTAGTCACTGAGAGCCATAGGCTATAGTACAGAGCTAGTCAGTGACAGCCATAGGCTATAGTACAGAAGCTAGTCACTTAGAGCCATAGGCTATAGTACAGAGCTAGTCAATGAGAGCCATAGGCTACAGTACAGAGCTAGTCACTGAGAGCCATAGGCTACAGTACAGAAGCTAGTCACTGAGAGCCATAGGCTACAGTACAGAGCTAGTCACTGAGAGCCATAGGCTATAGTACAGAGCTAGTCACTGAGAGCCATAGGCTATAGTACAGAGCTAGTCACTGAGAGCCATAGGCTATAGTGCAGAGCTAGTCACTGAGAGCCATAGGCTATAGTACAGAAGCTAGGCACTGAGAGCCATAGGCTATAGTACAGAGCTAGTCACTGAGAGCCATAGGCTATAGTACAGAGCTAGTCACTGAGAGCCATAGGCTATAGTACAGAGCTAGTCACTGAGAGCCATAGGCTATAGTACAGAGCTAGTCAGTGACAGCCATAGGCTATAGTACAGAAGCTAGTCACTGAGAGCCAAAGGCTATAGTACAGAGCTAGTCACTGAGAGCCATAGGCTATAGTACAGAGCTAGTCAGTGACAGCCATAGGCTATAGTACAGAAGCTAGTCACTGAGAGCCAAAGGCTATAGTACAGAGCTAGTCACTGAGAGCCATAGGCTATAGTACAGAGCTAGTCACTGACAGCCATAGGCTATAGTACAGAAGCTAGTCAGTGATAGCCATAGGTTATAGTACAGAAGCTAGTCACTGACAGCCATAGGCTATAGTACAGAAGCTAGTCACTGAGAGCCATAGGCTATTGTACAGAGATAGTCAGTGACAGCCATAGGCTATAGTACAGAAGCTAGTCACTGAGAGCCATAGGCTATAGTACAGAAGCTAGTCAGTGAGAGCCATAGGCTATAGTACAGAGCTAGTCAGTGAGAGCCATAGGCTATAGTACAGAGCTAGTCACTGATAGCCATAGGCTATAGTACAGAGCTAGTCACTGAGAGCCATAGGCTATAGTACAGAAGCTAGTCACTGATAGCCATAGGCTATAGTACAGAAGCTAGTCACTGAGAGCCATAGGCTATAGTACAGAAGCTAGTCACTGAGAGCCATAGGCTATAGTACAGTAGCTAGTCACTGAGAGCCATAGGCTATAGTACAGAAGCTAGTCACTGAGAGCCATAGGCTATAGTACAGAGCTAGTCACTGAGAGCCATAGGCTATAGTACAGAAGCTAGTCAGTGAGAGCCATAGGCTATAGTACAGAGCAAGTCAATGAGATCCATAGGCTATAGTACAGAAGCTAGTCAGTGAGAGCCATAGGCTATAGTACAGAGCTAGTCACTGAGAGCCATAGGCTATAGTACAGAGCTAGTCAGTGACAGCCATAGGCTATAGTACAGAAGCTAGTCACTGAGAGCCATAGGCTATAGTACAGAGCTAGTCACTGAGAGCCATAGGCTATAGTACAGAGCTAGTCACTGACAGCCATAGGCTATAGTACAGAAGCTAGTCACTGAGAGCCATAGGCTATAGTACAGAGCTAGTCACTGAGAGCCATAGGCTATAGTACAGAGCTAGTCAGTGACAGCCATAGGCTATAGTACAGAAGCTAGTCAGTGATAGCCATAGGCTATAGTACAGAAGCTAGTCACTGACAGCCATAGGCTATAGTACAGAGCTAGTCACAGAGAGCCATAGGCTATAGTACAGAAGCTAGTCACTGACAGCCATAGGCTATAGTACAGAAGCTAGTCAGTGAGAGCCATAGGCTATAGTACAGAAGCTAGTCACTGAGAGCCATAGGCTATAGTAGAGAGCTAGTCAGTGAGAGCCATAGGCTATAGTACAGAGTTAGTCACTGAGAGCCATAGGCTATAGTACAGAGCTAGTCACTGACAGCCATAGGCTATAGTACAGAGCTAGTCACTGAGAGCCATAGGCTATAGTACAGAGCTAGTCATTGACAGCCATAGGCTATAGTACAGAAGCTAGTCAGTGATAGCCATAGGCTATAGTACAGAAGCTAGTCAGTGAGAGCCATAGGCTATAGTACAGAGCTAGACACTGACAGCCATAGGCTATAGTACAGAAGCTAGTCACTGAGAGCCATAGGCTATAGTACAGAGCTAGTCAGTGACAGCCATAGGCTATAGTACAGAAGCTAGTCACTTAGAGCCATAGGCTATAGTACAGAGCTAGTCAATGAGAGCCATAGGCTATAGTACAGAGCTAGTCACTGAGAGCCATAGGCTATAGTGCAGAGCTAGTCACTGAGAGCCATAGGCTATAGTACAGAAGCTAGGCACTGAGAGCCATAGGCTATAGTACAGAGCTAGTCACTGAGAGCCATAGGCTATAGTACAGAGCTAGTCACTGAGAGCCATAGGCTATAGTACAGAGCTAGTCACTGAGAGCCATAGGCTATAGTACAGAGCTAGTCAGTGACAGCCATAGGCTATAGTACAGAAGCTAGTCACTGAGAGCCAAAGGCTATAGTACAGAGCTAGTCACTGAGAGCCATAGGCTATAGTACAGAGCTAGTCAGTGACAGCCATAGGCTATAGTACAGAAGCTAGTCACTGAGAGCCAAAGGCTATAGTACAGAGCTAGTCACTGAGAGCCATAGGCTATAGTACAGAGCTAGTCACTGACAGCCATAGGCTATAGTACAGAAGCTAGTCACTGAGAGCCATAGGCTATAGTACAGAAGCTAGTCAGTGAGAGCAATAGGCTATAGTACAGAAGCTAGTCACTGAGAGCCATAGGCTATAGTAGAGAGCTAATCAGTGAGAGCCATAGGCTATAGTACAGAGTTAGTCACTGAGAGCCATAGGCTATAGTACAGAGCTAGTCACTGACAGCCATAGGCTATAGTACAGAGCTAGTCACTGACAGCCATAGGCTATAGTACAGAAGCTAGTCACTGCGAGCCATAGGCTATAGTACAGAGCTAGTCACAGAGAGCCATAGGCTATAGTACAGAGCTAGTCAGTGACAGCCATAGGCTATAGTACAGAAGCTAGTCAGTGATAGCCATAGGTTATAGTACAGAAGCTAGTCACTGACAGCCATAGGCTATAGTACAGAAGCTAGTCACTGAGAGCCATAGGCTATTGTACAGAGATAGTCAGTGACAGCCATAGGCTATAGTACAGAAGCTAGTCACTGAGAGCCATAGGCTATAGTACAGAAGCTAGTCAGTGAGAGCCATAGGCTATAGTACAGAGCTAGTCAGTGAGAGCCATAGGCTATAGTACAGAGCTAGTCACTGATAGCCATAGGCTATAGTACAGAGCTAGTCACTGAGAGCCATAGGCTATAGTACAGAAGCTAGTCACTGATAGCCATAGGCTATAGTACAGAAGCTAGTCACTGAGAGCCATAGGCTATAGTACAGAAGCTAGTCACTGAGAGCCATAGGCTATAGTACAGTAGCTAGTCACTGAGAGCCATAGGCTATAGTACAGAAGCTAGTCACTGAGAGCCATAGGCTATAGTACAGAGCTAGTCACTGAGAGCCATAGGCTATAGTACAGAAGCTAGTCAGTGAGAGCCATAGGCTATAGTACAGAGCAAGTCAATGAGATCCATAGGCTATAGTACAGAAGCTAGTCAGTGAGAGCCATAGGCTATAGTACAGAGCTAGTCACTGAGAGCCATAGGCTATAGTACAGAGCTAGTCAGTGACAGCCATAGGCTATAGTACAGAAGCTAGTCACTGAGAGCCATAGGCTATAGTACAGAGCTAGTCACTGAGAGCCATAGGCTATAGTACAGAGCTAGTCACTGACAGCCATAGGCTATAGTACAGAAGCTAGTCACTGAGAGCCATAGGCTATAGTACAGAGCTAGTCACTGAGAGCCATAGGCTATAGTACAGAGCTAGTCAGTGACAGCCATAGGCTATAGTACAGAAGCTAGTCAGTGATAGCCATAGGCTATAGTACAGAAGCTAGTCACTGAGAGCCATAGGCTATAGTACAGAAGCTAGTCACTGAGAGCCATAGGCTATAGTACAGAGCTAGTCACTGAGAGCCATAGGCTATAGTACAGAGCTAGTCACTGACAGCCATAGGCTATAGTACAGAGCTAGTCACTGACAGCCATAGGCTATAGTACAGAAGCTAGTCAGTGAGAGCCATAGGCTATAGTACAGAGCTAGTCACTGAGAGCCATAGGCTATAGTACAGAGCTAGTCAGTGACAGCCATAGGCTATAGTACAGAAGCTAGTCAGTGATAGCCATAGGCTATAGTACAGAAGCTAGTCAGTGAGAGCCATAGGCTACAGTACAGAGCTAGTCACTGACAGCCATAGGCTATAGTACAGAAGCTAGTCACTGAGAGCCATAGGCTATAGTACAGAGCTAGTCAGTGACAGCCATAGGCTATAGTACAGAAGCTAGTCACTGAGAGCCATAGGCTATAGTACAGAAGCTAGACAGTGAGAGCCATAGGCTATAGTACAGAGCTTGTCAGTGAGAGCCATAGGCTATAGTACAGAAGCTAGTCACTGAGAGCCATAGGCTATAGTACAGAAGCTAGTCACTGATAGCCATAGGCTATAGTACAGAGCTAGTCACTGAGAGCAATAGGCTATAGTACAGAAGCTAGTCACTGAGAGCCATAGGCTATAGTACAGAGCTAGTCACTGACAGCCATAGGCTATAGTACAGAGCTAGTCACTGACAGCCATAGGCTATAGTACAGAAGCTAGTCACTGAGAGCCATAGGCTATAGTACAGAGCTAGTCACTGAGAGCCATAGGCTATAGTACAGAGCTAGTCAGTGACAGCCATAGGCTATAGTACAGAAGCTAGTCAGTGATAGCCATAGGTTATAGTACAGAAGCTAGTCAGAGAGACCTAGGCTATAGTACAGAGCTAGTCACTGACAACCATAGGCTATAGTACAGAAGCCAGTCACTGAGAGCCATAGGCTATAGTACAGAGCTAGTCACTGACAGCCATAGGCTATAGTACAGAAGCTAGTCACTGAGAGCCATAGGCTATAGTACAGAAGCTAGTCAGTGAGAGCCATAGGCTATAGTACAGGGCTAGTCAGTGAGAGCCATAGGCTATAGTACAGAGCTAGTCACTGATAGCCATAGGTTATAGTACAGAGCTAGTCACTGAGAGCCATAGGCTATAGTGCAGAAGCTAGTCACTGAGAGCCATAGGCTATAGTACAGCAGCTAGTCACTGAGAGCCATAGGCTATAGTACAGAGCTAGTCACTGAGAGCCATAGGCTATAGTACAGAGCTAGTCACTGATAGCCATAGGTTATAGTACAGAGCTAGTCACTGAGAGCCATAGGCTATAGTACAGAAGCTAGTCACTGAGAGCCATAGGCTATAGTACAGAAGCTAGTCGGTGACAGCCATAGGCTATAGTACAGAGCTAGTCGGTGAGAGCCATAGGCTATAGTACAGAGCTAGTCACTGAGAGCTATAGGCTATAGTACAAAGCTAGTCACTGACAGCCATAGGCTATAGTACAGAGCTAGTCACTGACAGCCATAGGCTATAGTACAGAAGCTTGTCACTGAGAGCCATAAGCTATAGTACAGAGCTAGTCACTGAGAGCCATAGGCTATAGTACAGAGCTAGTCAGTGAAAGCCATAGGCTATAGTACAGAAGCTAGTCAGTGATAGCCATAGGTTATAGTACAGAAGCTAGTCAGTGAGAGCCATAGGCTATAGTACAGAGCTAGTCACTGACAGCCATAGGCTATAGTACAGATGCTAGTCACTGAGAGCCATAGGCTATAGTACAGAGCTAGTCAGTAACAGCCATAGGCTATAGTACAGAAGCTAGTCACTGAGAGCCGTAGGCTATAGTACAGAAGCTAGTCAGTGAGAGCCGTAGGCTATAGTACAGAGCTAGTCAGTGAGAGCCATAGGCTATAGTACAGAGCTAGTCACTGATAGCCATAGGCTATAGTACAGAGCTAGTCACTGAGAGCCATAGGCTATAGTACAGAGCTAGTCACTGACAGCCATAGGCTATAGTACAGAGCTAGTCACTGACAGCCATAGGCTATAGTACAGAGCTAGTCACTGACAGCCATAGGCTATAGTACAGAAGCTGGTCACTGAGAGCCATAGGCTATAGTACAGAGCTAGTCACTGAGAGCCATAGGCTATAGTACAGAGCTAGTCAGTGACAGCCATAGGCTATAGTACAGAAGCTAGTCAGTGATAGCCATAGGCTATAGTACAGAAGCTAGTCAGTGAGAGCCATAGGCTATAGTACAGAGCTAGTCACTGAGAGCCATAGGCTATAGTACAGAAGCTAGTCACTGAGAGCCATAGGCTATAGTACAGAGCTAGTCAGTGAGAGCCATAGGCTACAGTACAGAAGCTAGTCACTGAGAGCCATAGGCTACAGTACAGAGCTAGTCACTGAGAGCCATAGGCTACAGTACAGAGCTAGTCACTGAGAGCCATAGGCTACAGTACAGAAGCTAGTCACTGAGAGCCATAGGCTATAGTACAGAGCTAGTCACTGAGAGCCATAGGCTATAGTACAGAGCTAGTCAGTGACAGCCATAGGCTATAGTACAGAAGCTAGTCACTGAGAGCCAAAGGCTATAGTACAGAGCTAGTCACTGAGAGCCATAGGCTACAGTACAGAGCTAGTCAGTGACAGCCATAGGCTATAGTACAGAAGCTAGTCACTGAGAGCCAAAGGCTATAGTACAGAGCTAGTCACTGAGAGCCATAGGCTATAGTACAGAGCTAGTCACTGACAGCCATAGGCTATAGTACAGAAGCTAGTCACTGAGAGCCATAGGCTATAGTACAGAAGCTAGTCAGTGAGAGCAATAGGCTATAGTACAGAAGCTAGTCACTGAGAGCCATAGGCTATAGTAGAGAGCTAATCAGTGAGAGCCATAGGCTATAGTACAGAGTTAGTCACTGAGAGCCATAGGCTATAGTACAGAGCTAGTCACTGACAGCCATAGGCTATAGTACAGAGCTAGTCACTGACAGCCATAGGCTATAGTACAGAAGCTAGTCACTGCGAGCCATAGGCTATAGTACAGAGCTAGTCACAGAGAGCCATAGGCTATAGTACAGAAGCTAGTCACTGACAGCCATAGGCTATAGTACAGAAGCTAGTCAGTGAGAGCCATAGGCTATAGTACAGAAGCTAGTCACTGAGAGCCATAGGCTATAGTAGAGAGCTAGTCAGTGAGAGCCATAGGCTATAGTACAGAGTTAGTCACTGAGAGCCATAGGCTATAGTACAGAGCTAGTCACTGACAGCCATAGGCTATAGTACAGAGCTAGTCACTGACAGCCATAGGCTATAGTACAGAAGCTAGTCACTGCGAGCCATAGGCTATAGTACAGAGCTAGTCACAGAGAGCCATAGGCTATAGTACAGAGCTAGTCAGTGACAGCCATAGGCTATAGTACAGAGCTAGTCACTGAGAGCCATAGGCTATAGTACAGAAGCTAGTCACTGAGAGCCATAGGCTATAGTACAGAAGCTAGTCACTGAGAGCCATAGGCTACAGTACAGAGCTAGTCACTGAGAGCCATAGGCTACAGTACAGAGCTAGTCACTGAGAGCCATAGGCTATAGTACAGAAGCTAGTCACTGAGAGCCATAGGCTACAGTACAGAGCTAGTCACTGAGAGCCATAGGCTATAGTACAGAGCTAGTCACTGAGAGCCATAGGCTATAGTACAGAGCTAGTCACTGAGAGCCATAGGCTATAGTACAGAGCTAGTCACTGAGAGCCATAGGCTATAGTACAGAGCTAGACACTGAGAGCCATAGGCTATAGTACAGAGCTAGTCACTGAGAGCCATAGGCTATAGTACAGAGCTAGTCAGTGACAGCCATAGGCTATAGTACAGAAGCTAGTCACTGAGAGCCAAAGGCTATAGTACAGAGCTAGTCACTGAGAGCCATAGGCTACAGTACAGAGCTAGTCAGTGACAGCCATAGGCTATAGTACAGAAGCTAGTCACTGAGAGCCAAAGGCTATAGTACAGAGCTAGTCACTGAGAGCCATAGGCTATAGTACAGAGCTAGTCACTGACAGCCATAGGCTATAGTACAGAAGCTAGTCACTGAGAGCCATAGGCTATAGTACAGAAGCTAGTCAGTGAGAGCAATAGGCTATAGTACAGAAGCTAGTCACTGAGAGCCATAGGCTATAGTAGAGAGCTAATCAGTGAGAGCCATAGGCTATAGTACAGAGTTAGTCACTGAGAGCCATAGGCTATAGTACAGAGCTAGTCACTGACAGCCATAGGCTATAGTACAGAGCTAGTCACTGACAGCCATAGGCTATAGTACAGAAGCTAGTCACTGCGAGCCATAGGCTATAGTACAGAGCTAATCACAGAGAGCCATAGGCTATAGTACAGAAGCTAGTCACTGACAGCCATAGGCTATAGTACAGAAGCTAGTCAGTGAGAGCCATAGGCTATAGTACAGAAGCTAGTCACTGAGAGCCATAGGCTATAGTAGAGAGCTAGTCAGTGAGAGCCATAGGCTATAGTACAGAGTTAGTCACTGAGAGCCATAGGCTATAGTACAGAGCTAGTCACTGACAGCCATAGGCTATAGTACAGAGCTAGTCACTGACAGCCATAGGCTATAGTACAGAAGCTAGTCACTGCGAGCCATAGGCTATAGTACAGAGCTAGTCACAGAGAGCCATAGGCTATAGTACAGAGCTAGTCAGTGACAGCCATAGGCTATAGTACAGAGCTAGTCACTGAGAGCCATAGGCTATAGTACAGAAGCTAGTCACTGAGAGCCATAGGCTATAGTACAGAAGCTAGTCACTGAGAGCCATAGGCTATAGTACAGAGTTAGTCACTGAGAGCCATAGGCTATAGTACAGAGCTAGTCACTGACAGCCATAGGCTATAGTACAGAGCTAGTCACTGACAGCCATAGGCTATAGTACAGAAGCTAGTCACTGCGAGCCATAGGCTATAGTACAGAGCTAGTCACAGAGAGCCATAGGCTATAGTACAGAGCTAGTCAGTGACAGCCATAGGCTATAGTACAGAGCTAGTCACTGATAGCCATAGGCTATAGTACAGAGCTAGTCACTGAGAGCCATAGGCTATAGTACAGAAGCTAGTCACTGAGAGCCATAGGCTATAGTACAGAAGCTATTCACTGAGAGCCATAGGCTATAGTACAGAGCTAGTCACTGAGAGCCATAGGTTATAGTACAGAGCTAGTCACTGAGAGCCATAGGCTATAGTACTGAGCTAGTCACTGAGAGCCATAGGCTATAGTACAGAGCTAGTCACTCAGAGCCATAGGCTATAGTACAGAGCTAGTCACTGACAGCCATAGGCTATAGTACAGAGCTAGTTACTGACAGCCATAGGCTATAGTACAGAAGCTAGTCACTGAGAGCCATAGGCTATAGTACAGAGCTAGTCAGTGACAGCCATAGGCTATAGTACAGAAGCTAGTCAGTGATAGCCATAGGCTATGATACAGAAGCTAGTCAGTGAGAGCCATAGGCTATAGTACAGAGCTAGTCACTGACAGCCATAGGCTATAGTACAGAAGCTAGTCACTGAGAGCCATAGGCTATAGTACAGAGCTAGTCACTGAGAGCCATAGGCTATAGTACAGAAGATAGTCACTGAGAGCCATAGGCTATAGTACAGAAGCTAGTCACTGAGAGCCATAGGCTATAGTACAGAAGCTAGTCACTGAGAGCCATAGGCTATAGTACAGAACTAGTCACTGAGAGCCATAGGCTATAGTACAGAGCTAGTCACTGAGAGCCATAGGCTATAGTTCAGAACTAGTCACTGAGAGCCATAGGCTATAGTACAGAGCTAGTCACTGAGAGCCATAGGCTATAGTACAGAGCTAGTCACTGACAGCCATAAGCTATAGTACAGAAGCTAGTCAGTGAGAGCCATAGGCTATAGTACAGAGCTAGTCACTGAGAGCCATAGGCTATAGTACAGAGCTAGTCACTGACAGCCATAGGCTATAGTACAGAAGCTTGTCAGTGAAAGCCATAGGCTATAGTACAGAGCTAGTCAGTGACAGCCATAGGCTATTGTACAGAAGCTAGTCACTGAGAGCCATAGGCTATAGTACAGAAGCTAGTCACTGAGAGCCATAGGCTATAGTACAGAGCTAGTCACTGAGAGCCATAGGCTATAGTACAGAGCTAGTCACTGAGAGCCATAGGCTATAGTACAGAGCTAGTCACTGAGAGCCATAGGCTATAGTACAGAGCTAGTCACTGAGAGCCATAGGCTATAGTACAGAGCTAGTCACTGAGAGCCATAGGCTATAGTACAGAGCTAGTCAGTGACAGCCATAGGCTATAGTACAGAAGCTAGTCACTGAGAGCCAAAGGCTATAGTACAGAGCTAGTCACTGAGAGCCATAGGCTATAGTACAGAGCTAGTCACTGACAGCCATAGGCTATAGTACAGAAGCTAGTCACTGAGAGCCATAGGCTATAGTACAGAAGCTAGTCAGTGAGAGCCATAGGCTATAGTACAGAAACTAGTCACTGAGAGCCATAGGCTATAGTACAGAGCTAGTCAGTGAGAGCCATAGGCTATAGTACAGAGCTAGTCACTGAGAGCCATAGGCTATAGTACAGAGCTAGTCACTGACAGCCATAGGCTATAGTACAGAGCTAGTCACTGACAGCCATAGGCTATAGTACAGAAGCTAGTCACTGAGAGCCATAGGCTATAGTACAGAGCTAGTCACAGAGAGCCATAGGCTATAGTACAGAGCTAGTCACAGAGAGCCATAGGCTATAGTACAGAGCTAGTCAGTGACAGCCATAGGCTATAGTACAGAAGCTAGTCAGTGATAGCCATAGGCTATAGTACAGAGCTAGTCACTGAGAGCCATAGGCTATAGTACAGAGCTAGTCAGTGACAGCCATAGGCTATAGTACAGAAGCTAGTCACTGAGAGCCATAGGCTATAGTACAGAACTAGTCACTGAGAGCCATAGGCTATAGTACAGAGCTAGTCACTGAGAGCCATAGGCTATAGTACAGAGCTAGTCAGTGACAGCCATAGGCTATAGTACAGAAGCTAGTCACTGAGAGCCATAGGCTATAGTACAGAGCTAGTCACTGAGAGCCATAGGCTATAGTACAGAGCTAGTCACTGACAGCCATAGGCTATAGTACAGAAGCTAGTCACTGACAGCCATAGGCTATAGTACAGAAGCTAGTCAGTGACAGCCATAGGCTATAGTACAGAAGCTAGTCACTGAGAGCCATAGGCTATAGTACAGAGCTAGTCAGTGAGAGCCATAGGCTATAGTACAGAGCTAGTCACTGAGAGCCATAGGCTATAGTACAGAGCTAGTCACTGACAGCCATAGGCTATAGTACAGAGCTAGTCACTGACAGCCATAGGCTATAGTACAGAAGCTAGTCAGTGAGAGCCATAGGCTATAGTACAGAGCTAGTCACTGAGAGCCATAGGCTATAGTACAGAGCTAGTCACTGACAGCCATAGGCTATAGTACAGAGCTAGTCAGTGAGAGCCATAGGCTATAGTACAGAGCTAGTCACTGAGAGCCATAGGCTATAGTACAGAGCTAGTCACTGACAGCCATAGGCTATAGTACAGAGCTAGTCACTGACAGCCATAGGCTATAGTACAGAAGCTAGTCACTGACAGCCATAGGCTATAGTACAGAAGCTAGTCAGTGACAGCCATAGGCTATAGTACAGAAGCTAGTCACTGAGAGCCATAGGCTATAGTACAGAGCTAGTCAGTGAGAGCCATAGGCTATAGTACAGAGCTAGTCACTGAGAGCCATAGGCTATAGTACAGAGCTAGTCACTGACAGCCATAGGCTATAGTACAGAGCTAGTCACTGACAGCCATAGGCTATAGTACAGAAGCTAGTCAGTGAGAGCCATAGGCTATAGTACAGAGCTAGTCACTGAGAGCCATAGGCTATAGTACAGAGCTAGTCACTGACAGCCATAGGCTATAGTACAGAAGCTAGTCACTGAGAGCCATAGGCTATAGTACAGAGCTAGTCAGTGAGAGCCATAGGCTATAGTAAAGAAGCTAGTCACTGAGAGCCATAGGCTATAGTACAGAAGCTAGTCAGTGAGAGCCATAGGCTATAGTACAGAGCTAGTCACTGAGAGCCATAGGCTATAGTACAGAGCTAGTCACTGAGAGCCATAGGCTATAGTACAGAAGCTAGTCACTGAGAGCCATACGCTATAGTACAGAAGCTAGTCACTGATAGCCATAGGCTATAATACAGAGCTAGTCAGTGAGAGCAATAGGCTATAGTACAGAGCTAGTCACTGAGAGCCATAGGCTATAGTACAGAGCTAGTCACTGACAGCCATAGGCTATAGTACAGAAGCTAGTCAGTGAGAGCCATAGGCTATAGTACAGAGCTAGTCACTGAGAGCCATAGGCTATAGTACAGAGCTAGTCAGTGACAGCCTTTGGCTATAGTACAGAAGCTAGTCAGTGATAGCCATAGGCTATAGAACAGAAGCTAGTCAGTGAGAGCCATAGGCTATAGTACAGAGCTAGTCACTGACAGCCATAGGCTATAGTACAGAAGCTAGTCACTGAGAGCCATAGGCTATAGTACAGAAGCTAGTCAGTGACAGCCATAGGCTATAGTACAGAAGCTAGTCACTGAGAGCCATAGGCTATAGTACAGAGCTAGTCAGTGAGAGCCATAGGCTATAGTACAGAGCTAGTCACTGAGAGCCATAGGCTATAGTACAGAGCTAGTCACTGACAGCCATAGGCTATAGTACAGAGCTAGTCACTGACAGCCATAGGCTATAGTACAGAAGCTAGTCAGTGAGAGCCATAGGCTATAGTACAGAGCTAGTCACTGAGAGCCATAGGCTATAGTACAGAGCTAGTCACTGACAGCCATAGGCTATAGTACAGAAGCTAGTCACTGAGAGCCATAGGCTATAGTACAGAGCTAGTCAGTGAGAGCCATAGGCTATAGTAAAGAAGCTAGTCACTGAGAGCCATAGGCTATAGTACAGAAGCTAGTCAGTGAGAGCCATAGGCTATAGTACAGAGCTAGTCACTGAGAGCCATAGGCTATAGTACAGAGCTAGTCACTGAGAGCCATAGGCTATAGTACAGAAGCTAGTCACTGAGAGCCATACGCTATAGTACAGAAGCTAGTCACTGATAGCCATAGGCTATAATACAGAGCTAGTCAGTGAGAGCAATAGGCTATAGTACAGAGCTAGTCACTGAGAGCCATAGGCTATAGTACAGAGCTAGTCACTGACAGCCATAGGCTATAGTACAGAAGCTAGTCAGTGAGAGCCATAGGCTATAGTACAGAGCTAGTCACTGAGAGCCATAGGCTATAGTACAGAGCTAGTCAGTGACAGCCTTTGGCTATAGTACAGAAGCTAGTCAGTGATAGCCATAGGCTATAGAACAGAAGCTAGTCAGTGAGAGCCATAGGCTATAGTACAGAGCTAGTCACTGACAGCCATAGGCTATAGTACAGAAGCTAGTCACTGAGAGCCATAGGCTATAGTACAGAAGCTAGTCAGTGAGAGCCATAGGCTATAGTACAGAGCTAGTCACTGAGAGCCATAGGCTATAGTACAGAGCTAGTCACTGAGAGCCATAGGCTATAGTACAGAAGCTAGTCACTGAGAGCCATACGCTATAGTACAGAAGCTAGTCACTGATAGCCATAGGCTATAGTACAGAGCTAGTCAGTGAGAACCATAGGCTATAGTACAGAGCTAGTCACTGAGAGCCATAGGCTATAGTACAGAGCTAGTCAGTGACAGCCATAGGCTATAGTACAGAAGCTAGTCAGTGATAGCCATAGGCTATAGTACAGAAGCTAGTCAGTGAGAGCCATAGGCTATAGTACAGAGCTAGTCACTGACAGCCATAGGCTATAGTACAGAAGCTAGTCACTGAGAGCCATAGGCTATAGTACAGAGCTAGTCAGTGAGAGCCATAGGCTATAGTACAGAAGCTAGTCACTGAGAGCCATAGGCTATAGTACAGAAGCTAGTCAGTGAGAGCCATAGGCTATAGTACAGAGCTAGTCACTGAGAGCCATAGGCTATAGTACAGAGCTAGTCACTGAGAGCCATAGGCTATAGTACAGAAGCTAGTCACTGAGAGCCATAGGCTATAGTACAGAAGCTAGTCACTGATAGCCATAGGCTATAGTACAGAGCTTGTCACTGAGAGCCATAGGCTATAGTACAGAAGCTAGTCACTGAGAGCCATAGGCTATAGTACAGAGCTAGTCACTGACAGCCATAGGCTATAGTACAGAGCTAGTCACTGACAGCCATAGGCTATAGTACAGAAGCTAGTCACTGAGAGCCATAGGCTATAGTACAGAGCTAGTCAGTGACAGCCATAGGCTATAGTACAGAAGCTAGTCACTGAGAGCCATAGGCTATAGTACAGAAGCTAGTCAGTGAGAGCCATAGGCTATAGTACAGAGCTAGTCAGTGAGAGCCATAGGCTATAGTACAGAGCTAGTCACTGATAGCCATAGGTTATAGTACAGAGCTATTCACTGAGAGCCAAAGGCTATAGTACAGAAGCTAGTCACTGAGAGCCATAGGCTATAGTACAGAAGCTAGTCACAGATAGCCATAGGCTATAGTACAGAGCTTGTCACTGAGAGCCATAGGCTATAGTACAGAAGCTAGTCACTGAGAGCTATAGGCTATAGTACAGAGCTAGTCACTGACAGCCATAGGATATAGTACAGAGCTAGTCACTGACAGCCATAGGCTATAGTACAGAAGCTAGTCACTGAGAGCCATAGGCTATAGTACAGAGCTAGTCAGTGACAGCCATAGGCTATAGTACAGAAGCTAGTCACTGAGAGCCATAGGCTATAGTACAGAAGCTAGTCACTGAGAGCCATAGGCTATAGTACAGAGCTAGTCAGTGAGAGCCATAGGCTATAGTACAGAGCTAGTCACTGATAGCCATAGGTTATAGTACAGAGCTATTCACTGAGAGCCATAGGCTATAGTACAGAAGCTAGTCACTGAGAGCCATAGGCTATAGTACAGAAGCTAGTCGGTGACAGCCATAGGCTATAGTACAGAGCTAGTCGGTGAGAGCCATAGGCTATAGTACAGAGCTAGTCACTGAGAGCCATAGGCTATAGTACAGAGCTAGTCACTGACAGCCATAGGCTATAGTACAGAGCTAGTCACTGACAGCCATAGGCTATAGTACAGAAGCTAGTCAGTGAGAGCCATAGGCTATAGTACAGAGCTAGTCACTGACAGCCATAGGCTATAGTACAGAAGCTAGTCACTGAGAGCCATAGGCTATAGTACAGAGCTAGTCAGTGACAGCCATAGGCTATAGTACAGAAGCTAGTCACTGAGAGCCATAGGCTATAGTACAGAAGCTAGTCAGTGAGAGCCATAGGCTATAGTACAGAGCTAGTCAGTGAGAGCCATAGGCTATAGTACAGAGCTAGTCACTGATAGCCATAGGCTATAGTACAGAGCTAGTCACTGAGAGCCATAGGCTATAGTACAGAGCTAGTCACTGACAGCCATAGGCTATAGTACAGAGCTAGTCACTGACAGCCATAGGCTATAGTACAGAGCTAGTCACTGACAGCCATAGGCTATAGTACAGAAGCTGGTCACTGAGAGCCATAGGCTATAGTACAGAGCTAGTCACTGAGAGCCATAGGTTATAGTACAGAGCTAGTCACTGAGAGCCAAAGGCTATAGTACAGAAGCTAGTCACTGAGAGCCATAGGCTATAGTACAGAAGCTAGTCACTGAGAGCCATAGGCTATAGTACAGAGCTAGTCACTGAGAGCCATAGGCTATAGTACAGAGCTAGTCACTGATAGCCATAGGTTATAGTACAGAGCTAGTCACTGAGAGCCATAGGCTATAGTACAGAAGCTAGTCACTGAGAGCCATAGGCTATAGTACAGAAGCTAGTCGGTGACAGCCATAGGCTATAGTACAGAGCTAGTCGGTGAGAGCCATAGGCTATAGTACAGAGCTAGTCACTGAGAGCCATAGGCTATAGTACAGAGCTAGTCACTGACAGCCATAGGCTATAGTACAGAGCTAGTCACTGACAGCCATAGGCTATAGTACAGAAGCTAGTCAGTGAGAGCCATAGGCTATAGTACAGAGCTAGTCACTGACAGCCATAGGCTATAGTACAGAAGCTAGTCACTGAGAGCCATAGGCTATAGTACAGAGCTTGTCAGTGACAGCCATAGGCTATAGTACAGAAGCTAGTCACTGAGAGCCATAGGCTATAGTACAGAAGCTAGTCAGTGAGAGCCATAGGCTATAGTACAGAGCTAGTCACTGACAGCCATAGGCTATAGTACAGAGCTAGTCACTGACAGCCATAGGCTATAGTACAGAGCTAGTCACTGACAGCCATAGGCTATAGTACAGAAGCTGGTCACTGAGAGCCATAGGCTATAGTACAGAGCTAGTCACTGAGAGCCATAGGCTATAGTACAGAGCTAGTCAGTGACAGCCATAGGCTATAGTACAGAAGCTAGTCAGTGATAGCCATAGGCTATAGTACAGAAGCTAGTCAGTGAGAGCCATAGGCTATAGTACAGAGCTAGTCACTGACAGCCATAGGCTATAGTACAGAAGCTAGTCACTGAGAGCCATAGGCTATAGTACAGAGCTAGTCAGTGACAGCCATAGGCTATAGTACAGAATGTAGTCACTGAGAGCCATAGGCTATAGTATAGAGCTAGTCAGTGAGAGCCATAGGCTATAGTACAGAAGCTAGTCACTGAGAGCCATAGGCTATAGTACAGAAGCTAGTCAGTGAGAGCCATAGGCTATAGTACAGAGCTAGTCACTGAGAGCCATAGGCTATAGTACAGAGCTAGTCACTGAGAGCCATAGGCTATAGTACAGAGCTAGTCACTGAGAGCCATAGGCTATAGTACAGAGCTAGTCAGTGAGAGCCATAGGCTATAGTACAGAGCTAGTCACTGAGAGCCATAGGCTATAGTACAGAGCTAGTCAGTGACAGCCATAGGCTATAGTACAGAAGCTAGTCAGTGATAGCCATAGGCTATAGTACAGAAGCTAGTCAGTGAGAGCCATAGGCTATAGTACAGAGCTAGTCACTGACAGCCATAGGCTATAGTACAGAAGCTAGTCACTGAGAGCCATAGGCTATAGTACAGAGCTAGTCAGTGAGAGCCATAGGCTATAGTACAAAAGCTAGTCACTGAGAGCCATAGGCTATAGTACAGAAGCTAGTCAGTTAGAGCCATAGGCTATACTACACGGCTAGTCACTGAGAGCCATAGGCTATAGTACAGAGCTAGTCACTGAGAGCCATAGGCTATAGTACAGAAGCTAGTCACTGAGAGCCATAGGCTATAGTACAGAAGCTAGTCACTGATAGCCATAGGCTATAGTACAGAGCTAGTCACTGAGAGCCATAGGCTATAGTACAGAAGCTGGTCACTGAGAGCCATAGGCTATAGTACAGAGCTAGTCACTGAGAGCCATAGGCTATAGTACAGAGCTAGTCAGTGACAGCCATAGGCTATAGTACAGAAGCTAGTCAGTGATAGCCATAGGCTATAGTACAGAAGCTAGTCAGTGAGAGCCATAGGCTATAGTACAGAGCTAGTCACTGACAGCCATAGGCTATAGTACAGAAGCTAGTCACTGAGAGCCATAGGCTATAGTACAGAGCTAGTCAGTGACAGCCATAGGCTATAGTACAGAATGTAGTCACTGAGAGCCAAAGGCTATAGTACAGAGCTAGTCAGTGAGAGCCATAGGCTATAGTACAGAAGCTAGTCACTGAGAGCCATAGGCTATAGTACAGAAGCTAGTCAGTGAGAGCCATAGGCTATAGTACAGAGCTAGTCACTGAGAGCCATAGGCTATAGTACAGAGCTAGTCACTGAGAGCCATAGGCTATAGTACAGAGCTAGTCACTGAGAGCCATAGGCTATAGTACAGAGCTAGTCAGTGAGAGCCATAGGCTATAGTACAGAGCTAGTCACTGAGAGCCATAGGCTATAGTACAGAGCTAGTCAGTGACAGCCATAGGCTATAGTACAGAAGCTAGTCAGTGATAGCCATAGGCTATAGTACAGAAGCTAGTCAGTGAGAGCCATAGGCTATAGTACAGAGCTAGTCACTGACAGCCATAGGCTATAGTACAGAAGCTAGTCACTGAGAGCCATAGGCTATAGTACAGAGCTAGTCAGTGAGAGCCATAGGCTATAGTACAAAAGCTAGTCACTGAGAGCCATAGGCTATAGTACAGAAGCTAGTCAGTGAGAGCCATAGGCTATACTACAGAGCTAGTCACTGAGAGCCATAGGCTATAGTACAGAGCTAGTCACTGAGAGCCATAGGCTATAGTACAGAAGCTAGTCACTGAGAGCCATAGGCTATAGTACAGAAGCTAGTCACTGATAGCCATAGGCTATAGTACAGAGCTAGTCACTGAGAGCCATAGGCTATAGTACAGAAGCTAGTCACTGAGAGCCATAGGCTATAGTACAGAGCTAGTCACTGACAGCCATAGGCTATAGTACAGAGCTAGTCACTGACAGCCATAGGCTATAGTACAGAAGCTAGTCACTGAGAGCCATAGGCTATAGTACAGAGCTAGTTAGTGACAGCCATAGGCTATAGTACAGAAGCTAGTCACTGAGAGCCATAGGCTATAGTACAGAAGCTAGTCAGTGAGAGCCATAGGCTATAGTACAGAGCTAGTCAGTGAGAGCCATAGGCTATAGTACAGAGCTAGTCACTGATAGCCATAGGTTATAGTACAGAGCTAGTCACTGAGAGCCATAGGCTATAGTACAGAAGCTAGTCACTGAGAGCCATAGGCTATAGTACAGAAGCTAGTCACTGAGAGCCATAGGCTATAGTACAGAGCTAGTCACTGAGAGCCATAGGCTATAGTACAGAGCTAGTCACTGAGAGCCATAGGCTATAGTACAGAAGCTAGTCACTGAGAGCCATAGGCTATAGTACAGAAGCTAGTCAGTGACAGCCATAGGCTATAGTACAGAGCTAGTCGGTGAGAGCCATAGGCTATAGTACAGAGCTAGTCACTGAGAGCCATAGGCTATAGTACAGAGCTAGTCACTGACAGCCATAGGCTATAGTACAGAAGCTAGTCACTGAGAGCCATAGGCTATAGTACAGAGCTAGTCACTTAGAGCCATAGGCTATAGTACAGAGCTAGTCAGTGACAGCCATAGGCTATAGTACAGAAGCTAGTCAGTGATAGCCATAGGTTATAGTACAGAAGCTAGTCAGTGAGAGCCATAGGCTATTGTACAGAGCTAGTCACTGACAGCCATAGGCTATAGTACAGAAGCTAGTCACTGAGAGCCATAGGCTATAGTACAGAGCTAGTCAGTGACAGCCATAGGCTATAGTACAGAAGCTAGTCACTGAGAGCCATAGGCTATAGTACAGAAGCTAGTCAGTGAGAGCCATAGGCTATAGTACAGAGCTAGTCAGTGAGAGCCATAGGCTATAGTACAGAGCTAGTCACTGATAGCCATAGGCTATAGTACAGAGCTAGTCACTGAGAGCCATAGGCTATAGTACAGAGCTAGTCACTGACAGCCATAGGCTATAGTACAGAGCTAGTCACTGACAGCCATAGGCTATAGTACAGAAGCTGGTCACTGACAGCCATAGGCTATAGTACAGAGCTAGTCACTGAGAGCCATAGGCTATAGTACAGAGCTAGTCAGTGACAGCCATAGGCTATAGTACAGAAGCTAGTCAGTGATAGCCATAGGCTATAGTACAGAAGCTAGTCAGTGAGAGCCATAGGCTATAGTACAGAGCTAGTCACTGACAGCCATAGGCTATAGTACAGAAGCTAGTCACTGAGAGCCATAGGCTATAGTACAGAGCTAGTTAGTGACAGCCATAGGCTATAGTACAGAAGCTAGTCACTGAGAGCCATAGGCTATAGTACAGAAGCTAGTCAGTGAGAGCCATAGGCTATAGTACAGAGCTAGTCAGTGAGAGCCATAGGCTATAGTACAGAGCTAGTCACTGATAGCCATAGGTTATAGTACAGAGCTAGTCACTGAGAGCCATAGGCTATAGTACAGAAGCTAGTCACTGAGAGCCATAGGCTATAGTACAGAAGCTAGTCACTGAGAGCCATAGGCTATAGTACAGAGCTAGTCACTGAGAGCCATAGGCTATAGTACAGAGCTAGTCACTGAGAGCCATAGGCTATAGTACAGAAGCTAGTCACTGAGAGCCATAGGCTATAGTACAGAAGCTAGTCAGTGACAGCCATAGGCTATAGTACAGAGCTAGTCGGTGAGAGCCATAGGCTATAGTACAGAGCTAGTCACTGAGAGCCATAGGCTATAGTACAGAGCTAGTCACTGACAGCCATAGGCTATAGTACAGAAGCTAGTCACTGAGAGCCATAGGCTATAGTACAGAGCTAGTCACTTAGAGCCATAGGCTATAGTACAGAGCTAGTCAGTGACAGCCATAGGCTATAGTACAGAAGCTAGTCAGTGATAGCCATAGGTTATAGTACAGAAGCTAGTCAGTGAGAGCCATAGGCTATTGTACAGAGCTAGTCACTGACAGCCATAGGCTATAGTACAGAAGCTAGTCACTGAGAGCCATAGGCTATAGTACAGAGCTAGTCAGTGACAGCCATAGGCTATAGTACAGAAGCTAGTCACTGAGAGCCATAGGCTATAGTACAGAAGCTAGTCAGTGAGAGCCATAGGCTATAGTACAGAGCTAGTCAGTGAGAGCCATAGGCTATAGTACAGAGCTAGTCACTGATAGCCATAGGCTATAGTACAGAGCTAGTCACTGAGAGCCATAGGCTATAGTACAGAGCTAGTCACTGACAGCCATAGGCTATAGTACAGAGCTAGTCACTGACAGCCATAGGCTATAGTACAGAAGCTGGTCACTGACAGCCATAGGCTATAGTACAGAGCTAGTCACTGAGAGCCATAGGCTATAGTACAGAGCTAGTCAGTGACAGCCATAGGCTATAGTACAGAAGCTAGTCAGTGATAGCCATAGGCTATAGTACAGAAGCTAGTCAGTGAGAGCCATAGGCTATAGTACAGAGCTAGTCACTGACAGCCATAGGCTATAGTACAGAAGCTAGTCACTGAGAGCCATAGGCTATAGTACAGAGCTAGTCAGTGACAGCCATAGGCTATAGTACAGAAGCTAGTCACTGAGAGCCATAGGCTATAGTACAGAGCTAGTCACTGAGAGCCATAGGCTATAGTACAGAGCTAGTCACTGAGAGCCATAGGCTACAGTACAGAAGCTAGTCACTGAGAGCCATAGGCTACAGTACAGAGCTAGTCACTGAGAGCCATAGGCTACAGTACAGAGCTAGTCACTGAGAGCCATAGGCTACAGTACAGAGCTAGTCACTGACAGCCATAGGCTATAGTACAGAAGCTAGTCACTGAGAGCCATAGGCGATAGTACAGAGCTAGTCACTGAGAGCCATAGGCTATAGTACAGAGCTAGTCAGTGAGAGCCATAGGCTATAGTACAGAAGCTAGTCACTGAGAGCCAAAGGCTATAGTACAGAGCTAGTCGCTGACAGCCATAGGCTATAGTACAGAGCTAGTCAGAGACAGCCATAGGCTATAGTACAGAAGCTAGTCACTGAGAGCCAAAGGCTATAGTACAGAGCTAGTCACTGAGAGCCATAGGCTATAGTACAGAGCTAGTCACTGACAGCCATAGGCTATAGTACAGAAGCTAGTCACTGAGAGCCCATAGGCTATAGTACAGAGCTAGTCACTGAGAGCCATAGGCTATAGTACAGAGCTAGTCACTGACAGCCATAGGCTATAGTACAGAGCTAGTCACTGACAGCCAAAGGCTATAGTACAGAAGCTAGTCACTGCGAGCAATAGGCTATAGTACAGAGCTAGTCACAGAGAGCCATAGGCTATAGTACAGAGCTAGTCAGTGACAGCCATAGGCTATAGTACAGAAGCTAGTCAGTGAGAGCCATAGGCTATAGTACAGAGCTAGTCACTGATAGCCATAGGCTATAGTACAGAGCTAGTCACTGAGAGCCATAGGCTATAGTACAGAAGCTAGTCACTGAGAGCCATAGGCTATAGTACAGAAGCTTGTCACTGAGAGCCATAGGCTATAGTACAGAGCTAGTCACTGAGAGCCATAGGCTATAGTACAGAGCTAGTCACTGAGAGCCATAGGCTATAGTACTGAGCTAGTCACTGAGAGCCATAGGCTATAGTACAGAGCTAGTCACTGAGAGCCATAGGCTATAGTACAGAGCTAGTCACTGACAGCCATAGGCTATAGTACAGAAGCTAGTCACTGAGAGCCATAGGCTATAGTACAGAGCTAGTCAGTGACAGCCATAGGCTATAGTACAGAAGCTAGTCAGTGATAGCCATAGGCTATAGTACAGAAGCTAGTCAGTGAGAGCCATAGGCTATAGTACAGAGCTAGTCACTGACAGCCATAGGCTATAGTATAGAAGCTAGTCACTGAGAGCCATAGGCTATAGTACAGAGCTAGTCACTGAGAGCCATAGGCTATAGTACAGAAGCTAGTCACTGAGAGCCATAGGCTATAGTACAGAAGCTAGTCACTGAGAGCCATAGGCTATAGTACAGAACTAGTCACTGAGAGCCATAGGCTATAGTACAGAGCTAGTCACTGAGAGCCATAGGCTATAGTACAGAGCTAGTCACTGAGAGCCATAGGCTATAGTACAGAGCTAGTCACTGAGAGCCATAGGCTATAGTACAGAGCTAGTCACTGACAGCCATAAGCTATAGTACAGAAGCTAGTCAGTGAGAGCCATAGGCTATAGTACAGAGCTAGTCACTGGGAGCCATAAGCTATAGTACAGAGCTAGTCACTGACAGCCATAGGCTATAGTACAGAAGCTAGTCAGTGACAGCCATAGGCTATAGTACAGAGCTAATCACTGACAGCCATAGGCTATAGTACAGAAGCTAGTCACTGAGAGCCATAGGCTATAGTACAGAGCTAGTCACTGAGAGCCATAGGCTATAGTACAGAAGCTAGTCACTGAGAGCCATAGGCTATAGTACAGAAGCTAGTCACTGAGAGCCATAGGCTATAGTACAGAACTAGTCACTGAGAGCCATAGGCTATAGTACAGAGCTAGTCACTGAGAGCCATAGGCTATAGTACAGAGCTAGTCACTGAGAGCCATAGGCTACAGTACAGAGCTAGTCACTGAGAGCCATAGGCTATAGTACAGAGCTAGTCACTGACAGCCATAAGCTACAGTACAGAAGCTAGTCAGTGACAGCCATAGGCTATAGTACAGAGCTAGTCACTGAGAGCCATAGGCTATAGTACAGAGCTAGTCACTGACAGCCATAGGCTATAGTACAGAAGCTAGTCAGTGACAGCCATAGGCTATAGTACAGAGCTAGTCAGTGACAGCCATAGGCTATAGTACAGAAGCTAGTCACTGAGAGCCATAGGCTATAGTACAGAAGCTAGTCACTGAGAGCCATAGGCTATAGTACAGAGCTAGTCAGTGAGAGCCATAGGCTATAGTACAGAGCTAGTCAGTGACAGCCATAGGCTATAGTACAGAAGCTAGTCACTGAGAGCCAAAGGCTATAGTACAGAGCTAGTCACTGAGAGCCATAGGCTATAGTACAGAGCTAGTCAGTGACAGCCATAGGCTATAGTACAGAAGCTAGTCACTGAGAGCCAAAGGCTATAGTACAGAGCTAGTCACTGAGAGCCATAGGCTATAGTACAGAGCTAGTCACTGACAGCCATAGGCTATAGTACAGAAGCTAGTCACTGAGAGCCAAAGGCTATAGTACAGAAGCTAGTCAGTGAGAGCCATAGGCTATATACAGAAGCTAGTCACTGAGAGCCATAGGCTATAGTAGAGAGCTAGTCAGTGAGAGCCGTAGGCTATAGTACAGAGCTAGTCACTGAGAGCCATAGGCTATAGTACAGAGCTAGTCAGTGACAGCGATAGGCTATAGTACAGAGCTAGTCACTGACAGCCATAGGCTATAGTACAGAAGCTAGTCACTGAGAGCCATAGGCTATAGTACAGAGCTAGTCACAGAGAGCCATAGGCTATAGTACAGAGCTAGTCAGTGACAGCCATAGGCTATAGTACAGAAGCTAGTCACTGACAGCCATAGGCTATAGTACAGAAGCTAGTCACTGAGAGCCATAGGCTATAGTACAGAGCTAGTCAGTGACAGCCATAGGCAATAGTACAGAAGCTAGTCACTGAGAGCCATAGGCTATAGTACAGAAGCTAGTCAGTGAGAGCCATAGGCTATAGTACAGAGCTAGTCAGTGAGAGCCATAGGCTATAGTACAGAGCTAGTCACTGATAGCCATAGGCTATAGTACAGAGCTAGTCACTGAGAGCCATAGGCTATAGTACAGAAGCTAGTCAATGAGAGCCATAGGCTATAGTACAGAAGCTAGTCACTGAGAGCCATAGGCTATAGTACAGAGCTAGTCACTGAGAGCCATAGGCTATAGTACAGAGCTAGTCACTGAGAGCCATAGGCTATAGTACTGAGCTAGTCACTGAGAGCCATAGGCTATAGTACAGAGCTAGTCACTGAGAGCCATAGGCTATAGTACAGAGCTAGTCACTGACAGCCATAGGCTATAGTACAGAGCTAGTCACTGACAGCCATAGGCTATAGTACAGAAGCTAGTCACTGAGAGCCATAGGCTATAGTACAGAGCTAGTCACTGAGAGCCATAGGCTATAGTACAGAGCTAGTCAGTGACAGCCATAGGCTATAGTACAGATGCTAGTCAGTGATAGCCATAGGCTATAGTACAGAAGCTAGTCAGTGAGAGCCATAGGCTATAGTACAGAGCTAGTCACTGACAGCCAAAGGCTATAGTACAGAAGCTAGTCACTGAGAGCCATAGGCTATAGTACAGAGCTAGTCAGTGACAGCTATAGGCTATAGTACAGAAACTTGTCACTGAGAGCCATAGGCTATAGTACAGAAGCTAGTCACTGAGAGCCATAGGCTATAGTACAGAACTAGTCACTGAGAGCCATAGGCTATAGTACAGAGCTAGTCACTGAGAGCCATAGGCTATAGTACAGAGCTAGTCACTGAGAGCCATAGGCTATAGTACAGAGCTAGTCACTGAGAGCCATAGGCTATAGTACAGAGCTAGTCACTGAGAGCCATAGGCTATAGTACAGAGCTAGTTACTGACAGCCATAAGCTATAGTACAGAAGCTAGTCAGTGAGAGCCATAGGCTATAGTACAGAGCTAGTCAGTGAGAGCCATAGGCTATAGTACAGAGCTAGTCTCTGACAGCCATAGGCTATAGTACAGAGCTAGTCAGTGACAGCCATAGGCTATAGTACAGAAGCTAGTCACTGAGAGCCATAGGCTATAGTACAGAAGCTAGTCACTGAGAGCCATAGGCTATAGTACAGATCTAGTCACTGAGAGCCATAGGCTATAGTACAGAGCTAGTCAGTGACAGACATAGGCTATGGTACAGAGCTAGTCAATGACAGCCATAGGCTATGGTACAGAAGCTAGTCAGTGATATCCATAGGCTATAGTACAGAAGCTAGTCAGTGAGAGCCATAGGCTATAGTACAGAGCTAGTCACTGAGAGCCATAGGCTATAGTACAGAGCTAGTCTCTCGGAGACATAGGCTATAGTACAGAGCTAGTCATTGAGAGCCATAGGCTATAGTACAGAAGCTAGTCACTGAGAGCCATAGGCTATAGTACAGAGCTAGTCAGTGAGAGCCATAGGCTATAGTACAGAAGCTAGTCACTGAGAGCCATAGGCTATAGTACAGAGCTAGTCAGTGAGAGCCATAGGCTATAGTACAGAGCTAGTCACTGAGAGCCATAGGCTATAGTACAGAGCTAGTCACTCGGAGACATAGGCTATAGTACAGAGCTAGTCACTGACAACCATAGGCTATAGTACAGAGCTAGTCACTGAGAGCCATAGGCTATAGTACAGAGCTAGTCAGTGACAGCCATAGGCTATAGTACAGAGCTTGTCAGTGACAGCCATAGGCTATAGTACAGAAGCTAGTCAGTGATAGCCATAGGCTATAGTACAGAAGCTAGTCACTGAGAGCCATAGGCTATAGTACAGAGCTAGTCACTGAGAGCCATAGGCTATAGTACAGAGCTAGTCACTCGGAGACATAGGCTATAGTACAGAGCTAGTCACTGACAGCCATAGGCTATAGTACAGAAGCTAGTCACTGAGAGCCATAGGCTATAGTACAGGGCTAGTCAGTGAGAGCCATAGGCTATAGTTCAGAGCTAGTCACTGAGAGCCATAGGCTATAGTACAGAACTAGTCACTGAGAGCCATAGGCTATAGTACAGAAGCTAGTCACTGAGAGCCATAGGCTATAGTACAGAACTAGTCACTGAGAGCCATAGGCTATAGTACAGAGCTAGTCACTGAGAGCCATAGGCTATAGTACAGAGCTAGTCACTGAGAGCCATAGGCTATAGTACAGAGCTAGTCACTGACAGCCATAAGCTATAGTACAGAAGCTAGTCAGTGAGAGCCATAGGCTATAGTACAGAGCTAGTCACTGAGAGCCATAGGCTATAGTACAGAGCTAGTCACTGACAGCCATAGGCTATAGTACAGAAGCTAGTCAGTGACAGCCATAGGCTATAGTACAGAGCTAATCACTGACAGCCATAGGCTATAGTACAGAAGCTAGTCATTGAAAGCCATAGGCTATAGTACAGAGCTAGTCACTGAGAGCCATAGGCTATAGTACAGAAGCTAGTCACTGAGAGCCATAGGCTATAGTACAGAAGCTAGTCACTGAGAGCCATAGGCTATAGTACAGAACTAGTCACTGAGAGCCATAGGCTATAGTACAGAGCTAGTCACTGAGAGCCATAGGCTATAGTACAGAGCTAGTCACTGAGAGCCATAGGCTATAGTACAGAGCTAGTCACTGAGAGCCATAGGCTATAGTACAGAGCTAGTCACTGACAGCCATAAGTTATAGTACAGAAGCTAGTCAGTGAGAGCCATAGGCTATAGTACAGAGCTAGTCACTGACAGCCATAGGCTATAGTACAGAAGCTAGTCAGTGACAGCCATAGGCTATAGTACAGAGCTAGTCAGTGACAGCCATAGGCTATAGTACAGAAGCTAGTCACTGAGAGCCATAGGCTATAGTACAGAGCTAGTCACTGAGAGCCATAGGCTATAGTACAGAGCTAGTCAGTGAGAGCCATAGGCTATAGTACAGAGCTAGTCAGTGACAGCCATAGGCTATAGTACAGAAGCTAGTCACTGAGAGCCAAAGGCTATAGTACAGAGCTAGTCACTGAGAGCCATAGGCTATAGTACAGAGCTAGTCAGTGACAGCCATAGGCTATAGTACAGAAGCTAGTCACTGAGAGCCAAAGGCTATAGTACAGAGCTAGTCACTGAGAGCCATAGGCTATAGTACAGAGCTAGTCACTGACAGCCATAGGCTATAGTACAGAAGCTAGTCACTGAGAGCCAAAGGCTATAGTACAGAAGCTAGTCAGTGAGAGCCATAGGCTATATACAGAAGCTAGTCACTGAGAGCCATAGGCTATAGTAGAGAGCTAGTCAGTGAGAGCCGTAGGCTATAGTACAGAGCTAGTCACTGAGAGCCGTAGGCTATAGTACAGAGCTAGTCAGTGACAGCCATAGGCTATAGTACAGAGCTAGTCACTGACAGCCTTAGGCTATAGTACAGAGCTAGTCAGTGAGAGCCATAGGCTATAGTACAGAGCTAGTCACTGATAGCCATAGGCTATAGTACAGAGCTAGTCACTGACAGCCTTAGGCTATAGTACAGAGCTAGTCAGTGAGAGCCATAGGCTATAGTACAGAGCTAGTCACTGATAGCCATAGGCTATAGTACAGAGCTAGTCACTGAGAGCCATAGGCTATAGTACAGAGCTAGTCACTGACAGCCATAGGCTATAGTATAGAGCTAGTCACTGACAGCCATAGGCTATAGTACAGAAGCTGGTCACTGACAGCCATAGGCTATAGTACAGAGCTAGTCACTGAGAGCCATAGGCTATAGTACAGAGCTAGTCAGTGACAGCCATAGGCTATAGTACAGAAGCTAGTCAGTGATAGCCATAGGCTATAGTACAGAAGCTAGTCAGTGAGAGCCATAGGCTATAGTACAGAGCTAGTCACTGACAGCCATAGGCTATAGTACAGAAGCTAGTCACTGAGAGCCATAGGCTATAGTACAGAGCTAGTCAGTGACAGCCATAGGCTATAGTACAGAAGCTAGTCACTGAGAGCCATAGGCTATAGTACAGAGCTAGTCACTGAGAGCCATAGGCTATAGTACAGAGCTAGTCACTGAGAGCCATAGGCTATAGTACAGAAGCTAGTCACTGAGAGCCATAGGCTACAGTACAGAGCTAGTCACTGAGAGCCATAGGCTACAGTACAGAGCTAGTCACTGAGAGCCATAGGCTACAGTACAGAGCTAGTCACTGACAGCCATAGGCTATAGTACAGAAGCTAGTCACTGAGAGCCATAGGCGATAGTACAGAGCTAGTCACTGAGAGCCATAGGCTATAGTACAGAGCTAGTCAGTGACAGCCATAGGCTATAGTACAGAAGCTAGTCACTGAGAGCCAAAGGCTATAGTACAGAGCTAGTCACTGAGAGCCATAGGCTATAGTACAGAGCTAGTCAGAGACAGCCATAGGCTATAGTACAGAAGCTAGTCACTGAGAGCCAAAGGCTATAGTACAGAGCTAGTCACTGAGAGCCATAGGCTATAGTACAGAGCTAGTCACTGACAGCCATAGGCTATAGTACAGAAGCTAGTCACTGAGAGCCCATAGGCTATAGTACAGAGCTAGTCACTGAGAGCCATAGGCTATAGTACAGAGCTAGTCACTGACAGCCATAGGCTATAGTACAGAGCTAGTCACTGACAGCCAAAGGCTATAGTACAGAAGCTAGTCACTGCGAGCCATAGGCTATAGTACAGAGCTAGTCACAGAGAGCCATAGGCTATAGTACAGAGCTAGTCAGTGACAGCCATAGGCTATAGTACAGAAGCTAGTCAGTGAGAGCCATAGGCTATAGTACAGAGCTAGTCACTGATAGCCATAGGCTATAGTACAGAGCTAGTCACTGAGAGCCATAGGCTATAGTACAGAAGCTAGTCACTGAGAGCCATAGGCTATAGTACAGAAGCTTGTCACTGAGAGCCATAGGCTATAGTACAGAGCTAGTCACTGAGAGCCATAGGCTATAGTACAGAGCTAGTCACTGAGAGCCATAGGCTATAGTACTGAGCTAGTCACTGAGAGCCATAGGCTATAGTACAGAGCTAGTCACTGAGAGCCATAGGCTATAGTACAGAGCTAGTCACTGACAGCCATAGGCTATAGTACAGAAGCTAGTCACTGAGAGCCATAGGCTATAGTACAGAAGCTAGTCAGTGAGAGCCATAGGCTATAGTACAGAGCTAGTCACTGACAGCCATAGGCTATAGTATAGAAGCTAGTCACTGAGAGCCATAGGCTATAGTACAGAGCTAGTCACTGAGAGCCATAGGCTATAGTACAGAAGCTAGTCACTGAGAGCCATAGGCTATAGTACAGAAGCTAGTCACTGAGAGCCATAGGCTATAGTACAGAACTAGTCACTGAGAGCCATAGGCTATAGTACAGAGCTAGTCACTGAGAGCCATAGGCTATAGTACAGAGCTAGTCAATGAGAGCCATAGGCTATAGTACAGAGCTAGTCACTGACAGCCATAAGCTATAGTACAGAAGCTAGTCAGTGAGAGCCATAGGCTATAGTACAGAGCTAGTCACTGAGAGCCATAAGCTATAGTACAGAGCTAGTCACTGACAGCCATAGGCTATAGTACAGAAGCTAGTCAGTGACAGCCATAGGCTATAGTACAGAGCTAATCACTGACAGCCATAGGCTATAGTACAGAAGCTAGTCACTGAGAGCCATAGGCTATAGTACAGAGCTAGTCACTGAGAGCCATAGGCTATAGTACAGAAGCTAGTCACTGAGAGCCATAGGCTATAGTACAGAAGCTAGTCACTGAGAGCCATAGGCTATAGTACAGAACTAGTCACTGAGAGCCATAGGCTATAGTACAGAGCTAGTCACTGAGAGCCATAGGCTATAGTACAGAGCTAGTCACTGAGAGCCATAGGCTACAGTACAGAGCTAGTCACTGAGAGCCATAGGCTATAGTACAGAGCTAGTCACTGACAGCCATAAGCTATAGTACAGAAGCTAGTCAGTGACAGCCATAGGCTATAGTACAGAGCTAGTCACTGAGAGCCATAGGCTATAGTACAGAGCTAGTCACTGACAGCCATAGGCTATAGTACAGAAGCTAGTCAGTGACAGCCATAGGCTATAGTACAGAGCTAGTCAGTGACAGCCATAGGCTATAGTACAGAAGCTAGTCACTGAGAGCCATAGGCTATAGTACAGAAGCTAGTCACTGAGAGCCATAGGCTATAGTACAGAGCTACTCAGTGAGAGCCATAGGCTATAGTACAGAGCTAGTCAGTGACAGCCATAGGCTATAGTACAGAAGCTAGTCACTGAGAGCCAAAGGCTATAGTACAGAGCTAGTCACTGAGAGCCATAGGCTATAGTACAGAGCTAGTCAGTGACAGCCATAGGCTATAGTACAGAAGCTAGTCACTGAGAGCCAAAGGCTATAGTACAGAGCTAGTCACTGAGAGCCATAGGCTATAGTACAGAGCTAGTCACTGACAGCCATAGGCTATAGTACAGAAGCTAGTCACTGAGAGCCAAAGGCTATAGTACAGAAGCTAGTCAGTGAGAGCCATAGGCTATATACAGAAGCTAGTCACTGAGAGCCATAGGCTATAGTAGAGAGCTAGTCAGTGAGAGCCGTAGGCTAAAGTACAGAGCTAGTCACTGAGAGCCATAGGCTATAGTACAGAGCTAGTCAGTGACAGCCATAGGCTATAGTACAGAGCTAGTCACTGACAGCCATAGGCTATAGTACAGAAGCTAGTCACTGAGAGCCATAGGCTATAGTACAGAGCTAGTCACAGAGAGCCATAGGCTATAGTACAGAGCTAGTCAGTGACAGCCATAGGCTATAGTACAGAAGCTAGTCAGTGATAGCCATAGGTTATAGTACAGAAGCTAGTCACTGACCGCCATAGGCTATAGTACAGAAGCTAGTCACTGAGAGCCATAGGCTATAGTACAGAGCTAGTCAGTGACAGCCATAGGCAATAGTACAGAAGCTAGTCACTGAGAGCCATAGGCTATAGTACAGAAGCTAGTCAGTGAGAGCCATAGGCTATAGTACAGAGCTAGTCAGTGAGAGCCATAGGCTATAGTACAGAGCTAGTCACTGATAGCCATAGGCTATAGTACAGAGCTAGTCACTGAGAGCCATAGGCTATAGTACAGAAGCTAGTCACTGAGAGCCATAGGCTATAGTACAGAAGCTAGTCACTGAGAGCCATAGGCTATAGTACAGAGCTAGTCACTGAGAGCCATAGGCTATAGTACAGAGCTAGTCACTGAGAGCCATAGGCTATAGTACTGAGCTAGTCACTGAGAGCCATAGGCTATAGTACAGAGCTAGTCACTGAGAGCCATAGGCTATAGTACAGAGCTAGTCACTGACAGCCATAGGCTATAGTACAGAGCTAGTCACTGACAGCCATAGGCTATAGTACAGAAGCTAGTCACTGAGAGCCATAGGCTATAGTACAGAGCTAGTCACTGAGAGCCATAGGCTATAGTACAGAAGCTAGTCACTGAGAGCCATAGGCTATAGTACAGAAGCTAGTCACTGAGAGCCATAGGCTATAGTACAGAACTAGTCACTGAGAGCCATAGGCTATAGTACAGAGCTAGTCACTGAGAGCCATAGGCTATAGTACAGAGCTAGTCACTGAGAGCCATAGGCTACAGTACAGAGCTAGTCACTGAGAGCCATAGGCTATAGTACAGAGCTAGTCACTGACAGCCATAAGCTATAGTACAGAAGCTAGTCAGTGACAGCCATAGGCTATAGTACAGAGCTAGTCACTGAGAGCCATAGGCTATAGTACAGAGCTAGTCACTGACAGCCATAGGCTATAGTACAGAAGCTAGTCAGTGACAGCCATAGGCTATAGTACAGAGCTAGTCAGTGACAGCCATAGGCTATAGTACAGAAGCTAGTCACTGAGAGCCATAGGCTATAGTACAGAAGCTAGTCACTGAGAGCCATAGGCTATAGTACAGAGCTAGTCAGTGAGAGCCATAGGCTATAGTACAGAGCTAGTCAGTGACAGCCATAGGCTATAGTACAGAAGCTAGTCACTGAGAGCCAAAGGCTATAGTACAGAGCTAGTCACTGAGAGCCATAGGCTATAGTACAGAGCTAGTCAGTGACAGCCATAGGCTATAGTACAGAAGCTAGTCACTGAGAGCCAAAGGCTATAGTACAGAGCTAGTCACTGAGAGCCATAGGCTATAGTACAGAGCTAGTCACTGACAGCCATAGGCTATAGTACAGAAGCTAGTCACTGAGAGCCAAAGGCTATAGTACAGAAGCTAGTCAGTGAGAGCCATAGGCTATATACAGAAGCTAGTCACTGAGAGCCATAGGCTATAGTAGAGAGCTAGTCAGTGAGAGCCGTAGGCTATAGTACAGAGCTAGTCACTGAGAGCCATAGGCTATAGTACAGAGCTAGTCAGTGACAGCCATAGGCTATAGTACAGAGCTAGTCACTGACAGCCATAGGCTATAGTACAGAAGCTAGTCACTGAGAGCCATAGGCTATAGTACAGAGCTAGTCACAGAGAGCCATAGGCTATAGTACAGAGCTAGTCAGTGACAGCCATAGGCTATAGTACAGAAGCTAGTCAGTGATAGCCATAGGTTATAGTACAGAAGCTAGTCACTGACAGCCATAGGCTATAGTACAGAAGCTAGTCACTGAGAGCCATAGGCTATAGTACAGAGCTAGTCAGTGACAGCCATAGGCAATAGTACAGAAGCTAGTCACTGAGAGCCATAGGCTATAGTACAGAAGCTAGTCAGTGAGAGCCATAGGCTATAGTACAGAGCTAGTCAGTGAGAGCCATAGGCTATAGTACAGAGCTAGTCCCTGATAGCCATAGGCTATAGTACAGAGCTAGTCACTGAGAGCCATAGGCTACAGTACAGAAGCTAGTCACTGAGAGCCATAGGCTATAGTACAGAAGCTAGTCACTGAGAGCCATAGGCTATAGTACAGAAGCTAGTCACTGAGAGCCATAGGCTATAGTACAGAAGCTAGTCACTGAGAGCCATAGGCTATAGTACAGATCTAGTCACTGAGAGCCATAGGCTATAGTACAGAGCTAGTCAGTGACAGACATAGGCTATGGTACAGAGCTAGTCAATGACAGCCATAGGCTATAGTACAGAAGCTAGTCAGTGATATCCATAGGCTATAGTACAGAAGCTAGTCAGTGAGAGCCATAGGCTATAGTACAGAGCTAGTCACTGAGAGCCATAGGCTATAGTACAGAGCTAGTCTCTCGGAGACATAGGCTATAGTACAGAGCTAGTCACTGAGAGCCATAGGCTATAGTACAGAAGCTAGTCACTGAGAGCCATAGGCTATAGTACAGAGCTAGTCAGTGAGAGCCATAGGCTATAGTACAGAAGCTAGTCACTGAGAGCCATAGGCTATAGTACAGAGCTAGTCAGTGAGAGCCATAGGCTATAGTACAGAGCTAGTCACTGAGAGCCATAGGCTATAGTACAGAGCTAGTCACTCGGAGACATAGGCTATAGTACAGAGCTAGTCACTGACAACCATAGGCTATAGTACAGAGCTAGTCACTGAGAGCCTTAGGCTATAGTACAGAGCTAGTCAGTGACAGCCATAGGCTATAGTACAGAGCTTGTCAGTGACAGCCATAGGCTATAGTACAGAAGCTAGTCAGTGATAGCCATAGGCTATAGTACAGAAGCTAGTCACTGAGAGCCATAGGCTATAGTACAGAGCTAGTCACTGAGAGCCATAGGCTATAGTACAGAGCTAGTCACTCGGAGACATAGGCTATAGTACAGAGCTAGTCACTGACAGCCATAGGCTATAGTACAGAAGCTAGTCAGTGAGAGCCATAGGCTATAGTACAGAGCTAGTCAGTGAGAGCCATAGGCTATAGTACAGAAGCTAGTCACTGAGAGCCATAGGCTATAGTACAGGGCTAGTCAGTGAGAGCCATAGGCTATAGTTCAGAGCTAGTCACTGAGAGCCATAGGCTATAGTACAGAACTAGTCACTGAGAGCCATAGGCTATAGTACAGAAGCTAGTCACTGAGAGCCATAGGCTATAGTACAGAAGCTAGTCACTGAGAGCCATAGGCTATAGTACAGAACTAGTCACTGAGAGCCATAGGCTATAGTACAGAGCTAGTCACTGAGAGCCATAGGCTATAGTACAGAGCTAGTCACTGAGAGCCATAGGCTATAGTACAGAGCTAGTCACTGAGAGCCATAGGCTATAGTACAGAGCTAGTCACTGACAGCCATAAGCTATAGTACAGAAGCTAGTCAGTGAGAGCCATAGGCTATAGTACAGAGCTAGTCACTGAGAGCCATAGGCTATAGTACAGAGCTAGTCACTGACAGCCATAGGCTATAGTACAGAAGCTAGTCAGTGACAGCCATAGGCTATAGTACAGAGCTAATCACTGACAGCCATAGGCTATAGTACAGAAGCTAGTCATTGAAAGCCATAGGCTATAGTACAGAGCTAGTCACTGAGAGCCATAGGCTATAGTACAGAAGCTAGTCACTGAGAGCCATAGGCTATAGTACAGAAGCTAGTCACTGAGAGCCATAGGCTATAGTACAGAACTAGTCACTGAGAGCCATAGGCTATAGTACAGAGCTAGTCACTGAGAGCCATAGGCTATAGTACAGAGCTAGTCACTGAGAGCCATAGGCTATAGTACAGAGCTAGTCACTGAGAGCCATAGGCTATAGTACAGAGCTAGTCACTGACAGCCATAAGCTATAGTACAGAAGCTAGTCAGTGAGAGCCATAGGCTATAGTACAGAGCTAGTCACTGAGAGCCATAGGCTATAGTACAGAGCTAGTCACTGACAGCCATAGGCTATAGTACAGAAGCTAGTCAGTGACAGCCATAGGCTATAGTACAGAGCTAGTCAGTGACAGCCATAGGCTATAGTACAGAAGCTAGTCACTGAGAGCCATAGGCTATAGTACAGAGCTAGTCACTGAGAGCCATAGGCTATAGTACAGAGCTAGTCAGTGAGAGCCATAGGCTATAGTACAGAGCTAGTCAGTGACAGCCATAGGCTATAGTACAGAAGCTAGTCACTGAGAGCCAAAGGCTATAGTACAGAGCTAGTCACTGAGAGCCATAGGCTATAGTACAGAGCTAGTCAGTGACAGCCATAGGCTATAGTACAGAAGCTAGTCACTGAGAGCCAAAGGCTATAGTACAGAGCTAGTCACTGAGAGCCATAGGCTATAGTACAGAGCTAGTCACTGACAGCCATAGGCTATAGTGCAGAAGCTAGTCACTGAGAGCCAAAGGCTATAGTACAGAAGCTAGTCAGTGAGAGCCATAGGCTATATACAGAAGCTAGTCACTGAGAGCCATAGGCTATAGTAGAGAGCTAGTCAGTGAGAGCCGTAGGTTATAGTACAGAGCTAGTCACTGAGAGCCATAGGCTATAGTACAGAGCTAGTCAGTGACAGCCATAGGCTATAGTACAGAGCTAGTCACTGACAGCCATAGGCTATAGTACAGAAGCTAGTCACTGAGAGCCATAGGCTATAGTACAGAGCTAGTCACAGAGAGCCATAGGCTATAGTACAGAGCTAGTCAGTGACAGCCATAGGCTATAGTACAGAAGCTAGTCAGTGATAGCCATAGGTTATAGTACAGAAGCTAGTCACTGAGAGCCATAGGCTATAGTACAGAAGCTAGTCACTGAGAGCCATAGGCTATAGTACAGAGCTAGTCACTGACAGCCATAGGCTATAGTACAGAAGCTAGTCACTGAGAGCCATAGGCTATAGTACAGAAGCTAGTCAGTGAGAGCCATAGGCTATAGTACAGAGCTAGTCAGTGAGAGCCATAGGCTATAGTACAGAGCTAGTCACTGATAGTCATAGGCTATAGTACAGAGCTAGTCACTGAGAGCCATAGGCTATAGTACAGAAGCTAGTCACTGAGAGCCATAGGCTATAGTACAGAAGCTAGTCACTGAGAGCCATAGGCTATAGTACAGAGCTAGTCACTGAGAGCCATAGGCTATAGTACAGAGCTAGTCACTGAGAGCCATAGGCTATAGTACTGAGCTAGTCACTGAGAGCCATAGGCTATAGTACAGAGCTAGTCACTGAGAGCCATAGGCTATAGTACAGAGCTAGTCACTGACAGCCATAGGCTATAGTACAGAGCTAGTCACTGACAGCCATAGGCTATAGTACAGAAGCTAGTCACTGAGAGCCATAGGCTATAGTACAGAGCTAGTCACTGAGAGCCATAGGCTATAGTACAGAGCTAGTCAGTGACAGCCATAGGCTATAGTACAGATGCTAGTCAGTGATAGCCATAGGCTATTGTACAGAAGCTAGTCAGTGAGAGCCATAGGCTATAGTACAGAGCTAGTCACAGACAGCCAAAGGCTATAGTACAGAAGCTAGTCACTGAGAGCCATAGGCTATAGTACAGAGCTAGTCAGTGACAGCTATAGGCTATAGTACAGAAACTTGTCACTGAGAGCCATAGGCTATAGTACAGAAGCTAGTCACTGAGAGCCATAGGCTTTAGTACAGAAGCTAGTCACTGAGAGCCATAGGCTATAGTACAGAGGTAGTCACTGAGAGCCATAGGCTATAGTACAGAGCTAGTCACTGAGAGCCATAGGCTATAGTACAGAGCTAGTCACTGAGAGCCATAGGCTATAGTACAGAGCTAGTCACTGACAGCCATAAGCTATAGTACAGAAGCTAGTCAGTGAGAGCCATAGGCTATAGTACAGAGCAAGTCAGTGAGAGCCATAGGCTATAGTACAGAGCTAGTCACTGACAGCCATAGGCTATAGTACAGAGCTAGTCAGTGACAGCCATAGGCTATAGTACAGAAGCTAGTCACTGAGAGCCATAGGCTATAGTACAGAAGCTAGTCACTGAGAGCCATAGGCTATAGTACAGATCTAGTCACTGAGAGCCATAGGCTATAGTACAGAGCTAGTCAGTGACAGACATAGGCTATGGTACAGAGCTAGTCAATGACAGCCATAGGCTATGGTACAGAAGCTAGTCAGTGATATCCATAGGCTATAGTACAGAAGCTAGTCAGTGAGAGCCATAGGCTATAGTACAGAGCTAGTCACTGAGAGCCATAGGCTATAGTACAGAGCTAGTCTCTCGGAGACATAGGCTATAGTACAGAGCTAGTCACTGAGAGCCATAGGCTATAGTACAGAAGCTAGTCACTGAGAGCCATAGGCTATAGTACAGAGCTAGTCAGTGAGAGCCATAGGCTATAGTACAGAAGCTAGTCACTGAGAGCCATAGGCTATAGTACAGAGCTAGTCAGTGAGAGCCATAGGCTATAGTACAGAGCTAGTCACTGAGAGCCATAGGCTATAGTACAGAGCTAGTCACTCGGAGACATAGGCTATAGTACAGAGCTAGTCACTGACAACCATAGGCTATAGTACAGAGCTAGTCACTGAGAGCCATAGGCTATAGTACAGAGCTAGTCAGTGACAGCCATAGGCTATAGTACAGAGCTTGTCAGTGACAGCCATAGGCTATAGTACAGAAGCTAGTCAGTGATAGCCATAGGCTATAGTACAGAAGCTAGTCACTGAGAGCCATAGGCTATAGTACAGAGCTAGTCACTGAGAGCCATAGGCTATAGTACAGAGCTAGTCACTCGGAGCCATAGGCTATAGTACAGAGCTAGTCACTGACAGCCATAGGCTATAGTACAGAAGCTAGTCAGTGACAGCCATAGGCTATAGTACAGAGCTAGTCAGTGACAGCCATAGGCTATAGTATAGAAGCTAGTCACTGAGAGCCATAGGCTATAGTACAGAGCTAGTCACTGAGAGCCATAGGCTATAGTACAGAGCTAGTCAGTGAGAGCCATAGGCTATAGTACAGAGCTAGTCAGTGACAGCCATAGGCTATAGTACAGAAGCTAGTCACTGAGAGCCAAAGGCTATAGTACAGAGCTAGTCACTGAGAGCCATAGGCTATAGTACAGAGCTAGTCAGTGACAGCCATAGGCTATAGTACAGAAGCTAGTCACTGAGAGCCAAAGGCTATAGTACAGAGCTAGTCACTGAGAGCCATAGGCTATAGTACAGAGCTAGTCACTGACAGCCATAGGCTATAGTACAGAAGCTAGTCAGTGACAGCCATAGGCTATAGTACAGAGCTAATCACTGACAGCCATAGGCTATAGTACAGAAGCTAGTCACTGAGAGCCATAGGCTATAGTACAGAGCTAGTCACTGAGAGCCATAGGCTATAGTACAGAGCTAGTCAGTGAGAGCCATAGGCTATAGTACAGAGCTAGTCAGTGACAGCCATAGGCTATAGTACAGAAGCTAGTCACTGAGAGCCAAAGGCTATAGTACAGAGCTAGTCACTGAGAGCCATAGGCTATAGTACAGAGCTAGTCAGTGACAGCCATAGGCTATAGTACAGAAGCTAGTCACTGAGAGCCAAAGGCTATAGTACAGAGCTAGTCACTGACAGCCATAGGCTATAGTACAGAGCTAGTCACTGACAGCCATAGGCTATAGTACAGAAGCTAGTCACTGAGAGCCAAAGGCTATAGTACAGAAGCTAGTCAGTGAGAGCCATAGGCTATATACAGAAGCTAGTCACTGAGAGCCATAGGCTATAGTAGAGAGCTAGTCAGTGAGAGCCGTAGGCTATAGTACAGAGCTAGTCACTGAGAGCCATAGGCTATAGTACAGAGCTAGTCAGTGACAGCCATAGGCTATAGTACAGAGCTAGTCACTGACAGCCATAGGCTATAGTACAGAAGCTAGTCACTGACAGCCATAGGCTATAGTACAGAGCTAGTCACAGAGAGCCATAGGCTATAGTACAGAGCTAGTCAGTGACAGCCATAGGCTATAGTACAGAAGCTAGTCAGTGATAGCCATAGGTTATAGTACAGAAGCTAGTCACTGACAGCCATAGGCTATAGTACAGAAGCTAGTCACTGAGAGCCTTAGGCTATAGTACAGAGCTAGTCAGTGACAGCCATAGGCTATAGTACAGAAGCTAGTCACTGAGAGCCATAGGCTATAGTACAGAAGCTAGTCAGTGAGAGCCATAGGCTATAGTACAGAGCTAGTCAGTGAGAGCCATAGGCTATAGTACAGAGCTAGTCACTGATAGCCATAGGCTATAGTACAGAGCTAGTCACTGAGAGCCATAGGCTATAGTACAGAAGCTAGTCACTGAGAGCCATAGGCTATAGTACAGAAGCTAGTCACTGAGAGCCATAGGCTATAGTACAGAGCTAGTCACTGAGAGCCATAGGCTATAGTACAGAGCTAGTCACTGAGAGCCATAGGCTATAGAACAGAGCTAGTCACTGAGAGCCATAGGCTATAGTACTGAGCTAGTCACTGAGAGCCATAGGCTATAGTACAGAGCTAGTCACTGAGAGCCATAGGCTATAGTACAGAGCTAGTCACTGACAGCCATAGGCTATAGTACAGAGCTAGTCACTGACAGCCATAGGCTATAGTACAGAAGCTAGTCACTGAGAGCCATAGGCTATAGTACAGAGCTAGTCACTGAGAGCCATAGGCTATAGTACAGAGCTAGTCAGTGACAGCCATAGGCTATAGTACAGATGCTAGTCAGTGATAGCCATAGGCTATAGTACAGAAGCTAGTCAGTGAGAGCCATAGGCTATAGTACAGAGCTAGTCACTGACAGCCAAAGGCTATAGTACAGAAGCTAGTCACTGAGAGCCATAGGCTATAGTACAGAGCTAGTCAGTGACAGCTATAGGCTATAGTACAGAAACTTGTCAATGAGAGCCATAGGCTATAGTACAGAAGCTAGTCACTGAGAGCCATAGGCTATAGTACAGAACTAGTCACTGAGAGCCATAGGCTATAGTACAGAGCTAGTCACTGAGAGCCATAGGCTATAGTACAGAGCTAGTCACTGAGAGCCATAGGCTATAGTACAGAGCTAGTCACTGAGAGCCATAGGCTATAGTACAGAGCTAGTCACTGACAGCCATAAGCTATAGTACAGAAGCTAGTCAGTGAGAGCCATAGGCTATAGTACAGAGCTAGTCAGTGAGAGCCATAGGCTATAGTACAGAGCTAGTCACTGACAGCCATAGGCTATAGTACAGAGCTAGTCAGTGACAGCCATAGGCTATAGTACAGAAGCTAGTCACTGAGAGCCATAGGCTATAGTACAGAAGCTAGTCACTGAGAGCCATAGGCTATAGTACAGATCTAGTCACTGAGAGCCATAGGCTATAGTACAGAGCTAGTCAGTGACAGACATAGGCTATGGTACAGAGCTAGTCAATGACAGCCATAGGCTATAGTACAGAAGATAGTCAGTGATATCCATAGGCTATAGTACAGAAGCTAGTCAGTGAGAGCCATAGGCTATAGTACAGAGCTAGTCACTGAGAGCCATAGGCTATAGTACAGAAGCTAGTCACTGAGAGCCATAGGCTATAGTACAGAGCTAGTCAGTGAGAGCCATAGGCTATAGTACAGAAGCTAGTCACTGAGAGAAATAGGCTATAGTACAGAGCTAGTCAGTGAGAGCCATAGGCTATAGTACAGAGCTAGTCACTGAGAGCCATAGGCTATAGTACAGAGCTAGTCACTCGGAGACATAGGCTATAGTACAGAGCTAGTCACTGACAACCATAGGCTATAGTACAGAGCTAGTCACTGAGAGCCATAGGCTATAGTACAGAGCTAGTCAGTGACAGCCATAGGCTATAGTACAGAGCTTGTCAGTGACAGCCATAGGCTATAGTACAGAAGCTAGTCAGTGATAGCCATAGGCTATAGTACAGAAGCTAGTCACTGAGAGCCATAGGCTATAGTACAGAGCTAGTCACTGAGAGCCATAGGCTATAGTACAGAGCTAGTCACTCGGAGACATAGGCTATAGTACAGAGCTAGTCACTGACAGCCATAGGCTATAGTACAGAAGCTAGTCACTGAGAGCCATAGGCTATAGTACAGAGCTAGTCAGTGAGAGCCATAGGCTATAGTACAGAAGCTAGTCACTGAGAGCCATAGGCTATAGTACAGGGCTAGTCAGTGAGAGCCATAGGCTATAGTACAGAGCTAGTCACTGACAGCCATAGGCTATAGTACAGAGCTAGTCACTGACAGCCATAGGCTATAGTACAGAAGCTAGTCACTGAGAGCCATAGGCTATAGTACAGAGCTAGTCACTGAGAGCCATAGGCTATAGTACAGAGCTAGTCAGTGACAGCCATAGGCTATAGTACAGATGCTAGTCAGTGATAGCCATAGGCTATAGTACAGAAGCTAGTCAGTGAGAGCCATAGGCTATAGTACAGAGCTAGTCACTGACAGCCAAAGGCTATAGTACAGAAGCTAGTCACTGAGAGCCATAGGCTATAGTACAGAGCTAGTCAGTGACAGCTATAGGCTATAGTACAGAAACTTGTCAATGAGAGCCATAGGCTATAGTACAGAAGCTAGTCACTGAGAGCCATAGGCTATAGTACAGAACTAGTCACTGAGAGCCATAGGCTATAGTACAGAGCTAGTCACTGAGAGCCATAGGCTATAGTACAGAGCTAGTCACTGAGAGCCATAGGCTATAGTACAGAGCTAGTCACTGAGAGCCATAGGCTATAGTACAGAGCTAGTCACTGACAGCCATAAGCTATAGTACAGAAGCTAGTCAGTGAGAGCCATAGGCTATAGTACAGAGCTAGTCAGTGAGAGCCATAGGCTATAGTACAGAGCTAGTCACTGACAGCCATAGGCTATAGTACAGAGCTAGTCAGTGACAGCCATAGGCTATAGTACAGAAGCTAGTCACTGAGAGCCATAGGCTATAGTACAGAAGCTAGTCACTGAGAGCCATAGGCTATAGTACAGATCTAGTCACTGAGAGCCATAGGCTATAGTACAGAGCTAGTCAGTGACAGACATAGGCTATGGTACAGAGCTAGTCAATGACAGCCATAGGCTATAGTACAGAAGATAGTCAGTGATATCCATAGGCTATAGTACAGAAGCTAGTCAGTGAGAGCCATAGGCTATAGTACAGAGCTAGTCACTGAGAGCCATAGGCTATAGTACAGAAGCTAGTCACTGAGAGCCATAGGCTATAGTACAGAGCTAGTCAGTGAGAGCCATAGGCTATAGTACAGAAGCTAGTCACTGAGAGAAATAGGCTATAGTACAGAGCTAGTCAGTGAGAGCCATAGGCTATAGTACAGAGCTAGTCACTGAGAGCCATAGGCTATAGTACAGAGCTAGTCACTCGGAGACATAGGCTATAGTACAGAGCTAGTCACTGACAACCATAGGCTATAGTACAGAGCTAGTCACTGAGAGCCATAGGCTATAGTACAGAGCTAGTCAGTGACAGCCATAGGCTATAGTACAGAGCTTGTCAGTGACAGCCATAGGCTATAGTACAGAAGCTAGTCAGTGATAGCCATAGGCTATAGTACAGAAGCTAGTCACTGAGAGCCATAGGCTATAGTACAGAGCTAGTCACTGAGAGCCATAGGCTATAGTACAGAGCTAGTCACTCGGAGACATAGGCTATAGTACAGAGCTAGTCACTGACAGCCATAGGCTATAGTACAGAAGCTAGTCACTGAGAGCCATAGGCTATAGTACAGAGCTAGTCAGTGAGAGCCATAGGCTATAGTACAGAAGCTAGTCACTGAGAGCCATAGGCTATAGTACAGGGCTAGTCAGTGAGAGCCATAGGCTATAGTACAGAGCTAGTCACTGAGAGCCATAGGCTATAGTACAGAGCTAGTCACTCGGAGACATAGGCTATAGTACAGAGCTAGTCACTGACAGCCATAGGCTATAGTACAGAAGCTAGTCAGTGAGAGCCATAGGCTATAGTACAGAGCTAGTCAGTGAGAGGCATAGGCTATAGTACAGAAGCTAGTCACTGAGAGCCATAGGCTATAGTACAGAGCTAGTCAGTGAGAGCCATAGGCTATAGTACAGAGCTAGTCACTCGGAGACATAGGCTATAGTACAGAGCTAGTCACTGACAGCCATAGGCTATAGTACAGAAGCTAGTCACTGAGAGCCATAGGCTATAGTACAGAGCTAGTCACTGACAGCCATAAGCTATAGTACAGAAGCTAGTCAGTGAGAGCCATAGGCTATAGTACAGAGCTAGTCACTGAGAGCCATAGGCTATAGTACAGAGCTAGTCACTGACAGCCATAGGCTATAGTACAGAAGCTAGTCAGTGATAGCCATAGGCTATAGTACAGAGCTAGTCAGTGACAGCCATAGGCTATAGTACAGAAGCTAGTCACTGAGAGCCATAGGCTATAGTACAGAAGCTAGTCACTGAGAGCCATAGGCTATAGTACAGATCTAGTCACTGAGAGCCATAGGCTATAATACAGAGCTAGTTAGTGACAGACATAGGCTATGGTACAGAGCTAGTCAATGACAGCCATAGGCTATAGTACAGAAGCTAGTCAGTGATATCCATAGGCTATAGTACAGAAGTTAGTCAGTGAGAGCCATAGGCTATAGTACAGAGCTAGTCACTGAGAGCCATAGGCTATAGTGCAGAGCTAGTCACTCGGAGACATAGGCTATAGTACAGAGCTAGTCACTGACAGCCATAGGCTATAGTACAGAAGCTAGTCAGTGAGAGCCATAGGCTATAGTACAGAGGTAGTCAGTGAGAGCCATAGGCTATAGTACAGAGCTAGTCAGTGACAGCCATAGGCTATAGTACAGAAGCTAGTCAGTGATAGCCATAGGCTATAGTACAGAAGCTAGTCACTGAGAGCCATAGGCTATAGTACAGAGCTAGTCACTGAGAGCCATAGGCTATAGTACAGAGCTAGTCACTCGGAGACATAGGCTATAGTACAGAGCTAGTCACTGACAGCCATAGGCTATAGTACAGAAGCTAGTCACTGAGAGCCATAGGCTATAGTACAGAGCTAGTCAGTGAGAGCCATAGGCTATAGTACAGAAGCTAGTCACTGAGAGCCATAGGCTATAGTACAGGGCTAGTCAGTGAGAGCCATAGGCTATAGTACAGAGCTAGTCACTGAGAGCCATAGGCTATAGTACAGAGCTAGTCACTCGGAGACATAGGCTATAGTACAGAGCTAGTCACTGACAGCCATAGGCTATAGTACAGAAGCTAGTCAGTGAGAGCCATAGGCTATAGTACAGAGCTAGTCAGTGAGAGCCATAGGCTATAGTACAGAAGCTAGTCACTGAGAGCCATAGGCTATAGTACAGAGCTAGTCAGTGAGAGCCATAGGCTATAGTATAGAGCTAGTCACTCGGAGACAAAGGCTATAGTACAGAGCTAGTCACTGAGAGCCATAGGCTATAGTACAGAAGCTAGTCACTGAGAGCCATAGGCTATTGTACAGAGCTAGTCAGTGAGAGCCATAGGCTATAGTACAGAGCTAGTCACTGAGAGCCATAGGCTATAGTACAGAGCTAGTCACTCGGAGACATAGGCTATAGTACAGAGCTAGTCACTGACAGCCATAGGCTATAGTACAGAGCTAGTCACTGAGAGCCATAGGCGATAGTACAGAGCTAGTCAGTGACAGCCATAGGCTATAGTACAGAGCTAGTCAGTGACAGCCATAGGCTATAGTACAGAAGCTAGTCAGTGATAGCCATAGGCTATAGTACAGAAGCTAGTCAGTGAGAGCCATAGGCTATAGTACAGAGCTAGTCACTGAGAGCCATAGACTATAGTACAGAGCTAGTCACTCGGAGACATAGGCTATAGTACAGAGCTAGTCACTGACAGCCATAGGCTATAGTACAGAAGCTAGTCACTTAGAGCCATAGGCTATAGTACAGAGCTAGTCAGTGAGAGCCATAGGCTATAGTACAGAAGCTAGTCACTGAGAGCCATAGGCTATAGTACAGAGCTAGTCAGTGAGAGCCATAGGCTATAGTACAGAGCTAGTTACTGAGAGCCATAGGCTATAGTACAGAGCTAGTCACTCGGAGACATAGGCTATAGTACAGAGCTAGTCACTGACAGCCATAGGCTATAGAACAGAAGCTAGTCAGTGAGAGCCATAGGCTATAGTACAGAGCTAGTCAGTGAGAGCCATAGGCTATAGTACAGAAGCTAGACACTGAGAGCCATAGGCTATAGTACAGAGCTAGTCACTGAGAGCCATAGGCTATAGTACAGAGCTAGTCACTCGGAGACATAGGCTATAGTACAGAGCTAGTCACTGACAGCCATAGGCTATAGTACAGAAGCTAGTCACTGAGAGCCATAGGCTATTGTACAGAGCTAGTCAGTGAGAGCCATAGGCTATAGTACAGAGCTAGTCACTGAGAGCCATAGTCTATAGTACAGAGATAGTCACTCGGAGACATAGGCTATAGTACAGAGCTAATAAGCGACAGCCATAGGCTATAGTACAGAAGCTAGTCAGTGACAGACATAGGCTATGGTACAGAGCTAGTCAATGACAGCCATAGGCTATAGTACAGAAGCTAGTCAGTGATATCCATAGGCTATAGTACAGAAGCTAGTCAGTGAGAGCCATAGGCTATAGTACAGAGCTAGTCACTGAGAGCCATAGGCTATAGTACAGAGCTAGTCACTCGGAGACATAGGCAATAGTACAGAGCTAGTCACTGACAGCCATAGGCTATAGTACAGAAGCTAGTCAGTGAGAGCCATAGGCTATAGTACAGAGCTAGTCAGTGAGAGCCATAGGCTATAGTACAGAAGCTAGTCACTGAGAGCCATAGGCTATAGTACAGAGCTAGTCAGTGAGAGCCATAGGCTATAGTACAGAGCTAGTCACTGAGAGCCATAGGCTATAGTACAGAGCTAGTCACTCGGAGACATAGGCTATAGTACAGAGCTAGTCACTGACAACCATAGGCTATAGTACAGAGCTAGTCACTGAGAGCCATAGGCTATAGTACAGAGCTAGTCAGTGACAGCCATAGGCTATAGTACAGAGCTTGTCAGTGACAGCCATAGGCTATAGTACAGAAGCTAGTCAGTGATAGCCATAGGCTATAGTACAGAAGCTAGTCACTGAGAGCCATAGGCTATAGTACAGAGCTAGTCACTGAGAGCCATAGGCTATAGTACAGAGCTAGTCACTCGGAGACATAGGCTATAGTACAGAGCTAATCACTGACAGCCATAGGCTATAGTACAGAAGCTAGTCACTGAGAGCCATAGGCTATAGTACAGAGCTAGTCAGTGAGAGCCATAGGCTATAGTACAGAAGCTAGTCACTGAGAGCCATAGGCTATAGTACAGGGCTAGTCAGTGAGAGCCATAGGCTATAGTACAGAGCTAGTCACTGAGAGCCATAGGCTATAGTACAGAGCTAGTCACTCGGAGACATAGGCTATAGTACAGAGCTAGTCACTGACAGCCATAGGCTATAGTACAGAAGCAAGTCAGTGAGAGCCATAGGCTATAGTACAGAGCTAGTCAGTGAGAGGCATAGGCTATAGTACAGAAGATCGTCACTGAGAGCCATAGGCTATAGTACAGAGCTAGTCAGTGAGAGCCATAGGCTATAGTACAGAGCTAGTCACTTGGAGACATAGGCTATAGTATAGAGCTAGTCACTGACAGCCATAGGCTATAGTACAGAAGCTAGTCACTGAGAGCCATAGGCTATAGTACAGAGCTAGTCACTGACAGCCATAAGCTATAGTACAGAAGCTAGTCAGTGAGAGCCATAGGCTATAGTACAGAGCTAGTCACTGAGAGCCATAGGCTATAGTACAGAGCTAGTCACTCGGAGACATAGGCTATAGTACAGAGCTAATCACTGACAGCCATAGGCTATAGTACAGAGCTAGTCACTCGGAGACATAGGCTATAGTACAGAGCTAATCACTGACATCCATAGGCTATAGTACAGAGCTAGTCACTCGGAGACATAGGCTATAGTACAGAGCTAGTCACTGACAGCCATAGGCTATAGAACAGAAGCTAGTCAGTGAGAGCCATAGGCTATAGTACAGAGCTAGTCAGTGAGAGCCATAGGCTATAGTACAGAAGCTAGACACTGAGAGCCATAGGCTATAGTACAGAGCTAGTCACTGAGAGCCATAGGCTATAGTACAGAGCTAGTCACTCGGAGACATAGGCTATAGTACAGAGCTAGTCACTGACAGCCATAGGCTATAGTACAGAAGCTAGTCACTGAGAGCCATAGGCTATTGTACAGAGCTAGTCAGTGAGAGCCATAGGCTATAGTACAGAGCTAGTCACTGAGAGCCATAGTCTATAGTACAGAGATAGTCACTCGGAGACATAGGCTATAGTACAGAGCTAATAAGCGACAGCCATAGGCTATAGAACAGAAGCTAGTCAGTGAGAGCCATAGGCTATAGTACAGAGCTAGTCAGTGAGAGCCATAGGCTATAGTACAGAAGCTAGACACTGAGAGCCATAGGCTATAGTACAGAGCTAGTCACTGAGAGCCATAGGCTATAGTACAGAGCTAGTCACTCGGAGACATAGGCTATAGTACAGAGCTAGTCACTGACAGCCATAGGCTATAGTACAGAAGCTAGTCACTGAGAGCCATAGGCTATTGTACAGAGCTAGTCAGTGAGAGCCATAGGCTATAGTACAGAGCTAGTCACTGAGAGCCATAGTCTATAGTACAGAGATAGTCACTCGGAGACATAGGCTATAGTACAGAGCTAATAAGCGACAGCCATAGGCTATAGTACAGAAGCTAGTCAGTGACAGACATAGGCTATGGTACAGAGCTAGTCAATGACAGCCATAGGCTATAGTACAGAAGCTAGTCAGTGATATCCATAGGCTATAGTACAGAAGCTAGTCAGTGAGAGCCATAGGCTATAGTACAGAGCTAGTCACTGAGAGCCATAGGCTATAGTACAGAGCTAGTCACTCGGAGACATAGGCAATAGTACAGAGCTAGTCACTGACAGCCATAGGCTATAGTACAGAAGCTAGTCAGTGAGAGCCATAGGCTATAGTACAGAGCTAGTCAGTGAGAGCCATAGGCTATAGTACAGAAGCTAGTCACTGAGAGCCATAGGCTATAGTACAGAGCTAGTCAGTGAGAGCCATAGGCTATAGTACAGAGCTAGTCACTGAGAGCCATAGGCTATAGTACAGAGCTAGTCACTCGGAGACATAGGCTATAGTACAGAGCTAGTCACTGACAACCATAGGCTATAGTACAGAGCTAGTCACTGAGAGCCATAGGCTATAGTACAGAGCTAGTCAGTGACAGCCATAGGCTATAGTACAGAGCTTGTCAGTGACAGCCATAGGCTATAGTACAGAAGCTAGTCAGTGATAGCCATAGGCTATAGTACAGAAGCTAGTCACTGAGAGCCATAGGCTATAGTACAGAGCTAGTCACTGAGAGCCATAGGCTATAGTACAGAGCTAGTCACTCGGAGACATAGGCTATAGTACAGAGCTAATCACTCACAGCCATAGGCTATAGTACAGAAGCTAGTCACTGAGAGCCATAGGCTATAGTACAGAGCTAGTCAGTGAGAGCCATAGGCTATAGTACAGAAGCTAGTCACTGAGAGCCATAGGCTATAGTACAGGGCTAGTCAGTGAGAGCCATAGGCTATAGTACAGAGCTAGTCACTGAGAGCCATAGGCTATAGTACAGAGCTAGTCACTCGGACACATAGGCTATAGTACAGAGCTGGTCACTGACAGCCATAGGCTATAGTACAGAAGCAAGTCAGTGAGAGCCATAGGCTATAGTACAGAGCTAGTCAGTGAGAGGCATAGGCTATAGTACAGAAGATCGTCACTGAGAGCCATAGGCTATAGTACAGAGCTAGTCAGTGAGAGCCATAGGCTACAGTACAGAGCTAGTCACTTGGAGACATAGGCTATAGTATAGAGCTAGTCACTGACAGCCATAGGCTATAGTACAGAAGCTAGTCACTGAGAGCCATAGGCTATAGTACAGAGCTAGTCACTGACAGCCATAAGCTATAGTACAGAAGCTAGTCAGTGAGAGCCATAGGCTATAGTACAGAGCTAGTCACTGAGAGCCATAGGCTATAGTACAGAGCTAGTCACTCGGAGACATAGGCTATAGTACAGAGCTAATCACTGACAGCCATAGGCTATAGTACAGAAGCTAGTCACTGAGAGCCATAGGCTATAGTACAGAGCTAGTCAGTGAGAGCCATAGGCTATAGTACAGAAGCTAGTCACTGAGAGCCATAGGCTATAGTACAGGGCTAGTCAGTGAGAGCCATAGGCTATAGTACAGAGCTAGTCACTGAGAGCCATAGGCTATAGTACAGAGCTAGTCACTCGGAGACATAGGCTATAGTACAGAGCTAGTCACTGACAGCCATAGGCTATAGTACAGAAGCAAGTCAGTGAGAGCCATAGGCTATAGTACAGAGCTAGTCAGTGAGAGGCATAGGCTATAGTACAGAAGCTAGTCACTGAGAGCCATAGGCTATAGTACAGAGCTAGTCAGTGAGAGCCATAGGCTATAGTACAGAGCGAGTCACTCGGAGACATAGGCTATAGTACAGAGCTAGTCACTGAGAGCCATAGGCTATAGTACAGAGCTAGTCAGTGAGAGCCATAGGCTATAGTACAGAAGCTAGTCACTGAGAGCCATAGGCTATAGTACAGAGCTAGTCAGTGAGAGCCATAGGCTATAGTACAGAGCTAGTCACTGAGAGCCATAGGCTATAGTACAGAGCTAGTCACTGAGAGCCATAGGCTATAGTACAGAGCTAGTCACTGACAGCCATAGGCTATAGTACAGAAGCTAGTCACTGAGAGCCATAGGCTATAGTACAGATCTAGTCACTGAGAGCCATAGGCTATAATACAGAGCTAGTCAGTGACAGACATAGGCTATGGTACAGAGCTAGTCAATGACAGCCAAAGGCTATAGTACAGAAGCTAGTCAGTGATATCCATAGGCTATAGTACAGAAGCTAGTCAGTGAGAGCCATAGGCTATAGTACAGAGCTAGTCACTGAGAGCCATAGGCTATAGTACAGAGCTAGTCACTAGGAGACATAGGCTATAGTACAGAGCTAGTCACTGCCAGCCATAGGCTATAGTACAGAGCTAGTCACTCGGAGACATAGGCTATAGTACAGAGCTAGTCACTGACAGCCATAGGCTATAGTACAGAAGCTAGTCACTGAGAGCCATAGGCTATAGTACAGAGCTAGTCACTGACAGCCATAAGCTATAGTACAGAAGCTAGTCAGTGAGAGCCATAGGCTATAGTACAGAGCTAGTCACTGAGAGCCATAGGCTATAGTACAGAGCTAGTCACTCGGAGACATAGGCTATAGTACAGAGCTAATCACTGACAGCCATAGGCTATAGTACAGAAGCTAGTCACTGAGAGCCATAGGCTATAGTACAGAGCTAGTCAGTGAGAGCCATAGGCTATAGTACAGAAGCTAGTCACTGAGAGCCATAGGCTATAGTACAGGGCTAGTCAGTGAGAGGCATAGGCTATAGTACAGAGCTAGTCACTGAGAGCCATAGGCTATAGTACAGAGCTAGTCACTCGGAGACATAGGCTATAGTACAGAGCTAGTCACTGACAGCCATAGGCTATAGTACAGAAGCAAGTCAGTGAGAGCCATAGGCTATAGTACAGAGCTAGTCAGTGAGAGGCATAGGCTATAGTACAGAGCTAGTCACTGAGAGCCATAGGCTATAGTACAGAGCTAGTCAGTGAGAGCCATAGGCTATAGTACAGAGCAAGTCACTCGGAGACATAGGCTATAGTACAGAGCTAGTCACTGACAGCCATAGGCTATAGTACAGAAGCTAGTCACTGAGAGCCATAGGCTATAGTACAGAGCTAGTCACTGACAGCCATAAGCTATAGTACAGAAGCTAGTCAGTGAGAGCCATAGGCTATAGTACAGAGCTAGTCACTGAGAGCCATAGGCAATAGTACAGAGCTAGTCACTGACAGCCATAGGCTATAGTACAGAAGCTAGTCAGTGATAGCCATAGGCTATAGTACAGAGCTAGTCAGTGACAGCCATAGGCTATAGTACAGAAGCTAGTCACTGAGAGCCATAGGCTATAGTACAGAAGCTAGTCACTGAGAGCCATAGGCTATAGTACAGATCTAGTCACTGAGAGCCATTGGCTATAATACAGAGCTAGTCAGTGACAGACATAGGCTATGGTACAGAGCTAGTCAATGACAGCCATAGGCTATAGTACAGAAGCTAGTCAGTGATATCCATAGGCTATAGTACAGAATCTAGTCAGTGAGAGCCATAGGCTATAGTACAGAGCTAGTCACTGAGAGCCATAGGCTATAGTACAGAGCTAGTCACTAGGAGACATAGGCTATAGTACAGAGCTAGTCACTGCCAGCCATAGGCTATAGTACAGAAGCTAGTCAGTGAGAGCCATAGGCTATAGTACAGAGCTAGTCAGTGAGAGCCATAGGCTATAGTACAGAAGCTAGTCACTGAGAGCCATAGGCTATAGTACAGAGCTAGTCAGTGAGAGCCATAGGCTATAGTACAGAGCTAGTCACTGACAACCATAGGCTATAGTACAGAGCTAGTCACTGAGAGCCATAGGCTATAGTACAGAGCTAGTCAGTGACAGCCATAGGCTATAGTACAGAGCTAGTCAGTGACAGCCATAGGCTATAGTACAGAAGCTAGTCAGTGATAGCCATAGGCTATAGTACAGAAGCTAGTCACTGAGAGCCATAGGCTATAGTACAGAGCTAGTCACTGAGAGCCATAGGCTATAGTACAGAGCTAGTCACTCGGAGACATAGGCTATAGTACAGAGCTAGTCACTGACAGCCATAGGCTATAGTACAGAAGCTAGTCACTGAGAGCCATAGGCTATAGTACAGAGCTAGTCAGTGAGAGCCATAGGCTATAGTACAGAAGCTAGTCACTGAGAGCCATAGGCTATAGTACAGGGCTAGTCACTGAGAGCCATAGGCTATAGTACAAAGCTAGTCACTCGGAGACATAGGCTATAGTACAGAGCTAGTCACTGACAACCATAGGCTATAGTACAGAGCTAGTCACTGAGAGCCATAGGCTATAGTACAGAGCTAGTCAGTGACAGCCATAGGCTATAGTACAGAGCTTGTCAGTGACAGCCATAGGCTATAGTACAGAAGCTAGTCACTGAGAGCCATAGGCTATAGTACAGAGCTAGTCAGTGAGAGCCATAGGCTATAGTACAGAGCTAGTCACTTGGAGACATAGGCTATAGTACAGAGCTAGTCACTGACAGCCATAGGCTATAGTACAGAAGCTAGTCACTGAGAGCCATAGGCTATAGTACAGAGCTAGTCACTGACAGCCATAAGCTATAGTACAGAAGCTAGTCAGTGAGAGCCATAGGCTATAGTACAGAGCTAGTCACTGAGAGCCATAGGCTATAGTACAGAACTAGTCAGTGACAGCCATAGGCTATAGTACAGAAGCTAGTCACTGAGAGCCATAGGCTATAGTACAGAGCTAGTCACTGAGAGTCATAGGCTATAGTACAGGGCTAAACACTGACAGCCATAGGCTATAGTACAGAGCTAGTCACTGACAGCCATAGGCTATAGTACAGAAGCTCGTCACTGACAGCCATAGGCTATAGTACAGAAGCAAGTCAGTGAGAGCCATAGGCTATAGTACAGAAGCTAGTCACTGAGAGCCATAGGCTATAGTACAGAAGCTAGTCACTGAGAGCCATAGGCTATAGTACAGAAGCTAGTCACTGAGAGCCATAAGCTATAGTACAGAAGCTAGTCACTGAGAGCCATAGGCTATAGTACAGAAGCTAGTCACTGAGAGCCATAGGCTATAGTACAGAAGCTAGTCACTGAGAGCCATAGGCTATAGTACAGAGCTAGTCAGTGAGAGCCATAGGCTATAGTACAGAAGCTAGTCACTGAGAGCCATAGGCTATAGTACAGAGCTAGTCACTGAGAGCCATAGGCTATAGTACAGAGCTAGTCAGTGACAGCCATAGGCTATAGTACAGAAGCTAGTCACTGAGAGCCATACGCTATAGTACAGAGCTAGTCAGTGACAGCCATAGGCTATAGTACAGAGCTAGTCAGTGACAGCCATAGGCTATAGTACAGAAGCTAGTCACTGAGAGCCGTAGGCTATAGTACAGAAGCTAGTCACTGAGAGCCTTAGGCTATAGTACAGAAGCTAGTCACTGAGAGCCATAGGCTATAGTTCATAAGCTAGTCACTGAGAGCCATAGGCTATAGTACAGAGCTAGTCACTGAGAGCCATAGGCTATAGTACAGAGCTAGTCACTGAGAGCCATAGGCTATAGTACAGAAGCTAGTCACTGAGAGCCATAGGCTATAGTACAGAGCTAGTCAGTGAGAGCCATAGGCTAGAGTACAGAAGCTAGTCACTGAGAGCCATAGGCTATAGTACAGAGCTAGTCAGTGTCAGCCATAGGCTATAGTACAGAAGCTTGTCAGTGAGAGCCATAGGCTATAGTACAGAGCTAGTCACTGAGAGCCATAGGCTATAGTACAGAGCTAGTCACTGAGAGCCATAGGCTATAGTACAGAGCTAGACAGTGACAGCCATAGGCTATAGTACAGAAGCTAGTCACTGAGAGCCATAGGCTATAGTACAGAGCTAGTCACTGAGAGCCATAGGCTATAGTACAGAGCTAGTCACTGAGAGCCATAGGCTATAGTACAGAAGCTAGTCACTGAGAGCCATAGGCTATAGTACAGAGCTAGTCAGTGAGAGCCATAGGCTAGAGTACAGAAGCTAGTCACTGAGAGCCATAGGCTATAGTACAGAGCTAGTCAGTGTCAGCCATAGGCTATAGTACAGAAGCTAGTCAGTGAGAGCCATAGGCTATAGTACAGAGCTAGTCACTGAGAGCCATAGGCTATAGTACAGAGCTAGTCACTCGGAGACATAGGCTATAGTACAGAGCTAGTCACTGACAGCCATAGGCTATAGTACAGAAGCTAGTCACTGAGAGCCATAGGCTATAGTACAGAGCTAGTCAGTGAGAGCCATAGGCTATAGTACAGAGCTAGTCACTGAGAGCCATAGGCTATAGTACAGAGCTAGTCACTCGGAGACATAGGCTATAGTACAGAGCTAGTCACTGACAGCCATAGGCTATAGTACAGAAGCTAGTCAGTGAGAGCCATAGGCTATGGTACAGAGCTAGTCACTGAGAGCCATAGGCTTTGGTACAGAGCTAGTCACTGAGAGCCATAGGCTATGGTACAGAGCTAGTCACTGAGAGCCATAGGCTATGGTACAGAGCTAGTCAGTGATAGCCATAGGCTATAGTACAGAAGCTAGTCACTGAGAGCCATAGGCTATAGTACAGAAGCTAGTCACTGAGAGCCATAGGCTATAGTACAGAAGCTAGTCACTGAGAGTCATAGGCTATAGTACAGAAGCTAGTCACTGAGAGCCATAGGCTATAGTACAGAAGCTAGTCACTGAGAGCCATAGGCTATAGTACAGAGCTAGTCACTGAGAGCCATAGGCTATAGTACAGAAGCTAGTCAGTGAGAGCCATAGGCTATAGTACAGAGCAAGTCAGTGAGAGCCATAGGCTATAGTACAGAAGCTAGTCACTGAGAGCCATAGGCTATAGTACAGAGCTAGTCACTGAGAGCCATAGGCTATAGTACAGAGCTAGTCAGTGTCAGCCATAGGCTATAGTACAGAAGCTAGTCACTGAGAGCCATAGGCTATAGTACAGAGCTAGTCACTGAGAGTCTTAGGCTATAGTACAGAGCTAGTCACTGAGAGCCATAGGCTATAGTACAGAGCTAGACAGTGACAGCCATAGGCTATAGTACAGAAGCTAGTCACTGAGAGCCATAGGCTATAGTACAGAAGCTAGTCAGTGATAGCCATAGGCTATAGTACAGAAGCTAGTCACTGAGAGCCATAGACTATAGTACAGAACCTAGTCACTGAGAGCCATAGGCTATAGTACAGAGCTAGTCACTGAGAGCCATAGGCTATAGTACAGAGCTAGTCAGTGACAGCCATAGGCTATAGTACAGAAGCTAGTCACTGAGAGCCATAGGCTATAGTACAGAGCTAGTCACTGAGAGTCATAGGCTATAGTACAGGGCTAAACACTGACAGCCATAGGCTATAGTACAGAGCTTGTCACTGATAGCCATAGGCTATAGTACAGATGCTAGTCAGTGAGAGCCATAGGCTATAGTACAGAAGCTAGTCACTGAGAGCCATAGGCTATAGTACAGAACCTAGTCACTGAGAGCCATAGGCTATAGTACAGAGCTAGTCACTGAGAGCCATAGGCTATAGTACAGAGCTAGTCAGTGACAGCCATAGGCTATAGTACAGAAGCTAGTCACTGAGAGCCATAGGCTATAGTACAGAGCTAGTCACTGAGAGTCATAGGCTATAGTACAGGGCTAAACACTGACAGCCATAGGCTATAGTACAGAGCTAGTCACTGACAGCCATAGGCTATAGTACAGAGCTAGTCACTGAGAGCCATAGGCTATAGTACAGAGCTAGTCAGTGACAGCCATAGGCTATAGTACAGAAGCTAGTCACTGAGAGCCATACACTATAGTACAGAGCTAGTCAGTGACAGCCATAGGCTATAGTACAGAGCTAGTCAGTGACAGCCATAGGCTATAGTACAGAAGCTAGTCACTGAGAGCCGTAGGCTATAGTACAGAAGCTAGTCACTGAGAGCCTTAGGCTATAGTACAGAAGCTAGTCACTGAGAGCCATAGGCTATAGTTCATAAGCTAGTCACTGAGAGCCATAGGCTATAGTACAGAGCTAGTCAGTGAGAGCCATAGGCTATAGTACAGAGCTAGTCACTGAGAGCCATAGGCTATAGTACAGAAGCTAGTCACTGAGAGCCATAGGCTATAGTACAGAGCTAGTCAGTGAGAGCCATAGGCTAGAGTACAGAAGCTAGTCACTGAGAGCCATAGGCTATAGTACAGAGCTAGTCAGTGTCAGCCATAGGCTATAGTACAGAAGCTAGTCAGTGAGAGCCATAGGCTATATTACAGAGCTAGTCACTGAGAGCCATAGGCTATAGTACAGAGCTAGTCATTGAGAGCCATAGGCTATAGTACAGAGCTAGACAGTGACAGCCATAGGCTATAGTACAGAAGCTAGTCACTGAGAGCCATAGGCTATAGTACAGAGCTAGTCACTGAGAGCCATAGGCTATAGTACAGAGCTAGTCACTGACAGCCATAGGCTATAGTACAGAAGCTAGTCACTGAGAGCCATAGGCTATAGTACAGAGTTAGTCAGTGACAGCCATAGGCTATAGTACAGAAGCTAGTCACTGAGAGCCATAGGCTATAGTACAGAGCTAGTCAGTGAGAGCCATAGGCTATAGTACAGAGCTAGTCACTGAGAGCCATAGGCTATAGTACAGAGCTAGTCATTGACAGCCATAGGCTATAGTACAGAGCTAGTCACTGACAGCCATAGGCTATAGTACAGAAGCTAGTCACTGAGAGCCATAGGCTATAGTACAGAGCTAGTCACTGAGAGCCATAGGCTATAGTACAGAGCTAGTCAGTGACAGCCATAGGCTATAGTACAGAAGCTAGTCAGTGACAGCCATAGGCTATAGTACAGAAGCTAGTCAGTGACAGCCATAGGCTATAGTACAGAAGCTAGTCACTGACAGCCATAGGCTATAGTACAGAAGCTAGTCACTGACAGCCATAGGCTATAGTACAGAAGCTAGTCACTGAGAGCCATAGGCTATAGTACAGAGCTAGCCACTGAAAGCCATAGGCTATAGTACAGAAGCTAGTCACTGAGAGCCATAGGCTATAGTACAAAGCTAGTCACTGAGAGCCATAGGCTATAGTACAGAGCTAGTCAGTGACAGCCATAGGCTATAGTACAGAGCTAGTCAGTGACAGCCATAGGCTATAGTACAGAAGCTAGTCACTGAGAGCCATAGGCTATAGTACAGAAGCTAGTCACTGAGAGCCATAGGCTATAGTACAGAAGCTAGTCACTGAGAGCCATAGGCTATAGTACAGAAGCTAGTCACTGAGAGCCATAGGCTGTAGTTCAGAAGCTAGTCACTGAGAGCCATAGGCTATAGTACAGAGCTAGTCACTGAGAGCCATAGGCTATAGTACAGAGCTAGTCACTGAGAGCCATAGGCTATAGTACAGAAGCTAGTCACTGAGAGCCATAGGCTATAGTACAGAGCTAGTCAGTGAGATCCATAGGCTAGAGTACAGAAGCTAGTCACTGAGAGCCATAGGCTATAGTACAGAGCTAGTCAGTGTCAGCCATAGGCTATAGTACAGAAGCTAGTCAGTGAGAGCCATAGGCTATAGTACAGAGTTAGTCACTGAGAGCCATAGGCTATAGTACAGAGCTAGTCACTGAGAGCCATAGGCTATAGTACAGAGCTAGACAGTGACAGCCATAGGCTATAGTACAGAAGCTAGTCACTGTGAGCCATAGGCTATAGTACAGAAGCTAGTCACTGAGAGTCATAGGCTATAGTACAGAGCTAGTCACTGAGAGCCATAGGCTATAGTACAGAGCTAGTCAGTGACAGCCATAGGCTACAGTACAGAGCTAGTCAGTGACAGCCATAGGCTACAGTACAGAAGCTAGTCACTGAGAGCCATAGGCTATAGTACAGAAGCTAGTCACTGAGAGCCATAGGCTATAGTACAGAAGCTAGTCACTGAGAGCCATAGGCTATAGTACAGAAGCTAGTCACTGAGAGCCATAGGCTGTAGTTCAGAAGCTAGTCACTGAGAGCCATAGGCTATAGTACAGAGCTAGTCACTGAGAGCCATAGGCTATAGTACAGAGCTAGTCACTGAGAGCCATAGGCTATAGTACAGAAGCTAGTCAGTGAGAGCCATAGGCTATAGTACAGAGCTAGTCAGTGAGAGCCATAGGCTATAGTACAGAAGCTAGTCACTGAGAGCCATAGGCTATAGTACAGAGCTAGTCACAGAGAGCCATAGGCTATAGTACAGAGCTAGTCAGTGTCAGCCATAGGCTATAGTACAGAAGCTAGTCACTGAGAGCCATAGGCTATAGTACAGAGCTAGTTACTGAGAGTCATAGGCTATAGTACAGAAGCTAGTCACTGAGAGCCATAGGCTATAGTACAGAAGCTTGTCACTGAGAGCCATAGGCTATAGTACAGAAGCTAGTCACTGAGAGCCATAGGCTATAGTACAGAAGCTAGTCACTGAAAGCCATAGGCTATAGTACAGAAGCTAGTCACTGATAGCCATAGGCTATAGTACAGAAGCTAGTCAGTGAGAGCCATAGGCTATAGTACAGAAGCTAGTCACTGAGAGCCATAGGCTATAGTACAGAGCTAGTCACTGAGAGCCATAGGTTATAGTACAGAGCTAGTCAGTGACAGCCATAGGCTATAGTACAGAAGCTAGTCACTGAGAGCCATAGGCTATAGTACAGAGCTACTCAGTGAGAGCGATAGGCTATAGTACAGAGCTAGTCACAGAGCCATAGGCTATAGTACAGAGCTAGTCACTCGGAGACATAGGCTATAGTACAGAGCTAGTCACTGAGAGCCATAGGCTATAGTACAGAAGCTAGTCACTGAGAGCCATAGGCTATAGTACAGAGCTAGTCACTGAGAGCCATAGGCTATAGTACAGAGCTAGTCACTGAGAGCCATAGGCTATGGTACAGAGCTAGTCACTGAGAGCCATAGGCTATAGTACAGAGCTGGTCAGTGAGAGCCATAGGCTATAGTACAGAGCTAGTCACTGAGAGCCATAGGATATAGTACAGAGCTAGTCAGTGAGAGCCATAGGCTATAGTACAGAAGCTAGTCACTGAGAGCCATAGGCTATAGTACAGAGCTAGTCAGTGAGAGCCATAGGCTATAGTACAGAGCTAGTCACTGAGAGCCATAGGCTATAGTACAGAAGCTAGTCACTGAGAGCCATAGGCTATAGTACAGAGCTAGTCACTGAGAGCCATAGGCTATAGTACAGAAGCTAGTCACTGAGAGCCATAGGCTATAGTACAGAAGCTAGTCACTGAGAGCCATAGGCTATAGTACAGAAGCTACTCACTGAGAGCCATAGGCTATAGTACAGAGCTAGTCACTGAAAGCCATAGGCTATAGTACAGAAGCTAGTCAGTGAGAGCCATAGGCTATAGTACAGAAGCTAGTCAGTGAGAGCCATAGGCTATAGTACAGAAGCTAGTCACTGAGAGCCATAGGCTATAGTACAGAGCTAGTCACTGAGAGCCATAGGCTATAGTACAGAAGCTAGTCACTGAGAGCCATAAGCTATAGTACAGAGCTAGTCAGTGAGAGCCATAGGCTATAGTACAGAAGCTAGTCAGTGAGAGCCATAGGCTATAGTACAGAAGCTAGTCAGTGAAAGCCATAGGCTATAGTACAGAGCTAGTCACTGAGAGCCATAGGCTATAGTACAGAGCTAGTCACTGAGAGCCATAGGCTATAGTACAGAGCTAGACACTGACAGACATAGGCTATAGTACAGAAGCTAGTCACTGACAGCCATAGGCTATAGTACAGAGCTAGTCAGTGACAGCCATAGGCTATAGTACAGAAGCTAGTCAGTGACAGCCATAGGCTATAGTACAGAAGCTAGTCACTGAGAGCCATAGGCTATAGTACAGAAGCTAGTCACTGAGAGCCATAGGCTATAGTACAGAAGCTAGTCACTGAGAGCCATAGGCTATAGTACAGAGCTAGTCACTGAGAGCCATAGGCTATAGAACAGAGCTAGTCACTGAGAACCATAGGCTATAGTACAGAGCTAGTCACTGACAGCCATAGGCTATAGTACAGAAGCTAGTCAGTGAGAGCCATAGGCTATAGTACAGAGCTAGTCAGTGACAGCCATAGGCTATAGTACAGAAGCTAGTCACTGAGAGCCATAGGCTATAGTACAGAAGCTAGTCAGTGAGAGCCATAGGCTATAGTACAGAGCTAGTCAGTGAGAGCCATAGGCTATAGTACAGAGCTAGTCAGTGAGAGCCATAGGCTATAGTACAGAGCTAGTCAGTGAGAGCCATAGGCTATAGTACAGAAGCTAGTCACTGAGAGCCATAGGCTATAGTACTGAGCTAGTCACTGAGAGCCATAGGCTATAGTACAGAGCTAGTCACTGAGAGCCATAGGCTATAGTACAGTGCTAGTCACTGAGAGCCATAGGCTATAGTACAGAGCTAGTCACTGACAGCCATAGGCTATAGTACAGAAGCTAGTCACTGACAGCCATAGGCTATAGTACAGAGCTAGTCAGTGAGAGCCATAGGCTATAGTACAGAGCTAGTCACTGACAGCCATAGGCTATAGTACAGAAGCTAGTCAGTGAGAGCCATAGGCTATAGTACAGAGCTAGTCAGTGACAGCCATAGGCTATAGTACAGAAGCTAGTCACTGACAGCCATAGGCTATAGTACAGAAGCTAGTCACTGAGAGCCATAGGCTATAGTACAGAAGCTAGTCAGTGAGAGCCATAGGCTATAGTACAGAGCTAGTCAGTGAGAGCCATAGGCTATAGTACAGAGCTAGTCAGTGAGAGCCATAGGCTATAGTACAGAGCTAGTCACTGAGAGCCATAGGCTATAGTACAGAAGCTAGTCACTGAGAGCCATAGGCTATAGTACAGAGCTAGTCACAGAGAGCCATAGGCTATAGTACAGAAGCTAGTCAGTGACAGCCGTAGGCTATTGTACAGAGCTAGTCAGTGAGAGCCATAGGCTATAGTACAGAAGCTAGTCAGTGAGAGCCATAGGCTATAGTACAGAGCTAGTCACTGATAGCCATAGGCTATAGTACAGAGCTAGTCACTGAGAGCCATAGGCTATAGTACAGAAGCTAGACACTGAGAGCCATAGGCTATAGTACAGAAGCTAGTCACTGAGAACCATAGGCTATAGTACAGAAGCTAGTCACTGAGAGCCATAGGCTATAGTACAGAGCTAGTCACTGAGAGCCATAGGCTATAGTACAGAGCTAGTCACTTAGAGCCATAGGCTATAGTACAGAGCTAGTCACTGACAGCCATAGGCTATAGTACAGAAGCTAGTCACTGAGAGCCATAGGCTATAGTACAGAGCTAGTCACTGAGAGCCATAGGCTATAGTACAGAGCTAGTCACTGACAGCCATAGGCTATAGTACAGAAGCTAGTCACTGACAGCCATAGGCTATAGTACAGAAGCTAGTCAGTGAGAGCCATAGGCTATAGTACAGAGCTAGTCAGTGAGAGCCATAGGCTATAGTACAGAGCTAGTCACTGATAGCCATAGGCTATAGTACAGAGCTAGTCACTGAGAGCCATAGGCTATAGTACAGAGCTAGTCACTGAGAGCCATAGGCTATAGTACAGAGCTAGTCACTGAGAGCCATAGGCTATAGTACAGAGCTAGTCACTGACAGCCATAGGCTATAGTACAGAGCTAGTCACTGACAGCCATAGGCTATAGTACAGAAGCTAGTCACTGAGAGCCATAGGCTATAGTACAGAGCTAGTCACTGAGAGCCATAGGCTATAGTACAGAGCTAGTCACTGACAGCCATAGGCTATAGTACAGAAGCTAGTCACTGACAGCCATAGGCTATAGTACAGAGCTAGTCACTGAGAGCCATAGGCTATAGTACAGAGCTAGTCAGTGAGAGCCATAGGCTATAGTACAGAGCTAGTCACTGAGAGCTATAGGCTATAGTACAGAGCTAGTCAGTGAGAGCCATAGGCTATAGTACAGAAGCAAGTCACTGAGAGCCATAGGCTATAGTACAGAGCTAGTCAGTGAGAGCCACAGGCTATAGTACAGAGCTAGTCAGTGAGAGCCACAGGCTATAGTACAGAGCTAGTCACTGAGAGCCACAGGCTATAGTACAGAAGCTAGTCACTGAGAGCCACAGGCTATAGTACAGAAGCTAGTCAGTGAGAGCCACAGGCTATAGTACAGAAGCTAGTCACTTAGTGCCATAGGCTATAGTACAGAAGCTAGTCACTGAGAGCCATAGGCTATAGTACAGAGCTAGTCAGTGAGAGCCATAGGCTATAGTACAGAGCTAGTCACAGAGAGCCATAGGCTATAGTACAGAAGCTAGTCAGTGACAGCCATAGGCTATAGTACAGAAGCTAGTCACTGAGAGCCATAGGCTATAGTACAGAGCTAGTCACTGAGAGCCATAGGCTATAGTACAGAGCTAGTCACTGAGAGCCATAGGCTATAGTACAGAGCTAGTCACTGAGAGCCATAGGCTATAGTACAGAGCTAGTCACTGACAGCCATAGGCTATAGTACAGAAGCTAGTCACTGACAGCCATAGGCTATAGTACAGAGCTAGTCACTGACAGCCATAGGCTATAGTACAGAGCTAGTCACTGACAGCCATAGGCTATAGTACAGAAGCTAGTCAGTGAGAGCCATAGGCTATAGTACAGAGCTAGTCAGTGACAGCCATAGGCTATAGTACAGAAGCTAGTCACTGACAGCCATAGGCTATAGTACAGAAGCTAGTCACTGAGAGCCATAGGCTATAGTACAGAAGCTAGTCAGTGAGAGCCATAGGCTATAGTACAGAGCTAGTCAGTGAGAGCCATAGGCTATAGTACAGAGCTAGTCAGTGAGAGCCATAGGCTATAGTACAGAGCTAGTCACTGAGAGCCATAGGCTATAGTACAGAAGCTAGTCACTGAGAGCCATAGGCTATAGTACAGAGCTAGTCACAGAGAGCCATAGGCTATAGTACAGAAGCTAGTCAGTGACAGCCGTAGGCTATTGTACAGAGCTAGTCAGTGAGAGCCATAGGCTATAGTACAGAAGCTAGTCAGTGAGAGCCATAGGCTATAGTACAGAGCTAGTCACTGATAGCCATAGGCTATAGTACAGAGCTAGTCACTGAGAGCCATAGGCTATAGTACAGAAGCTAGACACTGAGAGCCATAGGCTATAGTACAGAAGCTAGTCACTGAGAGCCATAGGCTATAGTACAGAAGCTAGTCACTGAGAGCCATAGGCTATAGTACAGAGCTAGTCACTGAGAGCCATAGGCTATAGTACAGAGCTAGTCACTTAGAGCCATAGGCTATAGTACAGAGCTAGTCACTGACAGCCATAGGCTATAGTACAGAAGCTAGTCAGTGAGAGCCATAGGCTATAGTACAGAAGCTAGTCAGTGAGAGCCATAGGCTATAGTACAGAGCTAGTCACTGATAGCCATAGGCTATAGTACAGAGCTAGTCACTGAGAGCCATAGGCTATAGTACAGAGCTAGTCACTGAGAGCCATAGGCTATAGTACAGAGCTAGTCACTGAGAGCCATAGGCTATAGTACAGAGCTAGTCACTGACAGCCATAGGCTATAGTACAGAGCTAGTCACTGACAGCCATAGGCTATAGTACAGAAGCTAGTCACTGAGAGCCATAGGCTATAGTACAGAGCTAGTCACTGAGAGCCATAGGCTATAGTACAGAGCTAGTCACTGAGAGCCATAGGCTATAGTACAGAGCTAGTCAGTGACAGCCATAGGCTATAGTACAGAAGCTAGTCACTGACAGCCATAGGCTATAGTACAGAGCTAGTCACTGAGAGCCATAGGCTATAGTACAGAGCTAGTCAGTGAGAGCCATAGGCTATAGTACAGAGCTAGTCACTGAGAGCCATAGGCTATAGTACAGAGCTAGTCAGTGAGAGCCATAGGCTATAGTACAGAAGCAAGTCACTGAGAGCCATAGGCTATAGTACAGAGCTAGTCAGTGAGAGCCACAGGCTATAGTACAGAGCTAGTCAGTGAGAGCCACAGGCTATAGTACAGAGCTAGTCACTGAGAGCCACAGGCTATAGTACAGAAGCTAGTCACTGAGAGCCACAGGCTATAGTACAGAAGCTAGTCAGTGAGAGCCACAGGCTATAGTACAGAAGCTAGTCACTTAGTGCCATAGGCTATAGTACAGAAGCTAGTCACTGAGAGCCATAGGCTATAGTACAGAGCTAGTCAGTGAGAGCCATAGGCTATAGTACAGAGCTAGTCACAGAGAGCCATAGGCTATAGTACAGAAGCTAGTCAGTGACAGCCATAGGCTATAGTACAGAAGCTAGTCACTGAGAGCCATAGGCTATAGTACAGAGCTAGTCACTGAGAGCCATAGGCTATAGTACAGAGCTAGTCACTGACAGCCATAGGCTATAGTACAGAAGCTAGTCAGTGAGAGCCATAGGCTATAGTACAGAGCTAGTCACTGACAGCCATAGGCTATAGTACAGAAGCTAGTCAGTGAGAGCCATAGGCTATAGTACAGAAGCTAGTCACTGAGAGCCATAGGCTATAGTACAGAAGCTAGTCAGTGAGAGCCATAGGCTATAGTACAAAGCTAGTCAGTGAGAGCCATAGGCTATAGTACAGAGCTAGTCACTGATAGCCATAGGCTATAGTACAGAGCTAGTCAGTGAGAGCCATAGGCTATAGTACAGAGCTAGTCAGTGAGAGCCATAGGCTATAGTACAGAGCTAGTCACTGAGAGCCATAGGCTATAGTACAGAGCTAGTCACTGAGAGCCATAGGCTATAGTACAGAGCTAGTCACTGACAGCCATAGGCTATAGTACAGAAGCTAGTCACTGACAGCCATAGGCTATAGTACAGAGCTAGTCACTGAGAGCCATAGGCTATAGTACAGAAGCTAGTCACTGAGAGCCATAGGCTATAGTACAGAGCTAGTCACTGAGAGCCATAGGCTATAGTACAGAGCTAGTCACTTGCAGCCATAGGCTATAGTACAGAAGCTAGTCACTGACAGCCATAGGCTATAGTACAGAGCTAGTCACTGATAGCCATAGGCTATAGTACAGAGCTAGTCAGTGAGAGCCATAGGCTATAGTACAGAGCTAGTCACTGAGAGCCATAGGCTATAGTACAGAAGCTAGTCACTGAGAGCCATATGCTATAGTACAGAGCTAGTCACTGAGAGCCATAGGCTATAGTACAGAGCTAGTCACTGACAGCCATAGGCTATAGTACAGAGCTAGTCACTGAGAGCCATAGGCTATAGTACAGAGCTAGTCACTCGGAGACATAGGCTACAGTACAGAGCTAGTCACTGACAGCCATAGGCTATAGTACAGAGCTAGTCACTGAGAGCCATAAGCTATAGTACAGAGCTAGTCAGTGACAGCCATAGGCTATAGTACAGAGCTAGTCAGTGACAGCCATAGGCTATAGTACAGAAGCTAGTCAGTGATAGCCATAGGCTATAATACAGAAGCTAGTCAGTGAGAGCCATAGGCTATAGTACAGAGCTAGTCACTGAGAGCCATAGGCTATAGTACAGAGCTAGTCACTCAGAGACATAGGCTATAGTACAGAGCTAGTCACTGACAGCCATAGGCTATAGTACAGAAGCTAGTCACTGAGCGCCATAGGCTATAGTACAGAAGCTAGTCACTGAGCGCCATAGGCTATAGTACAGAGCTAGTCAGTGAGACCCATAGGCTATAGTACAGAGCTAGTCACTGACAGCCATAGGCTATAGTACAGAGCTAGTCACTCAGAGACATAGGCTATAGTACAGAGTTAGTCACTGACAGCCATAGGCTATAGTACAGAAGCTAGTCACTGACAGCCATAGGCTATAGTACAGAGCTAGTCAGTGAGAGCCATAGGCTATAGTACAGAGCTAGTCACAGAGAGCCATAGGCTATAGTACAGAAGCTAGTCAGTGACAGCCGTAGGCTATTGTACAGAGCTAGTCAGTGAGAGCCGTAGGCTATAGTACAGAAGCTAGTCACTGAGAGCCGTAGGCTATAGTACAGAGCTAGTCACTGATAGCCATAGGCTATAGTACTGAGCTAGTCACTGAGAGCCATAGGCTATAGTACAGAAGCTAGACACTGAGAGCCATAGGCTATAGTACAGAAGCTAGTCACTGAGAGCCATAGGCTATAGTACAGAAGCTAGTCACTGAGAGCCATAGGCTATAGTACAGAGCTAGTCACTGAGAGCCATAGGCTATAGTACAGAGCTAGTCACTGACAGCCATAGGCTATAGTACAGAAGCTAGTCAGTGAGAGCCATAGGCTATAGTACAGAAGCTAGTCACTGAGAGCCATAGGCTATAGTACAGAAGCTAGTCAGTGAGAGCCATAGGCTATAGTACAGAGCTAGTCAGTGAGAGCCATAGGCTATAGTACAGAGCTAGTCACTGAAAGCCATAGGCTATAGTACAGAGCTAGTCAGTGAGAGCCATAGGCTATAGTACAGAGCTAGTCACTGACAGCCATAGGCTATAGTACAGAAGCTAGTCAGTGAGAGCCATAGGCTATAGTACAGAAGCTAGTCACTGAGAGCCATAGGCTATAGTACAGAAGCTAGTCCCTGAGAGCCATAGGCTATAGTACAGAGCTAGTCACTCGGAGACATAGGCTATAGTACAGAGCTAGTCACTGAGAGCCATAGGCTATAGTACAGAGCTAGTCACTGAGAGCCATAGGCTATAGTACAGAGCTAGTCACTGAGAGCCATAGGCTATAGTACAGAGCTAGTCACTGACAGCCATAGGCTATAGTACAGAAGCTAGTCAGTGAGAGCCATAGGCTATAGTACAGAAGCTAGTCACTGAGAGCCATAGGCTATAGTACAGAAGCTAGTCAGTGAGAGCCATAGGCTATAGTACAGAGCTAGTCAGTGAGAGCCATAGGCTATAGTACAGAGCTAGTCACTGAGAGCCATAGGCTATAGTACAGAGCTAGTCAGTGAGAGCCATAGGCTATAGTACAGAGCTAGTCACTGACAGCCATAGGCTATAGTACAGAGCTAGTCACTGAGAGCCATAGGCTATAGTACAGAGCTAGTCACTGACAGCCATAGGCTATAGTACAGAAGCTAGTCACTGAGAGCCATAGGCTATAGTACAGAGCTAGTCACTGAGAGCCATAGGCTATAGTACAGAAGCTAGTCACTGAGAGCCATAGGCTATAGTACAGAGCTAGTCACTGAGAGCCATAGGCTATAGTACAGAGCTAGTCACTGACAGCCATAGGCTATAGTACAGAGCTAGTCACTGACAGCCATAGGCTATAGTACAGAGCTAGTCACTGAGAGCCATAGGCTATAGTACAGAGCTAGTCACTGAGAGCCATAGGCTATAGTACAGAGCTAGTCACTGAGAGCCATAGGCTATAGTACAGAGCTAGTCACTGACAGCCATAGGCTATAGTACAGAAGCTAGTCACTGAGAGCCATAGGATATAGTACAGAGCTAGTCACTGATAGCCATAGGCTATAGTACAGAACTAGTCAGTGAGAGCCATAGGCTATAGTACAGAGCTAGTCACTGAGAGCCATAGGCTATAGTACAGAGCTAGTCACTGATAGCCATAGGCTATAGTACAGAACTAGTCAGTGAGAGCCATAGGCTATAGTACAGAGCTAGTCAGTGAGAGCCAATAGGCTATAGTACAGAGCTAGTCACTGAGAGCCATAGGCTATAGTACAGAGCTAGTCACTGAGAGCCATAGGCTATAGTACAGAGCTAGTCAGTGATAGCCATAGGCTATAGTACAGAAGCTAGTCACTGAGAGCCATAGGCTATAGTACAGAAGCTAGTCACTGAGAGCCATAGGCTATAGTACAGAAGCTAGTCACTGAGAGCCATAGGCTATAGTACAGAAGCTAGTCACTGAGAGCCATAGGCTATAGTACAGAGCTAGTCACTGAGAGCCATAGGCTATAGTACAGAGCTAGTCAGTGAGAGCCATAGGCTATAGTACAGAAGCTAGTCACTGAGAGCCATAGGCTATAGTACAGAGCTAGTCACTGAGAGCCATAGGCTATAGTACAGAGCTAGTCAGTGAGAGCCATAGGCTATAGTACAGAGCTAGTCAGTGAGAGCCTCAGGCTATAGTACAGAAGCTAGTCACTGAGAGCCATAGGCTATAGTACAGAGCTAGTCACTGAGAGCCATAGTCTATAGTACAGAGCTAGTCACTGAGAGCCATAGGCTATAGTACAGAGCTAGTCAGTGAGAGCCATAGGCTATAGTACAGAGCTAGTCACTGAGAGCCATAGGCTATAGTACAGAAGCTAGTCACTGAGAGCCATAGGCTATAGTACAGAGCTAGTCAGTGAGAGCCATCGGCTATAGTACAGAGCTAGTCACTGAGAGCCATCGGCTATAGTACAGAGCTAGTCACTGAGAGGTCATCTCTCTGATCCTGCTGTCACATTACATTGGCACCTGCAGCCGCTGTGTATAATGATGAAGCTGCACTAGGGCAGGAGGAAAGTGACAGAGAGCAGAGTGACGGGGTGATGGGGTATGAGACTATAATAACCATGTATATAATGTGTGTATAATAACCATGTATATAATGTGTGTGTATAATAACCATGTATATAATGTGTGTGTATAATAACCATGTATATAATGTGTGTGTATAATAACCATGTATATAATGTGTGTGTATATTAACCATGTATATAATGTGTGTGTATAATAACCATGTATATAATGTGTGTGTATAATAACCATGTATGTAATGTGTGTGTATAATAACCATGTATATAATGTGTGTGTATATTAACCATTCATATAATGTGTGTGTATAACCATGGGATAGAGACAGAGAGTACAGGGGAGCAGACATGTGGGTGAAATAGGACAGCTCTGTAATTACACCATATACTGTATATATATATATATATATATATATATATATATATATATATATATATATATATATATATATATAATGTGTGTGTATAATGATGCAGGGGGAGAGCACTCACCTGGGCACAGCAGCAGCAGTAAGAGCGGACACATCTCCCTGATAGAAGTTATTCCCCGTGTGTGGATCATGTAGTACGATGTATGAGATGTATGAGATGTGTGACTGTCTGTGACACTGGAGATGGTGATGGGGGAGAGGCGGGACAAAAGGGGCGTTTTTGGCACTGGAAAGGCGGGGTCTCAATGAAAGGGGGCGGAGGAAAGGAGGAAGAAGACAGTAGAAATTCCTTAACGCCCTGCTCAGCTGGCTGGGGGGGGAGGAGCCTGTGATCTCTGAGGGAGGTGGGCGGTGACGTCAGGCCGAGAGGCTGATGTTCTCAGTGAAGTGACTCCAGGCACGGCTCTTTAGATAGAGCCCCCCGCTGACAGCTCCGCCCCCCCCCCCCCCCGCAGCCCTGCACTACAGCTCCGCCCGCCGCTGACAGCTCCGCCCCCCCCCCCCCGCAGCCCAGCGCTGACAGCTCCGCCCCCCGCAGCCCTGCACTACAGCTCCGCCCCCGCTGACAGCTCCGCCCCCCCCCGCAGCCCAGCGCTGACAGCTCCGCCCCCCCCTTCCTCTCTCACTGCAGGATGTACTAACTTCACTTTCTCTTCAAGTCATGGAAAATATAACTTCTGCTAATTGAAGGACTTTATTGCTTCTACAGGAAAGGATATATTTCATTACTCACCTAAGACTAGCTTTACTAAAATCTTAGAAGAGGCAACTCACAAGAGAACTAATTCATACAAGAAGTGTTATCATTTCCAGGAGAGTCTTTTGGCAGGGAGTCCCTAACAGACAATGGGGGAGATGTACAAAGCCCAGAAACAGTATCAGCGCACGTTATGTAACGTGCGCTGATACCGCTTCTCCCCGATGTATGATCAGGGGTCTGGGCGGTAAATGACAGGGGCGCTATGCGCCCCTGTCATTATCGGCGCTGCTATCTACAAGATAGCAGCGCCGACGGCAGGGCTATGTACGAACGGTCATAACGCATGACCGTTTCGGCCGGCTGTAGCTGTCGTTATCGACAGCTACAGCCTGGCGCCAGCCTATCCCCACAGCAGGGACAGTGCTGTCCCTGCTATGGCGGCTGCCGGCTCCATGACTGCACGCGGGGATACTTGCGAGATCCCGCGCATGCTCAGTGGTGCCGGCCGGGAAGAGACACAGCGCATCAGCACTAGGCTAGCACTAGGCTGATGCGCTGCTGTCTCTAGCGGGTAGCGCCGGAGGGGGGAGTTAACGCTCCCCCTCTCCGGCCGATGAGATGTTTATACATCTCATCGGTAGGGCTTCCTGATTCGCCTCGGTAAAGAGGCGAAGCGGGAAGCGTTATAGCGGCACGTTAAGTGCCGCTATAATACATCTACCCCATTACCTTGCTAAGCAAAGGAGTTCAGCGTTAGTACCTGGGTTAAAATCAAATAATAAATAAGTAAAGAAATGTGCACCACCGAGAGCATGGCCATAGGTAATACACAGATGGGACTAACATGCTAGGACAAAATATGATAAAAAGTGTTAAGTATAGGTTGTGAATTGTGTGGGTGTTGCAAAGTTATGACTATAGTTGTGGGTTAGTATACTGGTATTTAATACTAAAGTTTTCAATGACGATATGTAATTGCTACTAATGCAAAATGGTAATTGTTATGCTATAATATATATATTCAAGTGAGAATTGAAGAAGCGTTCCTGCTAAATAAAATGAACAGTATTTGGTAAAGTGTGTGCTGTTACTTTGCTTTGAGCTGGTAAAGTGTATACAGCGTATAGGCCACTTTCCTTGGAGACATCCCCAGGTCCACTTCAAGGAAAAATTTACATATCAGAGGCCTGGGTGGTTCACATATGATACAATTTTGCACTTATTTTGTTATGATATATCCATTTTTTGGATATACATTATAGGTGATATCTAACAACAATATATATTATCTATGAAATATCTAGAGTAATATGTGGTAAATATAATAGGAAACATGATTAAAATGTAACATAATCTACATCGATGCTTATTTAAATGGTACTCGTCATGAAGTGTATGGACAATGAGTGATGGTTCTAAATATCCCTTAGCTTAAATGATCGGAATTCTCAGGAATGATGTCATAATCCCTTCTCCTTCCTGATTGGAAGACTCTCCTCTATCTTCTAATAGGCTGAAGCATGGTATTTGAATCCTGAAGATGGCGGGTTCCGGCTCTTACGCCTTGAGAAAGCTTGTTGAAGCGAAATGTGCGTAGGCGTCTGGCTGTGTGCTGTGTTATTATATATATATATATATATATATATATATATAGATTAATGTCTATATATGTGTGTGCAGAAACAGCATGTCTCTGCGGAAATGCAATCCGTAAAATATAGAGATAGTGCAGCATATACAGTGAGATCGTGCAGGTTATATTACACTGACACGCTGTGACTGAAATATAACCAGCATGTCTCTGCGGAAATGCAATCCGTAATATAGGGCAGGGCCGAAACTAGGATATCTGTCATCCGGTGCAAGGCAGCAATTTTGCACCCCCTCCCTTCCTGTACCTGAAGTTTGTCCTTGTTCGACCATGCGGATGGTTGGCATAAACCCCCTGGCAATGAGCATAAACCCCCCTGGCCAGTAAGGACCTCTAGCATTTGTCTCCTCTTTGGCGGCGGCCATTTTTGGATGGCCATTTTCTGAGCCTGCAGCCGCCAAGCCACCTTGAGTCAGCTTTTTTCACCCCCTACAATCTGGCACCCGGTGCACGTGCACCTCTAGTCCCCCCCTAGTTGCGGCCCTGTATAGGGTAAATCCCCTGGAGATAGTGCAGCATATACAGTGAGATCGTGCAGGTTATATTACTCTGACACGCTGTGACTGAAACATAACCAGCATGGGGATCACAGGGATAGCTTAATGGAAGTTATATTCAATATAACGATGTATTAGCCAGAATGAAGTAACCCCTACAGCAGAGGTTCCCAAACTTTTTGGAATCACGGCACCCTAGAGTATCAGTATTGTTTTCATGGCACCCCTAAGCCAAAAGGTTGTTATTGTGAAATTCAGAATTTTTTTTAGTAAAGTAGTAAAATTAAGTAAATTGTGCTGACCTGTCATCCTTAGGCTCAGTTATATGGTGGTGATGGACAGGTTTGTGCTTTTTGTCCACATATTTACATTACATTGACCATAAAGAATTTGATTTGGTGCTGGACCACCAACCTAAGGCACCCCTGCAAGTCTCCCAGGGCACCCCAGGGTGCCACGGCTCACAGTCTGGGAACCACTGCCCTAGAGACATGTACATTTTGCAGCTAATACAGTGAGATCGCACAGGATATATTACACTGACACGCTGTGATTGAGAAACAACCAGCACGGAAATTACAGGACAGCCTAATAGAAGTTGTATTTAATATAACGTAGTATTAGCTAGAATGAAGTAATCCCTGAAGACATGTGTGTATAATATTGTGGAACTGTGACACAATAATAAGGATAGATTAAGGTACGTTCATGTCTCTGAGCACAAGGTTTATTAGTGTGCATGTGGCAGACTCCCATTGTAATACAGTCACTCCAAGCTTACCTAAAAACAGCAAAGTGCCCTCTACGTGAGTACAGAAGGAGCCTTAGTACATACCACCTTTCCCTGATAACAGGACAAGCAGCTATATGTACACATGAGACGCTCTTTAGCGGAAAACTACTATCTTTACAGTCCTGATGTGTTTGTAATTAATAAATGACCAAACAGTACAGAAATTGGTTTAACCCTTCATTGTCCTTGCTAAATGTATGGGAATAACTGACGAATATCACCTGCACGTGAAGTTGCCGCTCATGACTATGCACTATAATTATAAGGAATTATTATTGTGACAATTAAATACAAAATAAAAGCATTTAGCTATATGACCATACAATTTATTGAATAATATGTTATCATCACATAAATTCCTTTAGCACATGTCTCATACACAGCATAATGTGGAAGCATGTAACCTGGATTGAATAAAAATAACCAGGTCTGAGCTAGCTACATTTCTGGCTGACAGTCTTTCTGATACTTTTGTATCATTAAAACTTTGCAATAAATGTATCAAATGTAAAGAATAGATACATATTTGAAACACACACAGTGACTAAAGTGAAATAGACTTATAGATGTAGACAGCACCCTAGTTATGGAGCATACACACGGTCAGATGTGTCAGATCTGTCAGATGAACGATTTGAACGATTTTACCAAAGTTTTGAACGATTTGAACGATTGAACAATTTTTGACTGCATTAAAATGAATGGAATTGTCCAAGTCTCACTGCAAACACATCAGATGTCAGATATCGTTATCTGACCATCAGGAACGCGCATCGTTCATCGTCCATCGTTCAGGCATGTCAGATATGTCAGATTTTCCTTCAGATATGAATGACTGATATGAACGATTTTTAAATCGTTATCGTTCATATCTGAAGGAAAAATCTGACCATGTGTATGCACCATTAGTTTATAATTAAGTCTTTATTCACCTATTATATTTATTTTCTTTATCACTCTATGCTTCTACATAAATGTTAACAATTATATTTCGCTTGATGACCTGATTGAAGGATATACAGTACTTATTAAAATATCTTTTTATATATATTAGAAATAGAGTAGGATATTAGTATTCTTATTAATATTGCTAGACCAAAAGGTACTGGTCTTTTAAGGTATACCCAATAAATATTGTTTTTATATATAAATGTGATTTGAGGGTGTGAGTGCACCTAATGAGACTGATTATCTTTCTTTTTGAAAGTGTTAGATTGTATAATCTAATCAGTAGGTAGCACCACTAGCAAATAAAACCAATATCTGAATTATTATAAACATGATATGTGGCATTCTTGTTTGAATATCATGTTGACCTAATATCTTGGTGCGGGAGTATTCTTCTCTTTATATAATCAAGTGGCTGATCCCAGCATCGGCACAGCTGCAGGGGCAGGCAAAGGAGATGAGTCCCCTGCGGGACACATCCCTGGCCGGCGCTGGGATGCTGGTTTTGCTCCCAGCGCTGGGTAAGCAGAAGCGGCTAGTACCTGGTGAAGGGACCGCCTGGTCCCTTCCACCAGCGCCAGCGGGCAGGACTTGGCTGCAGGTGCGGGCTTACTTCAGCCCATCACCTGGTAGTGTTGACACGGTGTTTGCCTCTGGCTGCGAGCCGAACATGGCTCACGATCCAGCAACCAATAGGAGGCAAATGCGACGAGCCAATCTCGAGGCGTCTTGTATTAGACACTGCTGAGCGGGAAAGAGCAGTGCGGCGGCAGAGGGGGAGGAGACAAGACCTCCCAAAGAAGACAGAAGCGTTCCGGTGGCCGCGGAAGAGGCCAGAAGATGCTGTGAGGAAGACAGAAGACAGGAGGCGCCGGCTGACGGAAGAGGCGGCGCCGCTGGCCAGGACAGGCCAGCGGCAGAAGAATGCGGCTGAGGACCGGAGCCTCTTTCACCATAGCAGGTAGGCCCTCTGTGAGGCTTATCATTAACCCCTCCCTAGACTACCAGGGTTGTCGGGCACTAGGCCCATGGGGTAAATCAGGCAATAGGCCTATGTGCATATACTGTAGGTAGGCACAAGGCCCAATCTACATAGGGGGCATTAGGCCCAATATAAGGTATCTGCCCCCCAAAGTAGATGTGAGTGACCTGGGCTTTAGGCCCAGGTCACTAAATGGCAATAGGAGGGCCACCCCAAGCATGTGGGGTAGTGTATGCAAGGTTTTGGTATGGGACGATGTTCTGGCTCCTATATTTTTAAGCTTGCTACTAGATTTTAGAAAAATTTGTTGAGCCCTGACTTAGCAGTAGTGTAAGGGAGTGTACAATAGCTGACATTTCAGTTAGTAACCTGGTGTCCCCTTTAGAGATTAAAGGAGGGTTACATTTACATCCAGGTAGCTCAGTGTCCACTAGACTGAATGATAGAGAAACAGAATATATCAAATGAGTTGTGCAGAACCCGATACATAAAATAAATACATAGTTATAATTAAAAACATGTATAAAATATACATAATAAACCACAAAGGGTTCTTTTCATTTAGACCAGTGAATTCCAACCTCTTTCAACTGGAGGGACAATACACAAGATTTTAAAATTGCCAAGTCACACCGGCGATAGGGCATGCGTGATCAATGAAAAAACATACATATTGGCTCCCACAGAAAAAATACACACTACATTGGCCTCCACGGGAATAAAACACACTACATTGGCCTCCACAGGAATAAAACACACTACATTGGCCTCCACAGGAATAAAACACACTACACTGGCCTCCACAGGAATAAAACAAACTACATTGGCCTCCACAGGAATAAAACACACTACATTGGCCTCCACAGGAATAAAAGACACATACATTAGCCTCCACAGGAATAAAACACACTACATTTGCCCCCACAGGAATAAAACACACTACATTGGCCTCCACAGGAATAAAACACACTACATTGGCCTCCACAGGAATAAAACACACCCATTGGCCTCCACAGGAATAAAACACACTACATTGGCCTCCACAGGAATAAAACACACTACATTGGCCTCCACAGGAATAAAACACACTACATTGTCCTCCACAGGAATAAAACACACTACATTGGCCTCCACAGGAATAAAAGACACATACATTAGCCTCCACAGGAATAAAACACACTACATTTGCCCCCACAGGAATAAAACACACTACATTGGCCTCCACAGGAATAAAACACACTACATTGGCCTCCACAGGAATAAAACACACCCATTGGCCTCCACAGGAATAAAACACACCATATTGGCCTCCACAGGAATAAAACACACCATATTGGCCTCCACAGGAATAAAACACACTACATTGGCCTCCACAGGAATAAAGCTTACTACATTGGCCTCCACAGGAATAAAATGCACTACGTTGGCCCCCACAGGAATAAAACACACTACATTGGCCTCCACAGGAATAAAGCTCACTACATTGGCCTCCACAGGAATAAAACACACTACATTGGCCTCCACAGGAATAAAAGACACATACATTGGCCTCCACAGGAATAAAACACACCACATTGGCCTCCACAGGAATAAAACACACCACATTGGCCTCCACAGGAATAAAACACACTACATTGGCCTCCACAGGAATAAAACACACTACATTGGCCTCCTCAGAAATAAAACACACTACATTGGCCCCCACAGGAATAAAACACACTACTTTGGCCCCCACAGGAATAAAACACACTACATTGGCCTCCACAGGAATAAAACACACTACATTAGCCCCCACAGGAACAAAACACACTACATTGGCCTCCACAGGAATAAAACACACTACATTGGCCTCCACAGGAATAAACACACTACATTGGCCTCCTCAGAAATAAAACACACTACATTGGCCCCCACAGGAATAAAACACACTACATTGGCCTCCACAGGAATAAAACACACTACATTGGCCTCCACAGGAATAAAACACACCATATTGGCCTCCACAGGAATAAAACACACTACATTGGCCTCCACAGGAATAAAGCTTTCTACATTGGCCTCCACAGGAATAAAATGCACTACGTTGGCCCCCACAGGAATAAAACACACTACATTGGCCTCCACAGGAATAAAGCTCACTACATTGGCCTCCACAGGAATAAAACACACTACATTGGCCTCCACAGGAATAAAAGACACATACATTGGCCTCCACAGGAATAAAACACACCACATTGGCCTCCACAGGAATAAAACACACCACATTGGCCTCCACAGGAATAAAACACACTACATTGGCCCCCACAGGAATAAAACACACTACATTGGCCTCCACAGGAATAAAACACACTACATTGGCCTCCACAGGAATAAAACACACTACATTGTCCTCCACAGGAATAAAACACACTACATTGGCCTCCACAGGAATAAAAGACACATACATTAGCCTCCACAGGAATAAAACACACTACATTTGCCCCCACAGGAATAAAACACACTACATTGGCCTCCACAGGAATAAAACACACTACATTGGCCTCCACAGGAATAAAACACACTACATTGGCCTCCACAGGAATAAAACACACTACATTAGCCTCCTCAGAAATAAAACACACTACATTGGCCCCCACAGGAATAAAACACACTACTTTGGCCCCAATGAAGTGGCTACTAAAAGATTCATTTGTGGCATTTTTGTTCAGAGAGCAACAGCATCACTGCTGCTGTCTCTGTCAGATTAGATTGAGCCAACAGGCGCTGGGACCCCCCCCCGGCTCTAACAGCCACGGTCCATCCGGCAACACGAGTCAATGCCGCACACTCAGCAGAGGAGGTAGTGGTACACATAGCTGTTAAGTTTAAATGCACAGCCGGTGGGCTGTGATGTGCCTGTAAAAGAGGGGGGAGGGGGGGGGGAGAGACTTGACACACATAAGGGGGCCTAGCTATACACATAAATTGGCCTAGCTATACACATAAGGGGGCCTGGCTATACACATAAGGGGGCCTAGCTATACACATAAGGGGGTTTGGCTATACACATAAGGGGGCCTGGCTATACACATAAGGGGGCCTGGCTATACACATAAGGGGGCCTAGCTATACACATAAGGGGTCTGGCTATACACATAAGGGGGCCTGTCTATACACATAAGGGGGCCTGGCTATACACATAAGGGGGTCTGGCTATACACATAAGGGGGCCTAGCTATACACATAAGGGGGCCTGGCTATACACATAAGGGGGCCTAGCTATACACATAAGGGGGCCTAGCTATACACATAAGGGGGCCTGGCTATACACATAAGGGGGCCTGGCTATACACATTAGGGGGCTTGGCTATACACATAAGGGGGCCTAGCTATACACATAAGGGGGCCTAGCTATACACATAAGGGGGCCTGGCTATACACATAAGGGGGCCTCGCTATACACATAAGGGGGCCTGGCTATACACATAAGGGGGCCTGGCTATACACATAAGGGAGCCTGGCTATACACATAAGGGGGACTGGCTATACACATAAGGGGGCCTGGCTATACACATAAGGGGGCCTGGCTATACACATAAGGGGGCCTGGCTATACACATAAGGGGGCCTGGCTATACACATAAGGGGGCCTGGCTATACACATAAGGGGGCCTAGCTATACACATAAGGGGGGCTGGCTTGACACACATAAGGGGGCCTGGCTATACACATAAGGGGGCCTGGCTATACACATAAGGGGGCCTAGCTATACACATAAGGGGGCCTGGCTATACACATAAGGGGGCCTGGCTATACACATAAGGGGGCCTGGCTATACACATAAGGGGGCCTGGCTATACACATAAGGGGGCCTGGCTATACACATAAGGGGGCCTAGCTATACACATAAGGGGGCCTGGCTATACACATAAGGGGGCCTAGCTTATACACATAAGGGGGCCTGGCTATACACATAAGGGGGCCTAGCTATACACATAAGGGGGCCTGGCTATACACATAAGGGGGCCTGGCTATACACATAAGGGGGCCTGGCTATACACATAAGGGGGCCTGGCTTGACACACATAAGGGGGCCTGGCTATACACATAAGGGGGCCTGGCTATACACATAAGGGGGCCTAGCTATACACATAAGGGGGCCTGGCTATACACATAAGGGGGCTTGGCTATACACATAAGGGGCCTGGCTATACACATAAGGGGGCCTAGCTATACACATAAGGGGTCCTGGCTATACACATAAGGGGGCCTGGCTATACACATAAGGGGGCCTGGCTATACACATAAGGGGCCTGGCTATACACATAAGGGGGCCTGGCTATACACATAAGGGGGCCTGGCTAAAAACACATTAAGGGGCCTGGCTGGACGCACATTATGGGGAAGCTGCCCGACACAGAAGAGGGCAGACTTGATATTTTTTGGGCACTGTTTTTTGTAGGAATAAGGTAGCAGGGGGAGGGTGGGAGAGGAGGGGCTGGCGATTTTGTCAGTCACGGGCCCCACAATTTCTGATGGCAGCCCTGACTGCTTCTATGTATGTTCCATTGGCTGGTGCTTCCATGGCATTCCCAGTTGCAGCACAGTTTGGCCCTAATGTATTTATGTCCATGATGGCATCTGTGGCTACTGCATTTGTACCTTTTTAAAGCAGCGTTTCTTGGAGGCGCAGGCACAGGCTTCCCCAGTCCTAACACATTGTAAGGTTTACATGGAACAGCCAATTGCTTCTACTGTGGGACATTTTATTTTACAATCTTTGCAGATTTTGGTTTTAGCCTGTGCAGGCCTTCATGTGGGGTGTACGACCACTTCCCAAGCTTCCTGCAGAGGGCTTCTGTGGCTAGTGTTTCTGTGCTGCCTCCAAGGGGATTCGGCTGCTGATGCTGCGCTTCCAACTTTTGCAGGTGACGACCTCGCTGACGGCATGCAGGACGACGTGGACATGGAAGATAGTGTTCATTCTAGCACCCTGCACCTGTCACAACCCATGCAGTTCTCTTCTCTGGTGTTTCTAGCACTCTCTGGTCTGTATCTCAGCAGTTTGTTGCATCAACCGAGTGTGCTAGAAGCAGCAGAACAGAGAGTGACACCCCCGGCAGGAAAGAAGAACTGCACGGGTTGTGACAGGTGCAGGGTGCTAGAATGAACGCTAGAAGAGGCATAGGACCTTATTCAACAGTGCACTCCTGGTGCACTGTCATCACTAGGGGGGTGCGGATGGTGCGGGCTGCACCGGATGACACCATCCGAGGGGGTGACAATAAAATAGCAGAGCTTTTTGGTGTCACCCCCGTCGTATGGTGTCACCAAGAAGCCAGTACCCGGAGAGAGGTACATTTGTGGGCTGCCCCAGCAGCTGCTGGAGTGCTGGGTAAGCCCACTGAGTGCCGAGGACATGGGGCGGGAATTCCCCCAAGATCGCCACATATAAGGGGGCGTAGCTTTGCTGGACTAAGCCATGCCCCTTCTGCAAAGCCACACCCCTTTTGCACATGTGCACCTATGGTACGCGGAAGAAAATCAGCCATCCAAGCTGCCGCACCGGGTGCTCAGTGCACTGATAAACGTAGATTCCGATTCTGTGTGTTCGCACACAGAGTGACATCATACTATCTGTGATTAACAGTCTGCTGCTCGTTGTGGGTGGCGACGGCCTCCATTTTCTAAAATGGAGGGACGGGAAGAGACCAGGATCTCTGTCTTCTGATGGAGATTTCCTGGCCTCATTCCCTCATCTCAGATGAGTGCCCATGGTCACTCAGCCAGCCAGAGATTATGCAGATGATCTGATGCTGCGTCCGTGGATGCAGCTCGGATCATTAATGCATGCAGTAGGCATGACAACTCCTGCTGCATTACCATAATTGCAAGGACGGATTGGGTGCAGCTTTGCAATTCCGTCCACTACTGAATCTCCCTCTGAGTCATGTATGGCTTCGGGTATTGATTAGCCGGGATGGTCAGGTGATAGAGCTGGCGTGGGGGCTTAGTAGAACAATCTTTAGTGTCAGGCACCCTGCAAGCTTACGAGGTGATTTGGTTTAAATTTTCCATGGCCTTTCACATGGATTTTTGGATATCTGAGCTGGTTCTCTTCTCCAATCTGGTGGATGCTTAGTTCGAGGGGTTTATACTTTAGTAACTGCGGTGTTCCAAACCAGAAAAAGCAGGTGGATGTTATAGGTTCCCTCAGAGGACTCCTGAGTATGCCCTGTTGCTCTTGCTAAGCAGTTATGTGGCCTTAGGATCGGATGTTGCTGATTCATTACTTATTTGTGTTAATGGTACACCCATTACTCAGTACCGGTTTCATTGGGTTTTTTGAAATATTGCATATCTGGTTTCGGGTTCTCACCCCCGGATTTTGACACACGTTTGGTCTGGTGCGTATGCTGGATTCTTGCTTGCAGAAATTGTGGCCTTAAGACAATGGGAACCACCCATTTATCTTAGGCCTTTCCGTTGAGTTTGATTTATATTTCCAGTGCATTTGTTTCCATATTGTTCTCATGTTTTGTCTGTGTGTGTGTGTTTTCCCTTGTTTGCCATGCTGTGTGTGTTGTTTTTGTTTTGCTTTTGTGTGGTTTGTATTCCCCATGGCTCTTCTACTCAGGGATTAGCTACTCTCACTATCAGGGATTTTACAAACTTTTACCTGAATTGATGGACCCAATTCGCCAATTGTCCGTATATTGTAAGACTTCAGTCCCTCACCAGGTTTTTATTTTTACCTCATGCCAAGTTCAATTGTTATTTCCTTGTTTTAACCCTTACCGCCCCCTTCATGTTTGCCTTTATGTGCCGTTTTTTGTTTGTTTATGACTTTTCACTTTAAATAATGCGTACGCAATAGCGATCTGTAGTGAATCAGGCCCTTGGTTGTTAGGCCTCTACTACATTTTTGGGCTTCTAAGTTTATGGCTGCTCACAGAGCTCCGGCGGTTTCTATAGTCTGACAAGTTGCACTGGATTGGCGTTCGAGCAGGTCTGTTGGAGTTTTCTATGCATTTCGGTGTTCCCCAGGTTTTTCTTATGCAATGATCTGGGGAAGAAGGTGGCCCTGAATTTACGATACGGTGTATTATCGGGCTCGCCGTCTTGTGATATCTTATGTTTCTTTGCAGTGACCAAGCAGGTTTGGCGTTGAGTAAGGGATTTGGCTGTCATAGACACGGCCAGACAGAAGGTTAATGCGGCTATGGCTCTTTTTGTTCTGGCCAATGGTGGTGGAATAGTTCCACATTTCAGTATTAAATTTCACTTTCGTTATTGTGAAGGTCTGATGGGCTTCTGTTGACCGAGGAGGGACTCTTCTTGTTTACTGAGGATCTGTTTCAGGTTTTGGCTTTGTTTCTCTAACTTAGTCTGTGCAGATCCTTGCAGTGGCGGGAATGAACGGCAACTCAACTGTCCAGATGCAATCATTTATTTTGGTTGCCCTCCCTTCGTTGACTGGTAGTTGACTGTACCACCCTAATGGGGGCAGTGGCATCAACCACATGGGTGGGTAGTTAAGTCAGAAGGTTGAGTGGATACCCTTTGTGGTGCTATAGTTAAGTTGTGCAGCTTGGGTGGTATATGCCTACAAAGCATGTTGTTGGTTGTTATTGTGGATTGTGCTGATTCTGACCCATCCTTTCTATGCCATCATACATTTCCATTAAATTTATATTCAAACAAATAGCTAACAGTTTTCTGCCAAATGTACTGTGTGTTTGTGTCTTTATTATTATTAATTATTATTATGTATTATTATTATATCGTTGTTACGTGACTAGCACACATGACACAACTTATCTGATAAAATGGTTTAGTGTCTGCATCAAAGTTGGTGGAAGCACATACACACATAGGATTGGGCTCTGCCGCCCTTCTGGTAATTTGGGTATATTTACTAAAGTGCAGGTTTTTAGATGTGGAGATGTTGCCCATAGCAACCAATCATATTCTACTTAATTTATGTAGCACCTTCTAGAAGATACTAGCTAGAATCTGATTGGTTGCTATTGGCAACAACTCCATTTCTAAAAACCCGCACTCTAGTAAATATACTCCTCTGAGTGCAGATGCAGAAATGTTTATAAACCTTGTCCATGTCCTGACGATAGAGGGTACCCTGTGTGCACCATGGGTATTAAACACATAGGCTAGGTACACATAGAGCTAACAATGCAGGGGTTGACCTTTTTCTTTTGGCGTGAAGGTGGGAAAAGACAGCAGCCTAGGGGCCAGTGAGATTGTTTAATAGGTTCACTCCCCTGTAATGCACCTTTAGGCTGATTTCCCTATCCAGTGGGATTTGGCAGTCCCTACTAGGTCTCCCTATTTACTAATGTAATTGTATTGTTGTGGGTGACTGCCAAACTTTAGTGGAAGCTTCTCACCTTGTTACCCATCTTCTGGACCTCATACACCACAACAGAGTGATCCCCAATCCCAGCACAATAAATGACACAGACAGATGAAATAACGTCAAGTTTATTTTACTGGATCTATTCAAGAACAATCCGGAACCTCTGAAGCAAGGATTAAGAAATGGTACATTTCACACAATAATACATATATAATATATAATAACAGCACAATTTTTATGCAACACTTAAATTACAATCTGCAATAACACATTTTACCACAGCAAGGATTAACACATTTACACAAGTAATGCTATTCTTCCCATGTTCCTAATACTCTACGGGGCTAATCCTGGAAGTCCGGCCTCATTTAAGTAAAAGTTTCACCATGGAAGATTTTAGCAGTTCACTAACTCTACGAGCTAAAGGTTTTTGGTGTTCACTGTCTCCTTAATAGGTATATTCCTAGGACTCAATAGTAACAAGCTCGTCCTCCAGCAGTCAGGGGCCGGGATGTACTAAATGGCAAATGTGATAAAAACCCAATTTTTGGGGTTTTACCGCATTTTCCATATGCACTATTGGGTGGCTGCCGGGTCTCGGACTTTTGCTGGCGTTACCCTATAGAAGCCTATGGGCTTCCTACCACATTGTGATGGTATGATGGATCCGATCCCTCCAAGCATGCCCCTTGGCCACCGGGTCTATCTGCGCATGCGCAGATGGACTCTCGGGTCATAAACCTGGAAGTCCAGGGCACAGCGCAGATCGCAAAGGACAACTCTTATCGGAAGAGCTGTCCTTTGCGGTACTAATCGCATATGTTAGTGCATATGCGATCAGTAAGGATGCGGTGACTGGCGGGGTGTACAGTGCATGCTTAATACATCCCGCCCAGGGACCTGTAGTTAGTTTACAGGGCAAAATCTCTGTACCCTGACTTAATTAGATGGTCTCTTCATACGTGTGGTGATCAGGAGTTTCACTCATGTGACAGCTGCCCCAGTCCTTGCCACTGTCACCAATGTAGTAACACTGTATATATTACTTAATCATGCATCGTTAGTCCTAATAGGTATTCTATAGTTTATTTACTTAGTTTATACACATTTTAGATTCATTTCTTCTTATTTACTCTAGTATGTATTTTCTAGAATATAATTTTGTGTGTTTCTGTTTCTGTCCTCTGTTCTTTGTATTCACTTGAATCCCTTCTGCCACTACTTTATTCAGTCCCGTACCTAGCAGGGTGGAGATGGATCACCTTGGGGGTGTGGCTTAAGCTAAGGGCGGAAGTGACTCCCATGTGCCTGGACTGCCCATGTTAACTATGACGTCCAGGTGCACCATGAGAACTCAGCCGCCCCTCTAGTGTGGCCTGTTCTACCAGCACGATTATTACACTTACACCGTGGAGAACATCTTGCGGACTACACTGTGGAGAACACAGAGGAAGGGAAGCGGGTACTAATTACCTGAGTCCGGGCTTGCTGGGTGGGCCCGGCGGTTGTCTGAGTCCAGCATAGCTCCCCCTCCTCTTACATCACAGCAGCCCAATGTAAGAGGGGAAGGGGGGGTGGGATGCTTGTGTGCTCCTGCTGCCGGCAGGTGTGGTGTGACACTTACCTCCCGACTCCCAGCCTCTCACCTTCAGACCACCGAGGTCGCGCGCGTCGATGGTCCTGGAACACGGGTCGGATGCAGACGGTAAAGGTTGGGGTTCCCACTCCTGGCCCTGGAAGAAGATAACATGCTGAGGTGGGGTGACCTCCACTGGGATCAGTGGTCATCATTGGCACTTTAGCCCTCAGACTGGCTACACCTACGTACCAAGCACAAGGGTGCGCCCCGAACGAAAATGCCTGAAAGGGAAGGTGGGGATAGGGATGACACACAACACAAACAGCACACAAATCATAGTTTACGCTCACCAAATATATTCTGGTCTCCTTGCTCAATGAGTGGTCCTGATCTCTGCATCTGGAAGTGAACACAACAGCAAGAGGACCCAATGCAGTACCCGACGCCATACCACAGCCTACTTTTAATGGGGGCCTGACTGCGGGAGATACAGCAACTTACCAACAGCCTACCTTCAATGGAGGCCTGACTGCGGGAGAGAACTTCATGGTCCCAGAGAGCCAGTGGCATAACTAGGCCAGGGCCACCAGGGCTCCTGCCCTGGGTGGCATGGGTCCGGCGACGTGGGGGGGCACAGCCGGCCACAGTACCGTCCCATCCCAGTTAGCCAATGTAGTGTTGACCACAGTAAGTGTGGTCAGCACTACAAATTTACACACACATCGCCGCCATGCGGCGGAGATGTGTGTGTTAATCAGCAGCCAATGAGAGTCAGACAGACTCTCATTGGCTGCTGCCGCACACACATCGTGTCGGCGATGTGTGTGCAGCAGTAGCAGCAGCCAATGAGAGTCTGTCTGCCCCTTTTTCCCGGGCATGGCGTGGCTCTTGGCAGGCCTGCTCACATCTGTAACACCTAGCAAGCCGGGGTACAAACAGTGGCGTCCCTTCCAGCTGTTTTACCCGGTGCAAGGATGGATGCTGTCGAAGCCACACGATGCTGAAAGGGAGCGAGTCCACGCACCCCGAACCCCAATGCTTAGTTTTTAGGGGAGGGGACAGAGGTACTGCAGTGGCGGCTCCCTCACATTTGGCCTGATTCAGCATGGAACGCAAGTGCTAATACGTACGCAGATGACCGATTGTTGTGTAGTGTGTATGCATCACAATGCTCATGCACAAAGGCACTGATACCACTCGCAGACCCATAGATAGATATGAGATAGATAGATAGATAGATATGAGATGGATAGATAGATATATAGATAGATAGATATGAGATAGATAGATAGATATATAGATAGATAGATATATAGATAGATATATAGATAGATAGATATGAGATAGATAGATATGAGATAGATAGATAGATATATAGATAGATATGAGATAGATAGATAGAAAGATATGAGATAGATAGATAGATATGAGATAGATAGAGATAGATAGAGAGATAGATAGATATGAGATAGATATATAGATAGATATGAGATAGATAGGTAGATAGATAGATAGATAGGTAGGTAGATAGATTTATAGATAGATAGATAGATATGAGATAGATATATAGATAGATATGAGATAGATAGATAGAAGCAGCCTCTGATTGGCTAGGAGAGTTCTGACTCTTAGCCAATCATGGCTAGAGTGCAGGAAACTTTGTGGGTCCGGTCATGTCCCAGGGAAGCACGGTAAGACCAGTATGTACTTACAGGAGCTTTGGGATTCTTCCTGGAGAAGGGGACTGACCTCCTCCAGAGAGAAGGTAAGTATGTATGTGCACGAGTGAGTGTGTAATGAAGAACAAATCATATGGAGTGTGAGTTCTTTTTTTATTTTTCACATTTTCTTTACATTGGGGTACAGGCACCAGCGAACTGCTGGCACAGAGCAGGCTTGCTGGGACCTGTAGATCCACTTTAAAAAACTAAATAATTTATTTCTTTTATACATTACCCATGCACTCACTGCCCAGAGCTGGTTGATCTTTGGGAGGGGGACCCCATTTTATCTTTGGAGTCCCAACTTTCCAAGGATTGCAAGCCGCTGACTGATCAGTTTAGGGTTGGTGAATGCTTTGGCAGTGTGATCCTGTGCTGTGTGTCTCCCTGTTACCACCTCAACAAGTTCAGCCCAGTGCTGGTTATAGGAAATTAGGGGGAACCCCATGCCCATGCTGGTTATTCCCCCAATTTTCCTGTACCAAAATGTGCTCAGAGATCCAGGGCTGGTAATGCTATTGGGGGGGACCCTTCACTGTTTTTTTTCTTAAATTGTACCTCTTTATTACACCTATAACAAGCACTGCACAGATCACACTGATCTGTGCAGTGCTTATGCAGAACATGCAGCTCACACACAGGGTCTATTGTTGTAAGGTGAATACGACTGAACTCGCACGCAATCAAACACGATCGCATAGACCATTGAATCATAATAGACAGGCAAACACTATTCTTAGTAAATCTCTGTGTTTGAGTATGAAAAACACGCGCGAGTCTCATCGATGCCCAATGTGTTTTTTTCGTACCCAAACACAATTCTTCATAACTTTACCCCTTGGTCTTCTGAATTTCGAGTCATGCCAATGGAAACAAATTTTTGTAGAAAGCTTGAGATGCTGCGTATGTGATGGCAATGGCTAATTTATGCATGCCTATGTAATGCCCATGTAACGGCGTTTAAATGGTCAGACACGCCTGCATTTATCTAACCCCCCCCCGTTACCTCCCACAAATGCTGCCAGCCTGTCACTCACCCTGCGAATGGATCCTTTGTGCAAGTGGAATCGCAAGACGATCGCAGCATGTGCGCAGTGCTGCTTTGACAATAGTAAAAAAAATTGAGATCAGTCGATCTGCGTAAAAATTGTCATTGCGTCCAGCTCTGAATCAGGCCCTTAGTCTAAGCTCACTCAGAATGGGTGATGGAACAAATCTACCGGGGTCAGGAAATCTGAGTTGGGAGACGCCGTCTCTGGCCTCAGTTCAAACATTGGGGTCTATTTAGTAAACAAAGACATTTTCCCCAGCATTGTTGCTATAGAAAGCCCCTGGCCTGATTCACAGGTGGGCACTCTTTATATAAGACAAAAACTGGCACCCCACTCATCCAATTGAAAATATTCCCTCTGGTGCCCTCCCAGGTGTCTGCCCATCAATAGTCATACTGCGTGAAAAGGCGGAACCACACTAACATGAACACACACAGTACCAGAGAGACACACTTTGTCTGTGATTGACATCTCAGTCTTCTTTCTAAAGAACATATCAGCTTGAAAAAGGCCTATGTGCCCCTGTCATTATTGGTGCTGCTATCTTGTAGTGCTGGGTTATGTAAGAATGGTCAGTTCACCTGACCGTCCTGCCAGCTGCAGCTATCAATATCAACAGCTAAAGGTGGCATTACCCTGGCCCTACAGTAGGGACAGAGCTGTCCCTGCTGCAGTGGCTGCTGGCTCCGTGAGCTGCCCATGAATAGTAGCAAGTAATGCGTGGGGATGAAAGATGCAGATCTTGTGCAGAGTAGAGATGTCGGGTTGAAAGATACTTTGAGATAAGTGAAGAGATGTATGTTGGTGTGGTTTGGTTAATAGCTTTATGTGTGAGTGTAAGTATTTTATATTGAATACGGTAGAAGACCGGCAGCCAATCAGCAGACAATGAACATTTAGCAAGGAAGATCAGCCTCGCAGCTGCATTCAAAATGGATTGTAGCTGCAAGAGTCTGTTTTTGGGAAGACCAGTAAAGGAAACTATTGCAATAGTCAATGCGGGAAATAATGAGTGCATGTATTAGGGTTTTTGCTGTGTCTTGTATAAGATATGGTTGAATTTTGGCTATATTTTTTAGATGTTTGTAACAGGATTTTGAGACAGATTGAATGTGGGCAACAAAGGACAGTTCAGAGTCAAGTATGACACCAAGGCAGCGAGCTTGTGAGGTGGGGTTGTCGAGTTGTCAACAATGATAGAGAGATCAGGTTGGTAACTACTATTGACCGGTTGTTGTGAAACATCCCTGCATATGTATAAGACCCCTAGAGCCTCCTACTGAGATCATCTGCATATAACAACAACCCGTTGTTCCCATAGAGTTGAATACACTCGCCGGTACTTAGGTGGTCACCAGGTCTTAAGCTCAGGCAGTAGGGGCGTATACAATACAAGGGTGATTGCAGGATATTGGCTGGAGTAGATACAGATACATTAAAGGGTCAGGGTAATTGCAGAACCAGAAGCAGCATCAACAGGATTAATTGCAGGACAGATTGTATGGATAGCAAACAGGTGAAATTAGCAGACAGCCACAATTATCCACAACAGTAAGACTTGCAGGTGCAACTGGAATTCAGAATCCAACACAGCATATATATTGAATGGCAGAGTTACTATAGCTCAAAGTTGGGAATTAGCAGAATGGCATTCACTGAGGCTCTGTACTTGCATAGATAAACAACGTGGATATATATATATATATATATACACACTTGTGCAAAGCAGATATTTGTATTTTCAGAAAGCTGAGATGATAGTCACTATGTGAGCCTAGGTACATATAACTTGCAGTTGGAAAACAGCAGAGATTGAAGTCACTGTGTAGATAGGTAATAGTTGCAGGTGGTAGAAACAATAAAGTTCCACAAGAATGTAGTAAACTGGAAACAGACATGGCTGGGCATATATATATATATATATATATATATATATATATATATATATATATATAGACCACTTGGTACCCGGCACTCCACTCAAATATAACAAATGGCTCCGGTGTCCTTCCCCAAGAAATTCAATAAATAGATAAGGAATGAGAGACACTCAGCGAGACTTGCAACTCAAATAAACCACGGCAATACAGTGCCTCCTTTGGTCAACGTTTCAGTGTAAACCACTTTTATCAAGACATGAGGTTAAACACAGAGGTTAAAGTGGGCCATAACAGGGTAGAACTGCATTCTGTCAGTTTTATTTGGAGGCAGAACCAGTTTTGCCTCCTCCAGCCCGCCTTACTCGGTCGTCGCAGTGAGGCTCCACTTACAGGGTGCCCGCTGAGATTTTGTTACCAGCGGGCACCTGGCTCCTTCCCCGCAAGTGGCAGCCGGAAGCTGGAGTTCACTCCTGCATTCCGGCTTCAGGCTCCAGGAGTGGGCACTATGGGAGAAACATCATGATGACTCTCCCATAGTTCAGAGGAGCGGACGGACCTGACGGTAGTGGGCGCAGGAGCAGGGCTTAAGGTAAGTATTGCGTTTGTATTTAAAATTATTTTTTTTTAGAAAGTGGCACTACTTCTGGGGGCACTACTAATGAGGGCATTACCACTGGGGCACTACTACTGGGGGCACTACTAATGAGGGCATTACCACTGGGGCACTACTACTATGGGCACTACTACAGGGGGCATTGCTACTGGGAGCACCACTACTGTGGGCATTTTATAAGGATCACTACTACTGTGGGCATTGTGTATAAGGGGCACTACTGTGTGTCATAACATGAATAAGGGACACTACTATGTGGTGTAATGTGAATCAGGGGCACTATGTGCGGTGTAATGTGAACAAGATTATGGTACTGTTTGGCGTCATTTGAATTGGGGATACTATTGTGTGACCACACTCCTTTCTTATGAGAACACGCCCTCTGTCCTATTATTGAAAAAGCACAGAAGGAGGAGGGGGAGTTCCATCACGTCTCTAAGACCACTTTAAGCACTGGATATATATAGATATATATTGATATATATGGGATAGATAGATAGATAGATAGATAGATAGATAGATAGACAAATAGATATGAGATAGATAGATATATAGATAGATAGATATGAGATAGATAGATATGAGATAGATAGATAGATAGATATGAGATAGATAGATAGATAGATAGATATGAGATAGATAGATAGATAGATAGATATGAGATAGATATGAGATAGATAGATAGATAGATATGAGATAGATAGATAGATAGATAGATATGAGATAGATAGATAGATAGATAGATATGAGATAGATATGAGATAGATAGATAGATATGAGATAGATAGATAGATATGAGATAGATAGGTAGATATGAGATAGATAGATAGATATGGGATAGATAGATAGATAGATAGATAGATAGATAGATAGATAGATAGATAGATAGATAGATAGATAGATATGAGATAAATATGAGATAGATATGAGATAGATAGATAGATAGATAGATAGATATGAGATAGATATGAGATAGATAGATAAATAGATAGATATGAGATAGATAGATAGATAGATAGATATGAGATAGATATATAGCTAGATAGATAGATATATATATGAGATAGATAGATAGTGTGACCGGATGGCCTCACTTGCCTCCCGATCACAGATTGGGTTTGATCCCTACTGGGCTTACCGTCAATGACTGCCTGTCACTGACTCCGTCCACTGCACCGTGGGCATGTAACGATGCAGCCACCACAAAACTCTTCTATCGGCATTTGGAACCGCTTCTTGCATACAACAAGGCTCCTACCCCGGCACCAGGAACTGCTTCTACTGCGTATGCATAGGCGTCTTTATAATGGGTGCAAGGTGTGCGGTGCACATGGGTCTATGGGTCCAGGGGAGCCCACACCACACACCCTGCACCCATAGGTAATTATACTTACCTATCCGCCGATTCCTGAAGCGCCATTTTCCCGGAGACCCACACATGCACTGTAGATTCTGGCTTGAAGCCAGAATCTACAACACTCAGTGTCGCTGAGCCACCAACAGAGAGGAGGGGGCCCAAACGGAGGCTGCACACAGGCCACCTCTATTTAAACTCCCCCGTGCGTATGCATCGACAAGCTATGGCCGCACCTCCTGATTGGATAGATATGAGATAGATAGATAGATATGAGATAGATAGATAGATAAATAGATAGATAATGAGATAGATAGATATGAGATAGATAGATAGATAATGAGATAGATAGATAGATAGATATGAGATAGATAGATAGATAGATAGATAGATAGATAGATAGATATGAGATAGATAGATAGATAATGAGATAGATAGATAATGAGATAGATAGATAGATAATGAGATAGATAGATAGAGATAGATAGATAGATAGATAGATAGATAATGAGATAGATAGATAGATATGAGATAGATAGATAGATAGATAGATAATGAGATAGATAGATAGATATGAGATAGATAGATAGATAGATAATGAGATAGATAGATAGATAGATAATGAGATAGATAGATAGATAATGAGATAGATAGATAGATAGATAGATATGAGATAGATAGATAGATAGATAGATAGATAATGAGATAGATAGATATGAGATAGATAGATAGATAGATAGATAGATAGATAGATAATGAGATAGATAGATAGATAGATAGATAATGAGATAGATAGATATGAGATAGATAGATAGATAGATAGATAGATAGATAGATAGATAGATAGATAGATAATGAGATAGATAGATAGATAGATAGATAGATAGATAGATAATGAGATAGATAGATAGATAATGAGATAGATAGATAGATAGATAGATAGATAGATAATGAGATAGATTGACAGATAGATAGATAATGAGATAGATAGATAGATAGATAATGAGATAGATAGATAGATAGATAGATAGATAATGAGATAGATAGATAGATAATGAGATAGATAGATAGATAGATAATGAGATAGATAGATAGATAGATAGATAGATAGATAGATAGATAGATAGATAGATAATGAGATAGATTGACAGATAGATAGATAATGAGATAGATAGATAGATAGATAGATAGATAGATAGATAGATAGATAGATATGAGATAGATAGATATGAGATAGATAGATAAAAGCTTCTGACAAAACTGGGTGGTCCACAGAGAGACACGCTAGGTGTTTACAGGAGTGGACCCCCATATCAGGACTATTGTAGATGGACAATCCATTGCATCATCTTAAAGTGTGAACCATTCCAGACACACCTCGCCGGGATAAAGCAGTCGGGAAGCCAGCTGTCGGGATTATGTCAGCCGGTTTCCCGATTGCATCCCGATTAATCTGCAAATCCTCTTTAATTATGGGTCTCTGCCTTGGTTCAAGACTGATATTCTAAACTCATGTATTTGCTGGAACATTTATCCCCATCTAACCTGCAGTATTACATGCACTAACAACAATATCATTTGTCTCCTGGGACTATATTGCGTGGACATTTTAAGATTATAAGTATGGAAGTTGGTCCTGATTTTTAAATTCTAGTGGATATCTCCCATTGCTGCCATGCTGTAAGTTATTATGTGACTGTATTTTATACATTATTAAAATATGTTGCATTTCTTAAATCTTGTTCACAGAGATAATTTTTTATAGGTTAGTAATTTAGTAATGTAAGGTTACATTAACAGTCACACATTTGACCTAGTGACACCTCTAGACAGCTGGCGGTCCAGGTGTACTTTTAGCACTAAATTTAAGAATATTTCAATTTTACAGGAAATGTAATGAGAGTAAATAGTCCAGGTGGGCTACAACATGATTTTAACTTCAATAGAGGTTGATAAGACAGCGGGGAAACTCTGTGTAAAATGTCCCATGAAGGATAACTGCTTGGTACCATAACCTAGATGGCTAAAACTGACCGAGCGATTCTATTTCGGCACGAAAGGATTTTTGTGACAAGGGAAGTAGAAACCAATAGGACAATCAGTCCTGGATACAGTGTAACATATTGGAAGCTGCTCAATCACTTCAGTAATATCATTCAGGTGCATGAAAGGGGAGGTGTTTATTCTACACAGGAAACAGCAAAAGATATCCCCCAGCACTTGGAATAATATCAGCAATAAGATGTGAAAAACTACATGGTGGTAGATAATTCAGAAATCTCAGTTGCATATATTTGCAAAGATATGGCTAAGCCTCCGGGACGCGTCACGGCTTCTCTGATTACTGGAGGTCCCTAATACTTAGTCAAAGTCTGGGGCATGGAACCCCAAAAAGCCACCCCAGGGTAGCACACCTGTGAAAGGCTAAGGTGTAAGTCAGTGTTAATAAGTATAACGCAAAAGCTATGTGATAAAAGTTGATACACATGTGAAAGGTGTAATTAAAAAGCTAAATAAAGAAGTATTAGTAGAAAAATTATTTGAAAGGGTTAAGAAAGTGCTAAATAAAGTGTCACCGTGTACCACCCCAAAGCAGCCCAGCCACACCAACCCAGGGGGTATATCATACCGATCTCTAGTAGTAGTATTAGTATCAGCAGCTGTAGTAACAGTAGTATAATAGTAGGAATAGTAATAACAGTAGTAGTAGTATAATACTAGGAATAGTAATAACAGTAGTAGTAGTATAATAGTAGACTGAATAATGCAGATTGCAAGATCAAATACTGTATCAGAAACTGAAAACTTGGTCATAAAAAATGTATTACTACTAAAAACCACTGAAATGACAATCAGAAGTCAGTCAAAGTCCTGTGACTGAGCAATAAATCAAAAAACAGATAATCTGACATCAAAGTCTTGCAACTAAGAAATAAACCAAAAACAATATAATCTGAAATCAAAATCTTACTGCTAATTAATAAACCAAAAAACAAGATAATCTGACATAAGAGTCCTGCGACTAAGCAATAAACCAAAACCCAGATAATCTGAAATCAAAGTCCTGCAACTAAGCAATAAACCAAAACCCAGATAATCTGAAATGAAAGTCCTGCAACTAAGCAATAAACCAAAAACAAGATAATCTGAAATCAAAGTCCTGCAACTAAGCAATAAACCAAACACAATATAATCTGAAATCAAAATCCGACAGCTAATTAATAAACCAAAAACAAGAAAATCTGACATCTGAGTCCTGCGACTAAGTAACAAACCAAAAACAAGATAATCTGAAATCAAAGTCCTGCGACTAAACAATGAACAAAAAATAAAATAATCTGAAATCAAAGTCCTGCGACTAAGCAATAAACCAAAAACATGATAATCTGAAATCAAAGTCCTGCGACTAAGCAATAAACAAAAAACAAGATAATCTGAAATCAAGGTCCTGTGACTAAGCAATAAACCTAAAACAAGATAATATGAAATCAAAGTCCTGCGACTAAACAATGAACAGAAAACAAAATAATCTGAAATCAAAGTCCTGCGACTAAGCAATAAACCAAAAACATGATAATCTGAAATCAAGGTCCTGTGACTAAGCAATAAACCTAAAACAAGATAATATGAAATCAAAGTCCTGCGACTAAACAATGAACAGAAAACAAAATAATCTGAAATCAAAGTCCTGCGACTAAGCAATAAACCAAAAACATGATAATCTGAAATCAAGGTCCTGTGACTAAGCAATAAACCTAAAACAAGATAATCTGAAATCAAAGTCCTGCGACTAAACAATGAACAAAAAACAAATTAATCTGAAATCAAAATCCTGCCACTAAGCAATAAACCAAAAACCAGATCATCTGAATCAAAGTACTTTAGTTTTGGGGGCAGAAAAAACCAAAGTTGGGGGACAAAGTTCTAAATTAGCGAAATAGACTCAGGGGGGGTCCCCAAGTATGCCCCAGGTGTTTTTTTTATTGTAGGTGGTTTCGGCAGATGGATTTTTCACGATTTTTAAAACTTCACATTAGCAAGTTTAAAATATGCTTGCACCCATTTTCACGTACCCCAAATTTGATGGGACTACTTATTTTTCCAAAAAAAGTTGCTAAATGCTGTTTTTCACCACTTTCCCAAAGATGCTATATAGCACCTATTGAGACCATTTAAAGACCCCAAATATCTTTAGCAGGACTATTCGAGGGTACCCATAGTGAACCCCCATGGCAGAGCATCTTTTGGGGGTATCAGACTGATATCCCTAAAAATGACAGGACTTTTCGCAGATTTCGTTGTCCCGTTTTTGCCGATTTGGAATTGAATACGGGGACACGCGGGGACGAGCGTGTTACTTTATCACAGCCAAAACCTCAGATGACGGCGAAAAGTCCGGCCATGGACTTTTCGAACCAAATTGAATATGCCCCTAAGTCTCTTGACTTAGAACACAGGTTCTCAAACTCGGTCCTCAGGACCCCAAACAGTGTATGTTTTCCAGGTCTCCTCACAGAATCGTAAGTGAAATAATTAGCTCCACCTGTGGATCTTTGAAAATGTGTCAGTGAGTAATGAATACATCTGTGCACCTGATGGGTGACCTAGAAAATGTGACCTGTGTGGGGTCCTGAGGACAGAGTTTGAGAACTACTGAGTTAGAATGGTGCAAACTTCTATTCTAAGCCAATTAATTAAACACATGTTGGGGAGAATTCCCTCCTGACTGTGGAGACTTCTGCAGCATAATCTTGGAGCAGAAGCAATCGGCAACCTTCCCACACAATGGGACCTACTTAGTAGCGGCCCATATTGCTTTCTTAGGAGTCCAATAAAGACATTTAAAGATCACGCCTCTTGGATTTCCTTCAAATTGCTTCTAGTGGGGGCAAGTCTATGAGCTTGTTCAATAGCTATAGTATATGATTGAATATAGAAAATGTGGAAGGGTCCTTGATAAGACTGCAAGCAAATATAGACCTTTCATAGTGTCTGAGAGGCCAACGATTTGAAGATTATAACAAATGGCAAAAAAATTGATGACCCCTTCCCTGGTGCTGTCCCAAAAAATTCAAATGAAAGTCACTGAAAATATTCACATCCATTGTAAATGTGGTGAAAGCCTCCTTTCTCCTCCTTAAGTCAATTAGCCAGACAAAGGAAATACTCATTATCTTCTAGGATCAATGACGCTCAATGGATATGCACATGTACCAAAAAAGAAAAGAAAATATATATAGTGCAACACATGCAAGACATCATTCTTATAAAATATCACATCACATCAAAATAACATACTCTAGTCTACACAATAAAAATTTGCATAAATACACATGGATAGAAATATTCGGATTTATCTTGAAAAAGACCTTTGGCTGGGTCAATGCGTCAGTGTTCAGTGGAGTGTCTGGCGGTGAGAAACATGGACGACACGGTTTCTGGCTGCCACCAGGCATTGACCCCAGACTTGGTCTGGTGATATCACCTCATGCGCATAAGAACTGTTCGTTGTCAGTTCTTTCCTTTAAGCCGGTAATTGTTTCATTTCTGCTACTGAATGTATTCAATACGAGAAGTTAAAGAGTGTTTCCTTCATGTGGCCAACTTAATAAGGAGGACAAAGGAGGCTTATACCACATTTACAAGGGATGTGACATTATTCGGTCACTTTGATTTTAAGTTTTTGGGACAGTGCAAGTGGGGAGGATAATCTTCAAATTGTTGGGCTCTCAGATACTTAGAAAGGTCCAATCTTTGCTTTCAGTCTTGTCCAGGACCCTTCCATATTTCACTATATTCTATCATACAGTACAGCTAATTTATTTTATAATTTGTTGTATGTACTCAGGATCACCTCTTTCCATCCCAATATGGCCGTTTAGTTGCGCACCGGACTTACTGCTAATATTGGTGTCTTTGATGTGAAGATAATCACCTCTGGACCTGTTTTCCAGATTAATGAACTTTTAATAATTTTTTGTTGGGCTGTGAACATCTTTTCCTCTTCTTACTGTATGTAATTTAATTGAACTTGATTAGAGGTCTGTAAGAGCTGATCTTTCATATCTTGTCCAGCAACTGAGTTTATTGGCCTGCTGTTACATGAGTGTCTCTATCATCTCCCACTTGACCACTTCTTCATAAGAGATGGGAGGGGGCTAAAGCCCCAGAAGATTTTGAGGAGATTGAGCCAAGAGTAAAGAGGAATCAGTAGAGGGACAGGGACCATATAGAGTGGTATCCAGTGATTCCACAGATGTTTTAGCACTGGCATCTCCTCATTTTCTGTCCACTTGCACATCCTGGCACTTTGCAGAAGATGGAGCGCCAACAAACCTGTCCATATTATAAGACCGGTCACAGAAAATAAATCTCCCTCTCCCTATTATACTCTCCACCTCTCTACAAAACTTCAAATGGGCTCTTAAGACCCACTTCATCAAAGCCTTCCAGATCTCATCCTAACCCACTGCTCCATGCTTCTTCCTCACTGTCTACCCCATCTGTGTCACCCCTGTCTGCCTGCCCTTTAGATTGTAAGCTCTTACGATCATGGATGGAATCGGTGTGTAATCGGGATGCTGCTGTCAGTTTGTTGATTGGTTGGTATCCCGACAGGGGTTGGGTAAGTATACTTACCCTCCCCCTTCTTACCCTAACCCTCCCTTCTTGTAGCCTAACCTTAGCCCTCCTCACCCTGCACCCTAAGCCTAACCCTTCCTGTTAGTGCCTAAACCTAGGTCTCCTCCCTTCATGCATAAATCTTACCCTTCCCCCTTAGTGCCTTACATCCACCCCAGTGGTGCCTAACCCTAACCCTTCCCCCTAGGGGTCCCTAACCCTAACCCCCAAAACCTAACACTAACCCCGCTTTGCTACTTAAACCTAACCCTTCCCCCGTGGCTAACAGCTAAGTGCGCCCCAGAGTTACCTCGTTTGGGCTGACGTCCTTCGGGATTCTTGCTTCGGGATTAAAATAGGCGTTGGTATTTCGAGCTTTTGTATTTATCTCTTTTGTTTCTGGGTGGTGGAAATAGCAGAGAAACATTTCGAGCTCCTGGTCCTACTCACCATGCTCGATGGATGGGTAAAGGTATTTACGCCCTGAAAGTATGTTCGAAATCAGGGCCTGATTCAGCAAGGAACACAGTTGCTAATATGCACGCAAACAGTCGATTAATTCGCATTGCCCATGTATATGCATCGCAGTGCACGTGCGCGAACTAGCAATTGCGATCCGAACTGTGCTTGCAGAGGGTACACAGACCCAGAGCACTGTGATTGACAGGAAGGGCCGTTTGTGGGTGATGACGGGGGGGGGGTGTTCGGGCGAACGTAGGCGTGCCAGTGCCGTTGCAGGGGCGTGCATGAATTATCCACTGCAATACCATAGGCATCCTGCGCTGAAGTTATCAATTCCTGAGTGAGGTCTGACCTGCCTTATCTGTGTGTAGGGGTCCGATGTTACTGATTATTTCGCTATGTTGCCCAGGTATACGGATGTGAGTAAGGGGAAGTGGGAATCCTTATGTTAGGCTGGGACCGCAATGCGAATGCAAACATTTACATATCACCGCTGATATTAGCAACTGCGTAGCGTGTGAATTAGCAGAATAGCGGTCCTTGCTGAATCAAGCCCACTGTTCCAGTTACCCCCTAGAGAGGCAAACAACATGGTGAATTTGGCTTTGTTTGTACAGTAAGTCTGGTTTATATAAAGTATTGGAATGAAACTCCATTGGGCATTAGAGCACCATATAATGACATCGAGCTCTTACATCTCCTAAAAATCTACCCTGATGTAACAATTGGTAAGACAGCTGACATTGCTCCTCTGGTGTCTGTCTGAACACTTGGCGGCTTTAGCATTTTTTGACAATCTAGTGTCTACGAAAACCAGAAAAAAAAAAAGAATAAAAATCTGAAACGTCCACATCTACCCGATTTTCCGCAACTATCTGAGGACGCAGATCTAAGTCTAGAAAAGTTCAATATACAGTGACCCCTACATATTATTTGTTTGGAAAATGTTTTGGTGTACTACTCATTGATGTACTAAGGAATAAAAATAACTTTGTGGAGAAAGAAAATTTGAATGTTTTATTTTTTGGACCACCCTAATGCACAGTACTGAACAATCGTCTGACCTGTGGGCCGGAGTCATTAAGGATCGCTATTGCGATTGCAGCTCTGTAATCACACTCAGGTCTGCTACGAAAATATGCTAATGACTGCTACAGCAATACGGTCGCACTGCCAGCATAGAGATGCCCACTGCCTCCCAGTACCGCTATCTCACATCCGTAATACCTCACAATCCTGTGTATAAATTGGTAACATCGGCCCCTCTCAAAGAATAACAGAAGCCCTGACCTTTAGAAATTGCTGACGTTGTTGCACGCAGTAAGTACTCAAGCTATATAGGCAACTGCAGTGGCTAATTTGTGCACACGTGTTCAAACCGATAGGCACGTCTGCGTTTCGCCAACCACTCCCCATCACCACCCCCCCAAATGCTCACTGCCTGTCACTCACCCTGTGATGGCTCTCTGTGGTCTGTGCGATTGCAGTGGTGCCTTCGTGCATGCGCACTGCGATGCCTGCATGTCACGAATGGTGTCTGTGAGTTACCTGTCTCAGGTGATGAGCGGGATTCAACGGAGACCGACATGACTGGAACCACAGAGGACGTAGATAGCTCTGTTGCAAGATTTATGTAGCAGTGAGAACTGCCTTTTATGATGAATGACAGGAACTTGGAGGAACCGGACTGGGACCGGCAGGAAGACTTGATGGGTTGAACTGCTGAACTTGGAACTTGACTCTGGACTGGAATAAAGTGGATTGAACTGAAGAACTTGGAACTTGACTCTGAACTGGGATAACATGACAATGGCTGAAGGGAAATCCGATAATGCTGAGATGAGGGCTAAACAGGGTAATCAGGAAATGGTGTGACAAAGGCTGGAACTCAGGTGCAGGCTGGATAGGGTAATTGGGAATAACAGGTTCAGAAAGGAATGGGTAGGTTTGGGATTTTAGGTTCAGGGAGGGAGTGGGTAGGTAGAAGGAGCAGGAGTTGATCCACAGCAGTAAGCACGATGCAGGTTTGCAGGGTTCCAGGGACCAACCAGGAGTAGGGCTAGCAGCAGAGCACAGGACTAAGGTCAGAAGCACAGGAACTCACTTATAGCTGAAGCTGAAAACACAGGAGTTGCACTGGCCTGGGAACTAGCAGGATTACTGGATTGCCAGGTATTGCTGTAGCAGGATGTTTGGATTGCCAGGTATTGCTGTAGCAGGTTTTCTGGATTGCCAGGTATTGCTGTAGCAGGTTTTCTGGGTTGCCTGGGGAGATGAACTGGTCTGGGAACCAGCAGGTTTTCTGAATGCACCAGGGATTGCTGTCAGCATTAGCCAGGGATACACTTGTACACAGAAACAGCACGAACCATACACCACGGGAAGTAACAAGATATTCAGGCCCAGAATGCTATCGGGAGAGGATATATATACCATGGGTCTGGCAGCAATTGGTGGATATGGACAGGTGGTCTGGCAGTAGCATTCTGATTGGTGGAAGGCACAACATGCAGAGGGAGTATTCATCTCTGCAGCACTGAGAATCAGAACCACACCTGCGACTCCAATCAGGGCTAGCAGTGCTCACAGACAGAGAAGGCTCAGGTGAAATAATCACTGTGGAAGGAATGCAGGAAGAAGTGCTGCAGCAGCATGATCAGAACAGGTCCTCCAGGCAAATTACACATACAGATCCATGGAGACAGCTGGCAGTGGTAAGTCAACAGGCAAGAGGTGAAAACTAGACAGGTTCATGACACTGTGCAGATAGTGATAATTATCCATCTACGTACGCTTTAGCAATAGTCATCCTTAGTGAATCATGCCCTGTGTTCGTAGTTGCAATTGCGGATACTGCTGATCAGACCCACAAAATGGAAACCATCTCAGAAGATGCATTTTATATGCAGGTCTAGGAGCCCTAAGATGGAGATTTAGGTAATTACATAGTTAATGATGGTGAGGAGCTTAATAGCAGAGTAATACACATGTGAGACTGACGTGCATTAGTCTTAAATATGACAAAGATGAAACACTCTAGACAAGAAATAGATTAAGGTAACAAATGCAGCTGTTGGCCACTAGATGGCACTGGAATCATGTGGCCTCAAAGAGGCATTGCCATATAAATACTATATCAGTATATTTGACTAATAAATTGTTTGATCTGTTTGACAGGCATTGCCTCTCGTGAGTAAAATGGCAGGGACTAACCCCCAGAAATTGGGGTAGAATTGTGTGTATCGTGGCAAGGCCAGAGTAGGATGCTTTCTCCTAAGGTAGACGGGTGCACTTTCACATAGCAGCGAATTACACAGGTCTGCTAAATTTAAGGTATTAAAAGCTTTTTTTAATAATACTTTTATGTTCTTAATTATACTCCTGGTAACATCAAGAAATAGTATATTAAATAAAAATGAGCACATCACATTTACCTATAAGAGAGTTACATACATTTTTAAGAAAAAACAAGAAGTTTAATTGTTTTTGACATATTTATTGTGAAATATGAAGAAGTGTAGATGATATCACTGTGTTTTTGTCTTAATTGCATAATAAAATAACAATATAATCAAATAATAATAGGAACAAAATCAGAATTATTGAAAAAAATCGTTAATATCTTGTTTTTTTTTGTCTTCAAACTTCGTTTTTTCGCTTATAAGCTTTTTCTCTGTCGTCTATGTGTATCATCCAGATACAAAGTAAGTGTGATATGCAGAACAGTTAATCAAAAGGAATGTGATTTCCATTTCCATCCTGCATGATTATTACACTCAAATCTGTAGATTATGTTAGGCTAGGGGAAGGGGGAGTTAGCGTTAGGTACCCCCGGTGGGAGGTTAGGGTTAGACACCCCCGGGGGGAGGTTAGGGTTAGACACCCCCCTGGGGGACTTAGGTTTAGGCGGCAGGGAAGGTGGGGTTAGGTTTAGGCACTTAGAGGGGGGATTAGGGTTAGGCACTGGGGGGGAAGGTTAGGGTTAGGCACCCTTAAAGGAGGGTTAGGGGGTAGAAATAGGTTAGTCAACACTTACCTTGGACGATCTGGATTTCCTCCTCTGCTGGGATGCCACTGTCGGGATTACAACTGCCAGGCATGGGTCCAGTAGTAAATCATACAGATTATATATATATATATATATATACACACATATTGACGATATTAAAATTGAACCTCTATATACCCCTGCCTGTACCTTCTAAAATCCTACCTATAAACCTCTAAGGATGACGCTAATTTGCGTATGCAGTCATACAATAAATAGAGACTCCAGACTCAGAACATGTGGCTCCAAAGCACAAAGTATTATTCAAGTAAAAGTACAGTCAGTTACACGCTATGATATGTGTACAATTTAGCACAAAGGAATTATACAGACCCAAGTACAGTATACATACGCAGTGCCTCTGGTCCAGATGTTAGGTATCAGCAAGAAACCCCTCGTCCATCAGCATTCAGCAAGAAGACTAAGACCCAGTGTTTGAGCACACATGTTTATACCCCCCAGAATAGACAGGACAATAGAGAAGTTTGTTGCTGATATCATTGGTTCCCAGGGGAGAAGCATCTGTTACAGTGCATTTAACAGGCTGGTTCAAATAGACCCACCCAGCCTCTAACAGCTGGGGATCTCTTCCCTCCCGCCCCCATGCTACATCCTAACAGTTGTTCATTAAATATACATTTTGTTGCTTGTAGTCTCTGCGGTTCATAAGTTGAGAATGCATGATGCGATCTCCACACCGATAGTACCGGAATTCTGTTGAAAGAGTACACATCAGTACGAAACCAAACACGGCTCTCTTAGCATGTATAAAACCTTAGTTATCAAATATCTTTATTTCACAGCATTTAAACTAACTGAACCAACTTAAATCTTATACTTTAAAGCTTATTAAACCTTATATGTGAATATGTAATGTGTGAGTATGCGGGGTTTGATATAAGGACGCTAGTTAACTTGGGGCAGATGCGTGCGCATAAAGCTAATAAAACAGCGGTTTCATACAAAGTCCTATGCATTCGCTAATATGCGACTAGTTAACAGCGCAATTGTGCGTATTAATGTGTGTATGAGGAATGAGGCACTTAAATTTCGCTAAGTGAACATCTAGCAGTGTGACATGCTGAGCCTGATTGTTCCACATGCCCCCTCTGTCAGCAGGCCCCCACCTTTCCCAGGCTTCAAAAGAAAAACTCTTTATTCTCCCTGTCTCTTGTATGAATGCAAATAGCCTAGCTACAAGACACAGACCTAAGATAATACTCTAGTCTTTGAAGTCATTTCATTGCAGGAAGCTTGCTAATGTAAGGTGTGTATTCGAGCCCGGCCACCTGTAGTGAGAGCAGACACTACCCAGGAAGCTTATCTACACAAGCTAGTTGTCACGTGGCCATTTGCTCTATTCATCTAATGCAATCCAATTTTGACATGCTGTAAAGCCATTTCTGAAATATATCCTTTATAATACGTAAAGTCATGAAATAGGCTTTTGGTGAATCACTGTAACTTATGGCGATGGTCACAGATGCATTCGCATAATGCTAATAGTATTATCGCCACATGTACTAAAGTGTGAGTTTATCTAAAATGGCGCTTAGGCAGCCATTTCGCAAAATGGCGTCGTTGCGATTCAATTTTAAACTGATCTTGTCTCAGCCAATAATCCAGTTTCGACAATATATACCCAGGTTATCAGCTGGCACTCCTATAAGATTACAACAGGCACTGGTGCTCTCTTCAAATTAACAACATCACTCCAGGTAAGGAAGGGCACTCAGAGACTTTCAATGCATAAAAAGGTAAATGTATTGGGCAGGATTGCAATACATTTACCTTTTTATGCATTGAAAGTCTAAGTGCCCTTTCTTACCTGGAGTGATATATATTTGCAATATGGGCAGCACTTCCAAAGATGTGTTATATATATATATATATATATATACACACTTCACAAACATTCTAATTTCCAGACACATTTAGGTGCTCATACTCTTCACTATATATATATTATGATAGGAGCACTGGTAAAGTGGTCAGTGGTAGATACATTTGTCCTAGGTTTTTGACCTATGTGTTCTAAAAAACCCCAGGAGAAAAGTCTGCAGTGAAGCAGATTTGAGTGTCAGCTTTTTGAAAAGCCGGTTTGGGTCTTGGGGGTGTGGATGTGAGGAGAGGGAGGGCTCCAGCCACTTCAGGCCACTCCGGGTTTTGGCATTTTTGGCCTGTTAGCAGGCTCATTAGGGTCTGCACCTGGAACTGGCTGATATAGGCTGTGTGTGATTGTAAGCTAGTGTCTCATACCTGGGAGAGTAAGCAGACTGGCTGGCTCAGAGACACTTGGCGAAAACTATCTGTAAGTCTTGTGCATACGCTTGTGTTGTTGGTGGAGGCAGTAGGCCCCACTATTTCTTTAGAGAGGGAACCTCTTGTCTAGTTAGCACCCAGATGGGCTAGCATTTACTTTTATGTTTTGTTTTCCTTTTACGTTGCACAATAAAGAATGGTACTGACCAGCTAGTACGAGACCCCAGATTGGTGTACTATGTTTCCAGCTGCTGTGTGTGTGAAGAGGGAGTCCATCTACCCCAGGAGAGGGACCCCTAATCCGGTCGTGTTACAATTGGTGGAGAATACGGGCATGCACACACTGAAAAGTGCAGCAAGGAAAATTTGTCCTTTAAAATCTAAAGGGGCAGACACGTGATTATTGAATCCCTGAAGGTGGCGTCAGCCAATGCTCAGAGGCAAGGTTCAGCTTCCAACCAGCACCTGGAGGTAAAATGGAGGATGTTGTTAAAGCCCTGCTTCAGGCTACGGCAGCTCAGCAGGAGACTAATAAAGTTCAGCAGGAAGCTACCAGGGCTCAGCAGGAAGCTACCAATGTACAACTGATGGCCTTGGAGGCAGCCCAGAGGCTGCAACATGTCACCCTTGAGGAAACCCGACAGGCTATTAAGGAGGTGGTACAGCACCTGGTCGCCCGGCCTGGAGATGCTAATACTGGTCCTCCCACCACCACTCACTCCATACGAGCCAGTCACTTCCTACAAAAGATTACTTCAGGCGATGATGTGCAGGCATATCTCACCGCATTTGAGAGAACAGCCGAAAGGGAGAGTTGGCCCAAGGAGCAATGGGCAAGTCTGGTGGCACCTTTCCTGTCTTGGGAGCCACAAAAGGCCTATTACAATTTATGCCTGGCCGATGCTAAGGACTATGTGAAATTAAAACTGGAGATCCAAACTCGCTTGAGAGTCACCACCTTTGTTCGTGCCCAATGAGTCCACCGCTGGGAGTTCCAAATGGACAGACCTCCATGCTCACAGATGCACTACCTCATCCATCTATCCACCAAGTGGCTACAGCACGAGACGCTGACAGGACCACAAATCGTCGAATGAATCATGATGGACCAGTATCTGCGATCCCTACCTGCATCCTTGCGCAAGTGGGTGAGCCATGCCGACCCTAAGTCTGCAGACCAGTTAGTCAAACTGGTGGAGAGGTACGTGGTGGCTGAGGAGCTGATGTGTCTGCCCCACCGAGCCCCGATGGTGCACCGGTGAACTCCCATCAACAATGGTAAGACTGTTCCTGGGGAGAAGGGTGCTGGGTGGTGGAATGTGCCTAAGACTGGGGGTGGGGAACCTGAAGACAGGCCCGCCAGGCCAGGAAGGTTCCTACCCCACAAAAGACTAGACATTAATGTGACAAAGTTTCCGATGTGGTGGCTTCGGCCATATAGCAGCTAATTGTTCACTTACCTCTGAGCCCATGCAATGTGATACTGCTTCTGTCAACTGCAGGGGGTCTTTCTTTTCACAGCCAGCCTGTACTGCTGACAGGCAGGCTGAGACAGATAAACACATGTGTGTACTCACTGTGGAAGGCAACCGAGTAGAGGCTCTGTTAGACTCTGGTAGCCTGGTTACACTTTTGAGAACTGAGCTGGTGAACCCTTTGAAGCATAAGGGAAAAACTGTTGGTGTGACATGCATACATGAGGATACTCTGTATTATATTACTGCCGAAGTGAACATCGAGACGCCATGTGATTCCGCGGTAGTCTCTATGGGTTTGGCACTGGACTTAATGTATGATATGATATTGGGAAGAGACTTTGCTCACTTCTGGAAGTTGTGGCAAAGCCGGTTTTGCACAGTGGTAAATCACCGTGCCTCGTATGATGCAGGGTGATCATTTTCTAGCATGATTGGAGAATTAGAGAATGCGGAGCGTGATGGTGGCTCGCCAAGTTTTGTAGAGCCCGTTGATCATCTGCCGGATTTAGAGGTCAGAAGAGAGGTCTTTGCCATAGAGCAGTTAAATACCCTACTCTGGTGAAAACCAGGGAGAATGTCAAGGTGGTTAATGGTAAACCCATAGATCCCGATAGTCCCTTGATGTATCCTCACATGGTAATATGTTAGGATATGTTGTATCAGATGACTAAGAAAGGAGAGGAGATTGTGGAACAATTAATAGTCCACAAAGCTTACAGGAGAACGGTGTTAGATCTGGCCCATGGTCATATAACGGCAGGCCACCTAGGGGTAGAGAAAACCACTGAGCAAATCGTGCAGAGGTTTTTTGGCCCGGTGTCCATAAAGATGTATCTGACTTTTGCGCCTCCTGCCCTGAATGCCAGTATCATGCTCCCAGATCACACTTCAAAAGTCCTCTAGTCCCACTACCAATTATATAGGTACCATTTGAAAGAATAGCTATGGACTTGGTGGGACCCTTGTTGAAGTCTGCCCGGGGACATCAATATATTCTGATAATTCTGGACTACGCTACCAGATACCCGGAAGCGATACCACTACGCAATACGTCAACCAAGTCCATTGCTAGAGAGCTGGTCCATGTTTTTAGCAGGTTGGGAATACCTAAGGAGATCGTAACTGATCAGGGTACTCCGTTCATGTCAAAAGTTATGAAGGAGTTGTGCCTCCTGTTTAAGATTAACCAGTTAAGGACCTCGGTTTATCACCCCCAAACCGATGGTTTGGTCGAGAGGTTTAACGAGACCTTAAAACATATGTTAAGGAAAGTAGTCGACAAAGATGGTAAAGATTTGGATTATTTGTTGCCTTATCTGCTGTTGGCCATAAGAGAGGTTCCCCAATCCTCCACCAGGTTTTCACCTCTCGACTTGCTATATAGGAGATCTCCAAGAGGGTTACTAGACGTTGCCAAGGAGACATGGGAAGGGCAGTCCAGTCCTTATAAAACAGTGATTGAACATGTTTCCCATATGCAAGAGAGAATTGCGGCTGTAGTGCCGATAGTTAAGGAGCACTTGGAACAGCCCAACTAGCACAGCAGTGGGTATATAACCGCAATGCACGGTTAAGAAACTTTGCTCCTGGGGACAGAGTGTTGGTGTTGGTTCCCACGGTAGAAAGTAAACTGTTGGCTAAGTGGCAAGGGCCCTTTGAGATCTTAGAAAAAGTGGGACAGGTCAACTATAAAGTTTACCAGCCGGGGAAAAGAAAACCAGAACAGAGCCATCATGTGAACCTGATAAAATCCTGGAAGGACAGAGCAGCACTGTCAGCCGTCCAAGCCCCTCCAGTAAACCCATGTCCCGTGGTACCCGAAGTGATAAAACCACAGCTCAATAAGAATGAGGCAATACAGAACTGGCCACGACCCCTCAATAAGAAGCAGATGAGAGCCTTCTTAGGGATCCATGGATACTATAGGAGGTTCATACCCAGTTTTGCCACCATTGCGGTCCCACTTACTGACCTTACCAAGGGCAAACAAAAAATCATGGTGGAATGTGGTCCTGAAGCGGAGAAAGCTTTCCAAGAATTAAAAATAGCTTTATGTATCCGATCTGTTCTGGTGACCCCTGATTTTGACAAAGAATTTGTGGTAAAAACCGATGCATCCGTGTAGGCATCAGAGCGGTCCTGTCCCAAAGCAAAGAGAGTGAGGAACACCGTATTTTTTACCTAAGCAGGAAATTGAATATACATGAGAGAAACTATGCCGCAGTGGAAAAGGAAGCTTTGGCCATAAAATGGGCATTAGAAACTCTCAGGTACTATTTGGTGGGAAGAAATTTCAAACTGATTACTGACCATGCCCCTCTGAAATGGATGTCAGAAAACAAGGACAGTAACCCAAGAATAACGAGATGGTTCTTGGTGCTACAAACCTTTAAATTTTCGGTAGAACACAGGCCATGAAGCCAGCTGGCCAATGCAGATGCGTTGTCACACGTTCATTGATTGGGGGCTTCAGTTGTTCTGCCCCAGAGGTCGAAACAAAGGGGGAGATATGTGATAGGAACACTGGTAAAGTGGTCAGTGTCCTAGGCTTTTGACCTATGTGTTCTAAAAAACCCCAGGAGAAAAGTCAGTGAAGCAGATTTGAGTGTCAGCTTTTTGAAAAGCTGGTTTGGGTCTTGGGGGTGTGGATGTGAGGTGAGGGAGGGCTCCATCCACAGACCACTCCAGGTTTTGGCCTTTTTAGCCTGTTAGCAGGCTCATTAGGGTCTGCACCTGGAACTGGCTGATATAGGCTGTGTGTGATTGTAAGCTAGTTTCTCATACCTGGGAGAGCTAACAGACTGGCTGGCTCAGAGACACTTGGTGAAAACTACCTGTAAGTCTTGTGCATACGCTTGTGTTGATGGTGGAGGCAGTAGGCCCCACTATTTCTTTAGAGAGGGAACCTCTTGTCTAGTTAGCCCCCAGACGGGCTAGCATTTACTTTTATGCTTTGTTTTCCTTTTACGTTGCACAATGAAGACTGGTATCGACCAGCTAGTATGAGACCCCAGACTGGTGTACTATTTTTCTGACTGCTGTGTGTGTGAAGAGGGGGTCCATCTACCCCAGGAGAGGGAACCCTAATCCGGTCGTGTTACAATATATATATATATATATATATATACTCACACACACACACTTCACCAATGGATGGAGCACTCCTGGTTCACAAGATGATCAGCACTAAGTCAGCATATAAATCAACGTTTCGGTGCCTTTTTATTTTATATTGGCTGAATGCGGTCAGGCTATGGGGAACACAGGCTGACCGTATTCAGCCAGTCAGCGAGCTGCTCCGACGGAGATGTCCGCCGATTGGCTGGTGGCCCCCTTCAATGACGGAGCACACATGTGCCCCGGTCATTTACGCGGAGCAAAGGTATGTGTACACACATATACCTTTGCTCAGTCCGACTTGGTACATTCTTTTTCCCGTTTTTTTTTGTCAACCCTTTGGATGCCTACAGGGAATTTCAGGTACCTCTATGGATTACTTTGGGTACTAGGTGAGTATGTGTGAGTGTGAGTGTGCAGTATGTTTTTTTAAAATTATACTTTCACGGTGTTTGCTTTTTTATGGATTTCTTTAGTTGTGGAACTACAAGTGCCAATGGGCCCGTAATGCCCCGCATGCTGGTATTTGTGGTTCTCCAAATATCAGCATGCAGGGGAGATTTGCTGGTACGTGTGGTTCTACAACTAAAAACAATATTTAACCCTTTAATTTACACAAAACACTAACACTATCAACCCGGCACCCACCACCCTAGGGTGCCGGGGATAGCCCTGGGCTATCAGTCTAGGCCTGGGGTGCCCTGGAGAGGGGGACCTCTTTATTGAAGTGGGCCCCCAACTCTCCAGGGATCCCCGGCCTGGGCTGACTCTAGGTCAGGGGTAATGCTACGGCTGGGGGGCCCGGTGAAAGGTTTTCCCTGGCTGTGGCATTATCCCCCCGCTAGAAAGAGTTCGGTGCTGGTTTTGGAATTTTCAGGGGACCCCTACTCATTTTGTTACCTGATTTTCCAGAACCAGCTCAACAAAGCCCTGTGCTGGTTCTTAATATACAGGAGCCCCCTATGCATTTTGGCCCCTGTATTTTTAGAACCAGGACAAGTTTTATAATGCTTTTGGGGAGGGGGTGCACCTCATTTTTTTTTAAACATACACATAAGCCATCACGGATATCACTGATCTGTGATGGCTTCTGTATAACTCGCACCTTTTAATGCTAGTCGCATTAAAAGGTGTCAGTTTACATAGGGAAAAATTCACCTAAACTCGTAAATGCAGTAGCCTTGAGCTGAAAAGTTTGCAGGCTATTGAATTTGCGAGTCACAGCACAAACTCGCACTTTTAAAAAATGTGAGAAGGTGCGAGTTTGTACTGTTACTAAAACTGACACCCTATTACATTTGGCCCCAAGTGCCACAGTTTATGTGAAAGACAAACTTAAATGAAATAAATCACCCTGAAGCAGTCTAATGGTGTCCAGCAACAATCAATGCATTTAGAAGGCAGATTTATATGGATAATTCTATTCCAATGAACTTGGAAATGTGGTATACAGGCCCTGATTCAGAGCCGGACGCTTTGACAGAGCGCTCGCTCTGAATCAGGGCCAGTGTTTTTAATTTTTAAGAACGGCCTTCTGGCTGCTCGCATAGCTGTGAGTGGCCACCCACAGCTATAGCGAGCGGCCAGGAAGATGGTCGCGATGGTCAAGACCATCGCGACCATCGGGCTTGCGACGAGACCCTTGTGGTAGGGTCTCGTTGCCACAAGCCCCAGAGAGATTTCGGCTCTAACAGAGCTGAAATCTCTCCCACTGACATCACTCGTGATGTCAGTGGGGCCGCCCCCAAATGGCGGCGTTCACATGTGAACGCCTTCATTTGGGCAGCCACTCCCCCAGCCCGCTCACCAAAGAGGGCGTGCTGTCACTCAACATCGACAGCACGCCCCCTTTGGTACGAGACCCAGAGCGACGGATTGCCCATCGCTATCCAGGTCTCGCGCATGCGCACGACGGAGCCGGCTCCGTTGTTCGCATGTGCTCTCGGCCACCATCGACCCAGTTGCGAGCACTCAGTGCGAGCACCCTAGTTATTTCCCTGTAACATTGCAGGTTGGGAGCACACACAAAACAAACAGAGTAGTGCAGAGATCCTTTAAAAAATTGAGGGGCCTATTCATCATACCTAAAATATCAAGGGAGGTAATTAGGATTAGAACTGGCATGGAGTTCTACTTAATAACCGGAGGAATCCATCATTCCTCCTCCCTATAACTATCTATTCTGAAAAGCTGTCATTTTTGCGATGACAGCTTTTCGGGAAATAGATAGTTTTCCCTGCCTGCTCTAACTTACCGCAGCTGGAATCCGTGCTGCGCATGCGCTGTTACAATTGTAAACCCAGTGCATGCGCAGCACTGCCTACAGCTGCGGTATGTTTGTGTGCGCCCCCCCAAGCCCCCCTCCGCTCACCTCCCCCTGTCCCGCACTTACCTGCCCGCGCAGCAGCCTCCGGCTCCGTCCTGCTGGTCTGTCATGTGGTCTCCCAGCACACCACAGTACAGTTTGGAAAAAAAATTTTTTTTTTTCTTAACTTTATTGTGTTCTGCTGGTAGAACACAATGTCAGCATTGTAGATGGAGCCAGAGGACGCACCAGAGCGCCGGTGGAAGACGCCGGGGGGACCTGCACAGCTGGAAGCAGGTAAGTCTGTCCTGCTATTCGCCATCTCACAGTGGCGGATAGTAACTCCATCAAATTCCGAAAATGCATAATTTTCGGAATTTGATGAATACCATAATTTCCACATCCCCATACTAATGTACTAATGTACCCATACTAATGTACTAATGTACCCATACTAATGTACTAATGTCCTCATACTAATGTACTAATGTACTAATGTATGGGGAGTGTGGAAATTAACGCAGGGGAACTTAGCAAGGAGATATCAGTGACATCTCCTGTGCTAAGTGTGTTCATGAATACTAAAATAATGTTATTTAAGGAAAATGTCCTTAAAAACGTTATTTTAGTGTTGATGAATAGGCCCCTCTAACATTTAATAGTTCTTTGCACTTACAAACATAAATTGTTAAAAGCATGTACACTCTCCCAAATGGCAATACTGGAACAAAATGGTAATATCTGATGGTTCCAAAATGAAGAGGATACTGGACCAGGTCAGAACCTTGGTCCCGGACACTGTGCCTTCTCAGAGCTGTAACTAGACTTGTTGGTGCCCTGTGCCAGACAGAGCATTGGCACCCCCTCTATTTTTAAATAGGGACATAAGATGTCACATAAGATGTGCACCTGAAAAAGGGCCATGGCCTCATGGGGAAGAGATAGGGGAGGCCAGGAGATGCTGGGGATAAAAGAAGAGGAAGCTATAAGTGAGAATGATAATAAACAGGAAAACTGACAGGTCCAAACAGCGCCCCCTGCCCTGCGGTGCCCTGTGCCATGGCAATGGTCACACTACCCTAGTTATTTCCCTGTGCCTTCCTCCCACAGAAACCAACTGTTACCCGATGTCAGCAGAGGAGAGTCTCAGGTCAGATCCTTTGCTCAATGTGTAGCTCTCAGGGTCCTTCACCAGAAGCATACATGGCTCTGTACATAACCCCTTTCAATAATACATGTAACCACATTTAGCTGCCGTTCATCACAGCTAATCTGCATTTTTTGCACTTCACTGCACATGTCCAGATCAAAAATGGCCACCATGCATTCCAGCATGTGTTCCAAATAGCAGGAAGCAGCTGTAAAACCTCCACTGCATGGGGGCGTGGCCTAGCACACAAACAGAGTAGACGCATGTGTCTGAAGCTCCTGGCTAGCCTGCACCAACATTCATCCATAGGCTCCCTGGGCCCTCCTTTTACCACTGGGCACTTGCTGACCCTGGTGGCCTTTGAGGTGGTCCATCCATGGAGCTGGGGTTCACTTCAAGTGACTCTGCAGGTTGCGGTCTCCACCTCTGATTGATGCCCCAGGGTAAAGTTTTACCATGGCCAGCTGGTTCGTTTCACTTCCACTGTGGGGCTGTGCCATGGATCTCAGCGCCATCAGCACTCACCTCTCCATTGCTCCAGTACCCGGCCTCTGACTGTCACCCAGGTGCTCCAGCTCCTGACGGTGTCCATAGATGCGGCCCTGCAAGTGATGCTGGGCTTATCTGCAGGTGTAAGCAGCGGGACACCGGACAAGCTCTGTCCTCTCCCTACTCCTCTGGGGAGCGCTCTAGTCACTTACCCAAGCAGCAAGTTTTTACTCCAGATTCTGACCTATACATCTGCAGGCTGAGTGTCACGAAGTCTAACATGCTGGCGGTATTCACCCTGGACCCCCACAAGGAAGACTTGATTAGTAATAAATTTAATTTCATTTTTTGATTCCAAAGCAAATTTATGGGGGAGGAGGGAAGGCATTTACAACAAATATTTAATTAATTCACATCAGTCTTTCACCAGAAGAATCGTTGAGTGCTATGCCTGCTGCTGCTGCTTGGAGTGTATTTTCATCCCAGGAGGGAACCAGTACTAGTAGTACTTTAAAATACAATTGACTGTTAAATAATCCTTTGCAAGGTTTGAACTTAGCTGTGTCCAACATGCAGGTTGTGGCCCTCAGACTAGGAACTTTTCCACAATGTTGTACTGTTCCAGTAATACTAAACACAATGGGGTTGCCATCATGATACATAATAGGCTGCCCTTTATCCACTGCTCTGCATACACAGACTCAGATGGCCATTACATCATTCTCACTGGCAGGCTGGGACACCTTGATGTCACCATCGCTACAGCTTACACCCCCAATGTTGGTCAACAGAGCTTTTTTTTTTTACTATACGTTGTAAGTGGCGGGAGGGATATCTATTCTTAGTGGGGGATTTTAATTGTATCATGGACCCAACCATTGTCCGTACTGCCTCCTAATCGTGCCTCAGTGCTTTCCCACTTTTCAGCACCCCTGCTACACCTATAAAAGAAGCTGCTCTCACACTTGGAGGGCTCTCAGCCCATATTTCGTTGACTATACGTTCTACTCGTCCCCTCACAGCTCATATTCTAGAATCTACCTGCTCTTTTGTGGCCCCCTAGCACCTCACTCACTCTTATTCTCCCCAATCCCTGGTCGGACCACTTGATTATTTCTTCCTCCTTTGACACCCCAGTTTCCCGACCATCAAGGTGCCTCAATGGGACTCTATTGAAAATCCCCCAACTTCAAACAAAGGGCCTGATTCAGAGCCGCACGCTCTGACAGAGTGCTCGCTCTGAATCTGGGCCGGGCTTTTTTTTTTGGAGCGGCTATTGGATTGCCCGTCGCTGGCCGGGTCCCGTGCATGCGCACGACGGAGCCAGCTCCATCGTGCGCATGCGCTGTGGGCCACCATCGACCCGGTTGCGAGCGCTCAGCGCTTGCAAGCGGGTCTGAATCAGGCCCAAAGATACATGAGATTTTGAAAGACTATTTTGCATTAAATGTCCCAGCCTCTGGCTGCTCCCCCTTAGTGTGGGAAGCCCACAAATCAGTTATTCGGGGATATATGCGATATGCATCATACTGAAATAAAGAACATAAACAACACCTGCAGACCCTTATGAATCAGGTCCACATACTAGACTCCCTCCATAAATGCACCCCCACTGACATTGTCTAAAGACAGCTTACGGCCTCTAAATAGGCCCTTAACTCAATTTTGTCTGAGAAGATTGAAAAGTCTGTACGCTGGTTGAAACCGCATTTCTATGAAAAAATTAATAATGTTGACACCATGCTAGCGAATCACCTAAGGGCTTGCAAGGCTGCCTTGGACATATTGGCTATTAAGGACCCTACAAGCTTCCTTCATTACAACCCATCTAAATCTCTTTTTCTGCAATACTAAGACCAACTTCACAACCCTCCTGGGATTGCCAACCGTCCGATTCTCTCCCTTCTGTGTCAGAGTACTTGTTTTCCTGTGCCCGCCCTAGAATTTACATACTAACCTCTACAGCACTCTTCCTCCCTATCACTGAGAAAAAAGTCTCCAATGCTCTCAAGTCACAGAAACCCTCCAAAGTGCCAGGTCCTGGTGGCTTTCCCTTTTCCTACTACAATAACTTCCAGGCGTCTCTTATCCCTCACCTCTCGGCCACCTTTAATCAAATCCTAGATGGCAAATTTTTCCATCCTGATACCACAAGGGCTAATATCACTGTCCTGCCAAAACCAGGTTAAGACCCCAACTGGTCTTCAACTACCACCCAATATCCATATTAAACACTGATCTTAAGCTCTTTGCTAAAATTCTGGCAAACAGACTGAACCCCATTGTTCCATCACTTATCCACCCAGACCAGGTGAGCTTTGTGCCCTCCAGTCAAGTCCTAGATAATACCAGATGAATGGTGGACTTAATCCATCTCGTTAATGCCATTAAACTCCCATTCCTGCTCCTGGATGCAGAAAAGGCCTATGATAGGGTCTCCTGGCTTTTCATGCTTAACATACTTCATCATTTCTGCTTTAGGAATAAATTCCTGCAAGACATACAGACACTCTACCACAACCCCTCTACATCGGTTATAGCGGTTGGCCTCCTCTCTGACTCTTTAAAAGTCTTGAACGGAACTAGGCAACGGTGCCCACTGTCTCCACTCATATTTGAGCCCCTTGCCTGCCAGATCCGGGCTAACCTTGACATTACTGGCATCATATTTGGAGAGTCTCACTATAAAATGTCCCTCTTCGCGACAACATACTTCTCCCTCTTTCCAACACTCAATCTCACTCCCAAAACTTTTTCAGGAATTGTCCACCTACGGGCACCTATCTGGCTACAAAGTCAACTGAGACAAATCCAAAGCACTTCCCCTGCATATCCCGAAGCCAACTACAGATCTCTCACAACTTAATTTAAATTTCACCTGGCGGAAAGACTCCTTGAAATATCTTGGTGTCCACCTGACCAAATCTTATGCACAATTATACAAAGCCAATTCCCCCCCTTTTAATAGCTATTGAGCAGGATATCTCTAGATGGCACAAATATTTTATTTCCTGGACAGGTCGCATAAATGTAATCAAGATGAATGCCGTCCCAAACTGCTATACCTTTTCCAGACTCTTCCTGTCCCGGTTCCCACCCAGGTGCTCGCTTCCCTACAAGCTTCCTATGGCAAATTTGTGGAACTCTAGAAAGCCATGCATACTCTGGGAAACTCTTTTCACGAAATCCCTCGATGGGGGCCTGAGCCTGCTGTCCATCTCTAAATATTATCAGCCAGCTCGTCTTACCCAGCTGGTGGCTTGGCATTACCCCAAAGTCACAAAGCGCTGGGTGGACCTGGAAGGAGAATTATGCAGAGTTGAATCTATTTCATACCAACCTTGGCTCCTTCGCAAACATATATCCTCTTTGAACCTACTTGTCCCCTTGGTTGCTCTCACCCTGTCTGTCTGGGACTCCTTCACTACAAAGTTCAACCTTTGTGCTTACCCCTCCCCCTAAACACCTCTATGGCACCATCCCATATTTCCCCTGGGGCAATTCTCACAATGGCTTCTGTCTTGACTGCAACTGGCATTACCTGCTTTCGACATATCTCAGCTGGATTAGCCCCACAATCCCTTGTGGAAAGCCAAGAGAGGTATCTTTTACCCCGCACTTATTTTTTTCAATATCTTCAAACATAGAGCTTTGTTGACTCATCTCTCTATTCCCTCCCTTCCCACAGCGTCCCCACCCCTATGGAGTGCCTATGCATTTATCACCCCCTAGATAGAGGCACAATCCCCCAATTGTACCACTCCATCTTGACCCTTGATCACCCACCCCTGGCCACCCACAAAACATCTTGGGAGGAGGACCTTGGATACTTGGGAGGCAGTTCGATATAATATATTAAAATGCTCCATGAAAGAGAACTCATATAAGGTACTCATATAACCCACTGGTTTCTGGTCCCAGATGTTCCCCAATGTCTCTTGGATGTATTTGTGCTAAAGTGGCCAGGTAGGCACCTTCTTCTATGTCTGGTGGGCCTGCCCACAGAAAGTGCCCTTTTGGGCTACGGTTAGATTATGCATTACCTCAGTTGTGCCTGTGCACCCCTCCCTCTCTCCGACCTCACTACTCCTGTGTGCCCCAGTCTGCCAGTTACAAACAAACTGATCTTGCATATTTCTTTGCAGATAGAAAGTATGGTGGTTGCTCATATCAGCTTAATGATATTGCACAGGTGCTTGTAAAGGGCGGGGTTTATACTGAACCACAGAAAAAAGAAGATTCCCTCTAGCACACTGCAGCAATATCAGAAAAAATACTTGAATCCTACATGATAATAGAAATTCAGAGGTATTAGTTGCATACATTTGCAAATATATGATTAAGCGCCGGGCCAGTGTCAAAGCTCCTCTATACCGGTGTCCCTAGCATTAAGGGGTTCACATCCGAGGTGCAGAGCAGCCCAAAAGAACCCAGCCTAGGATCACTCCCAGGGCATCACATGAAAAATGGAAGAAAGGTGATAGTGAAGTGTAAAGTATAGATGTGTCAAGATAATCAATAAGTGTTAATATAATAAGAGATAATTAAAATTGCATAAATAATAAACAAACAAATGGAAAGGTGATGAAAAAATATCTATGTGAATTAAGTGGTGAAGCCCTGAAAAAGGCCCAGCCAGAGCCACTTCGGGGGCCTCATGCCCAAACGCTCACCCCAAAATGAATATTGCTACAAAATAGTAGTACCCACTCTGGGTCATATCATTACAATTAGTGTACTGCATGATAACAGCACATGTATAAGCTGAGAGCTGACTCACCTAGGAGGTACCCCAAAAACCTCCAAATGGCACTATAAGGACCAGCACATCCTCCCAATGCTGGCTCCTTTCATGCCTCTCAGAACTGCAAATAGAAAGTATGGTGGTTGCTCACATCAGCTTAATGATATATGACCCAGAGTGGGTGCTACTATTTATGTAATTTTAATTCTCTCTTATTATATTAACACTTATTGATTATCTTGGCACATCTATACTTTACACTTCACTATCACCTTTCTTCCATTTTTCGCCGATATAGAGGAGCCTTGATGCTGGCCTGGTGCTTAATCATATATTTGCAAATGTATGCAACCAATACCTCTGAATTTCTATTATCATGTAGGGTTCAAGTATTTTTGCTAATATTGCTGCAGTGTGCTGGAGGGAATCTTCATTTTTCTATATTTCTTTGCAGCCAAAGGGATGTAGTTATGAGACCGGAGGCCGCATGGCCGCCGGTCTCAATCCCAACAGTGGTATCCCGGCAAGGGATTTAACATCGGTGTTGAAATACCGATGTCTATGTTAATTCCAAAGCCGGAATGCCAGCCCGAACGAAGGTAAGTCCGGGGCACCCTTAGCGTTAGCCGGGGAGGCAAGGGTTAGGGACTGTAGCGGGGTTAGCATTAGGTTTTGGGGGGGAGGAGGGAGATTAGGGTTAGGCACCCCAAGGGGGGAGGGTTAGGCACCACTAAGGAAGAGTTAGGGTTAGGGGGGGACAGAGGAGGGTTAGGATACTTACCAACCCCAGCCAGGGTCACCTCCTTTTGGCCATTCGCTGTCGGGATTTGAACCAATGGCATTTCAATGCTATTCCCAGCCAAATATTTCATCACTAGGACCTGGAAGCAGCCCTCTCCACCCTCTCGCAAGGAATTAATAGGCCGGATATAGTATGTTCCAAGTTTGAATATATCACCAGTCTCCAAAATAACAGTGGTGGACAATTTCCATGCAGTCTGGCAGCCTTGGTACGACCTCCAATATGTGTCTCTCCCTGGTTTAGTTTAGTGTTTAGAACCCTCGGGCCTTTATCTCCTTCCTATGTACATTGCAGTTTGCCATTATGTCTATCTGCCCACTTATCAGTCCCCTTCCTCCTTTTGTCTTTCCCTCTCCAGCTCACCTATCTACCCCCTCACTTTTTTTATTATTTCTCCTCTTTAACAGACTGACTTTCCTGTTGGCCGTCCATTGCAGCCAATAATTCCACCAGCCTTTTTTTCCATGTCCTTTATGCTCTACCTCATTTGATTTTTATCGCATTTTTATTAGTCAATTGTTAATGATTCTATTTCTTCTCATAATGTCCATGTGGAATTTTGTATTTGCAAATTTCTCAATAAAAACTTTATGATTAATAAAAACATAAAACCTCCACTGCACATGTCTGGATCCAAAATGGCCACTATGCATTCCAGCATGTGTTCCATATAGCAGGAAGTAGCTGTAAAACCTCCAGGAAGTAAGATGGCAGCGGGTGATGTGTTCCAGCATGCTGGAAAGACCTTATAATAGTGCTGATAAATCCTGAAATCCTTTTAAAGGTGCAGCAAATAGATAATTGTCCACAAAGTCCATATTAAAATGCCAGTGAATGTACCTCATATATATAAAAAAGGGAGAAAGTGTGTATAAATACAATATAAATTACACCAATAAAAATTACAAAAAAAAAAATCACACAAATAAAAAAAAATCACTTTATAAATACATAAAATAGTATATACATAAAAAGCAGTGGTAAATGGCAAGGTCACAAAAAAGCCCAAAACAGTCAAAGCCAATTACAATATAAAGGATTTTATAGGTCAAGTGAGAAAACATTTGAGTTCAAACTCACCATTGAGTTCCTTGGGTACAAAGGTCCTCTGTAATTTTTTATAAGTGTTCCCTTCATTTAATTGCTTATTTATTTCTCCTATATACTGTAGGCTTCCCTATCCATTAAAACAACCCCCCCCCCGATTAGATCTTCATCATTTTTCAATTACTCAACTGCTTCAAATTCTTTTTTTAGTCAGATTGCCTTTCTTCCTTTGATCCTATTACTAATAGTGTTTCCTGTTTCCTCACAGGCCACTTTATTGGCACGGCCCAGAAAACTGACTTTACAGGGGGTACGGATGAGAAGTAGATGTGTAAACTTAGATTGAGCATCTCTTTCATTCACTGGCCCCTTCTCTGTATCTTTATTAAGGAAATACGTTTCACAGTCTTTTTACTTACAAATTTTTCAATGTCAAGGAAGACATAAAAAAAGAGTTGGGGGGACCTGATGATGCAAACTGGAGCCCCTTCTTGTGGACTCACAATCAGATAACTCTCTTCTACTGAGGTTATAACATGTGTCCGGCGTTCTAAGTGCTGACATCTCTACTGTCCATATTCATATCTCCTAAATATTTATTTAGCTTTTTTCTCTCAATTCTTTTGTGCTCTTATTCATTTTCTGTAGCAATAATTATTCCAAACCCTTGAAGTCCTCCAGATCTTTACATCGGTGTCTTATTGTTTGATTTCCTCATCTCATTTTGTCAGCATGCCTCCTGTGATACCCTATAAAGACCCTCATATTTGTGGACATTTGTATGTTGCCTTGAGCTGGAGAATGTTCTGGAACTGAAGTGAGGAGGTGCACTAGGACCCAGGAAATCTGGCAGAGTGTGCTTCACTAGTGAGCTCAGACAAAAAACTGGAACAAAAAGGGGAGGAGTGAGAAGGACCCTGGAGCTGGCTGAGAGAGCACATATCTGGAGTGTGAGGGGACTGAGACTGGCTGAGAGAGCACATGTCTGGTGTGTGAGGGTACTGAGACTGGCTGAGAGCACATATCTGGTGTGTGAGGGGACTGAGACTGGCTGAGAGAGCACATGTCTGGTGTGTGAGGGGACTGAGACTGGCTGAGAGAGCACATGTCTGGTGTGTGAGGGGACTGAGACTGGCTGAGAGAGCACATGTCTGGTGTGTGAGGGGACTGAGACTGGCTGAGAAAGCACATATCTGGTGTGTGAGGGGACTGAGACTGGCTGAGAGAGCACATGTCTGGTGTGTGAGGGGACTGAGACTGGCTGAGAAAGCACATATCTGGTGTGTGAGGGGACTGAGACTGGCTGAGAAGCACATGTCAGGTGTGTGAGGGGACTGAGAAGTAGGCTGTGAGGAGTGCAGCACCTGGGATTGTTTGCAGGGCTGTGACCAGAAGCCAAGCCGTGGAGTGAATAAGCTGTACTGTCAGGTCAGAGGACGCAGTGGGCAGCAAGTAGCCGGCAATATGAAGTAAGAGGCTCCCAGTGAGACAGAGAAAGAAGGAGCAGGTGCAGTGATCGCAGGCACAGTGATATCCTAAAGTGTACTGTGGCTCCCATTATCTATTATGAAAGACTCAGTAAGGCACAGTGAGTAACAACCCTTACAGCACTATAAACTGAGCTTTATCCAAGATTTATTTTCCCTCCCTTTGCTACCAAGGGATATTTACCTTAAGAAAGCAAAGCAACCAGCTACCAGTCTATAGTAACCAGTGGTGTGCATTGTATGTGACTTGGGATTCATGCTGTATAATGAACTGGTCAGAATAACAGCCTGCATAGTACACAGTTAACCGAATTGAAATACTTTACCTCATTGAACTCAATCCAAGAACAGAACTGTGATATATACATTCTGTTAGCAGACAACCAAAGAGAACAGGGTGTTACTCCCTTTGCATACAGTTATCAAGGACAGAACAGTTATACATATATATATATATATATATATATATATATATAAATATATATTCTACCATCTGGAAGTCATTGAAAGCAACGTGACCATTAGTCTGGATACATTTAAGATATTATCTCAGTGCCACCACCTTGTGGATAATAGTATTACGTTGACATTCCCAGTCCAAAGTGTGGAGAGAACTCTTTTGCTTTCTGCCTGTAGCCATTGAGACTTTGGTGCAATATGTGTTATTTAGCGAGACTACATTAAGGGAAAACAACTATCTGTTGCAGAACTTCCTGATATTTCCTAATGGTAATGCCATATTGTAAGATTATTTGTGAGATATTAGAGCGTTTATCATCATTGTATTGTTCTTTGTAAAATTGCTATAACTTATTATGAAAGGTTAAACTATACTGTGTGTGAAACTGAGTTTACTGGGTTTTTTTTAAATCTTTTTTATTGAATCAGAGACATATATGCAAACAATTCAAATCAACATTAGGTCAAAACAAAAAAAAAAAAGAATAAAATTTGTTTGTGAATACAGAATAACATGTACTTTCAATTTGATTTGACAAAAAGTCAAAATATATAACATACAGTACATAAATATCATTGTATCAAACATATAAATATAAGTAATATAAGTAATGTAGTTGAAGGGTGCATCGTGTGGGAAATCATCACTGAGTCACTGGGGGATCATTGTCAAGTAAACGTAAAAGGTACCACGAGGAATTGGAAAAACATTTCATGAGAAGTTGTTGAGTAGCTAATGGAAGTGTGGAAATATAGCTCTCCCATATTTCAAAGAACCTTTCTACCCTGGATTCTTTATCCAAAGAAGCTTCCACCCAATCCATTTGGAAGAGATAAAATAGCCTCCTTAAATAGTAAAAAAGGGGGTGTACCTGGCTGATTCCAAACCTGTAAGATGGTTTTCTTGGCGGCAGCACTAACTTCCAACAGCAATTTACGGCAACCTTTTGTAATACATTGATCTTAGGGGAATATACCCAATATTGCCCATAGGGGGTCAAATGGCACAATATTAACTAAGTTATCGATAGCAAATTTGCAAACTCTTAACCAAAAGACTCTGACTAGGGGGCAGGACCACAGACAATGAAAAATATCTGCATTATCCTCCCCACAGTGGTGGCATGTGTGTGAGGTCGAAGATCCCATCAGGAAACTATGATGTGGGCTAATATACGTTCTGTGATAGACATTTAGAAATAATTCTTGATATGAGCTGGCAGAAATAATTCGACAAGACTCATAAGTTCTTGAGTAGTATATCAGGTGTGAGTTGGGGGAATTGACGAGTCCATAGGGGCAGACCTGTTTGAAGAGTGTCATATTCCAAGCTATCTCACAAAAATAAATAGTGGTGTGCTATCGCTTTACATATGGGTGGAGAGACAGATAATAATGCATCTAGATTGTTATCCCAATCTTTTTCTGAGAAATATTTTGTGACTTGTCTCATATAGTGCTGTACTTGGAAGTAGGCAAAGGGAAAACAGGATAAAAATTCAAATTTTTCTACCGCCCCCTGGAACGTGAGGACCCCTAAGATCAGAATCCACCAAACATCGTATAGATTGAATACCCCGAGCTGCCCACATTGAGAAAGGGAATGTGGCATTCCCATCTTGAAATTCTGGGTTTCGGCATAGAGATATGTATAAAGTTTTATGAGCATTCAATCCCCTTTTGTACCTTAGTATGTGCCACATCCTACGTGTGGTCCATAAAAGAGGGTTGGCTTTTTGATCTAAAGTAACTTCACAATCATGTCGATGTAAAAATGAGAGTAAGTTATAATTTGTTAAAAATTTTTCTTCCAGGGCTAGTTCAGTGTAAACCGATGAGCCATTCAGCCAATCATGTAAATGGCGTACTAAAGCGGAATGATTATAGTGAACAATATTTGGGAAGTTAATTCCTCCATTGTATTTGAATTGTTGGAGCCGAATCAGACTGATTCTACCTCTTTTATTATTCCAAATAAACTTAACAAACGCTGTGTTAAGTTTTTTAATGTCTTCTTGAGACTGTAATAATGGTAGGGATTGGAATAAATAAATTAATTGTGGAATCGCTATCATTTTGAGCAAATTTGCCCTTCCCAAGTAGGAGAGCCGGAGATGCCCCCAACCATTCAGAACCCCAAACAAATTTTTAATAGCCTTAGATATATTGGTTTGATAGAGGGATGAGGGATTTTTAGTTATTTGAACTCCCAAATATGTAAAACGCCCTTTTGCCCACGCAAAGGGTACATTGACGTGCCAATATGGGTGGGTAAACCCAGGCCGTAAGTATAGGGCCACAGATATTTCTGAGTTCACCCAGAGTCCAGATATATCACCAAATTCTTGAAGCAGAGATAATAGATAAGTTACAGTAGTATTGGGTTGGGACAAATATAGGAGCACATCATCCGCAAACGCCGTTACCTTAAGTTCACTAGTGCCTATCTTAATACCTCTAATATTAGAATCTTGCTGAATTAGCCTAAGTAAGGGGTCTAAGGACAAATTAAAAAGAAGAGGGGACATCGGACATCCCTGCCGAGTGCCTCTGTGGAGTCCCATCACGCCTCCAAGCAGACCATTAATCAAAAAATTAGTTTGTGGGAAATTATAAAAATAACGTATCAAGCCAATGAAATCTTGTCCAAAGGCTCTACGTGTCAAAATTTCGAATAAATGTGGCCAAAGGATGGTATCAAAGGCTTTATGTGTATCAAGACTGAGCAGTAAATTGGAGGAGGATACATCCTGGGAGGAAACAACAGTGGCCGCTATTGCTGACCGAATACCCTTAACCGAGTGTCTACCTTTTACGAATCCAAGTTGGTGTGAAGTCAATAAGTTAGGGAGAATAGATTGCAGTCTGTTGGCCATAATTTTTTCCAGAATTTTGAAGTCGACGTTGAGCAAAGAAATAGGTTGATAGAAGGCCACCAACTGGGGATCTCTGTCGGGTTTAGGCAAAAAAATAGTATAAGAGGAGTTGAATGATGGATATGGAGGGGATTGTCTATGTATTAAGCGGTATAAATCTAACAAAATTGGGGAGACCTCTTGGCGTAGCATTTTATAATAGTCTCCACTGAACCCGTCAGGGCCTGGAGCTTTATGAGAGTGTAGACTTGAGATAGTATCCAGAAGTTCCTCCATTGGACAACCTGGGGAGACAGGCATTATTCAGCATGTGATCTTGTTTAGCAATATCTATATTCCCAGAACTGTATAATTGTTCATAGTAAGAATAAAATTTTGAGGTGATGTCTGGGGTTCGAGTAATGTAAGATCCTGTTGACTGGTCTCTAAGGGAATGAATAAAGGTTTTTCTTTGTTTGGGCCTAGCCAAATTCGCAAGTAATTTACCTGGTTGTTTCCCCACCTGAAATATTTATTTTTAACAAAATCTAATTTAGACTTAGACTGAGACAAAAGGTAAGATTCCAAAAGACGACGGGCTTGTTTATATGATAAGAACGTTTCCTCCCTGGGATCATCTACATATACCTGAAACGCCAAAGTCATAGTTTTCTGCAAGGAAGTGTAGTCTCTTGTCTTTTTTTGGCAAGGTAACTAATAATATGACCCCGCATCACAGCCTTGGACGTCTCCCAAAACAAAATCGGGGTATCCCAGTGACCAACATTGTCATCTAGATAGTTGTTCCAACTACGGGTTAAGTAGTTTTTAAAATCTTCTGAATTTGATAGATAAGAAGGGAACTTCCAAAGGCGTGAGGTGGACATGGGGGAGGGGTAGCAAAGAGATATGCTTATTAGAGCATGGTCTGATATTATGATATCTTTTATGGTCGCATTTTGTATATAAGAAAATAAGGATTCTCCTATTAGTATAAAGTCAATTCGCGAAAGGGAGCGATGGACAGCAGATAGGTGGGTATAGGAATGGTCTGTGGGATTAAGTATGCGCCAAGGGTCTACTAGGTAACATGATGTCTGAAATCTGGTGAGATGTTGCCAAGCAGAGCTTCGCAATGAAGCAGGGGGAGGGGATTTATCAATAAGCGGATCTGCCACCATATTAAAGTCACCACCCACCACCAGGCCTGGGGTATCTCATTGAGCTAAGAATTGGGACAATTCTAGTAGAAATTCCACAGGATTATTGGGAGCATAAATATTTAGTAAAGTATATTTGACCCCATAAAGAAGTACGTCTAGAAGAATAAACCTACCCCCTGGGTCCAAAAATTGGTCTAGGATTTGATATTGTAATGAACGACTTAGTAATATTGCAACTCCCCTAGCTTTATTACGAAAGGGAGCAGAAATACATTCCTGGATCCAACCATCCCTTAAAGTGGCATCATCTCCGGCCCTCCAGTGAGTTTCTTGCAAAAATACTATCTGTGCCTTAAAACGTTTTAGATGTGTGGTGACTCTTTTTCTCTTAATAGGTGAGTTAAGCCCTCCCACGTTCCATGAGACTATATCAAGACCCAAGTTCTGAGGCAAAGACAATGGATCCTGCCCTAAAGAACAGGAAGTCATCCTTTACCTTGAGAGGGAATGTAGCTATCAAAAGTAGATAATGTAAAAAAAGGTTTCCCCCCGTCCCAGCAACCGGGGAGATCCACCCATATTAAAGGGCCCACACGATGCTTCACCTTCACAACAATGAAATTCCATACAGAAAATGTAAGCAATAATACCATATAATGAATCCACAAAAAAGTAGATACATGACCAGCAAAAAAGTAAACACATTTCTGAATACAACAATTTTCTATTTTTCCAACCAAAAAAAAAAAATTGAAATTAAAATGTCTCCCTCGAGCAGAGAGAAAGAAACAAAAATTGACAGTATTAATAACACAAAAACGTTAAATTTACTGAATATTGAAACACTAGTTGAAACCAGCGTATAGAACATGGGGTGGGAACACTCCCAACAGACAAAAATCTAATACAAATTCAATTATATATCAATATGTAGTATCATACCTAGTAGTAATAAGTATAATTAAACTTCAAGGTGATGTGCAGGTGACCGCGAGGGGGGAGAGTTACGCAGAAAATGAGCCTTGGCTCTATCTGGATCAGTGAAAAACTCAGTTTGACCATCTATATCAACTCGAAGTCTCGCTGGAAAAAGAAGGGCGAATCTCAGATTATTTTCCACTAAATGTCTACACACCGGAGAGAAGGCCTTCCTTTTTTGTGCCACCGAAGCAGAAAAATCCTGGAAGATTAATATACGGTGGTCTACTACCATTATTTGAGGGCATTTTCTAGCAGCTGCTAACATTTTTTCTTTGGCCCTAAAGTCTAAGAACCTGGCTATAACAGGACGTGGGCGATCATGGATTCCATCTAACTCCGGGCCTAAGCAGTGTGCTCTTTCAATCTGAGGTGGAATGGGATCCACAGAGAGGTTTAAAGCACGGGGTAATTTAGTACTAAGATAATCTATTAGGTGCGGACCTTTTACTGACTCGGGGACCCCAATAAAGAGCAGGTTGTTTCTTCAATTCCTATTTTCTAGGTTGTCTAGTTTATCAGACATTAAATTTTGGGATTGAGTTTGGGCTTCAATAGTGGCTTGTAGAGAGTGTATAGTGTCCTCCGCGTCGCTCAGACGCTGTTCAAGGCCGGAGATGCGGGAGGTATTGGAATCTACTTTAGTCATAGCCACATCTAATGAGGCTTGCATAGTGTCAAACTTTTTATTTATTTGAGGAAGAAAGGCCTTGGTCATCGCCTCCAACATCTCCGCGATTAACGCAGGAGCCACAACCACTCCCTGTTCAGAGTGGGTAGGTTCAGAGTTATTAGAGGAGCCCAAAGCCCATTGTGAGGACGAGGTTCTGTTGTTAGTTGCCTCTTTTCTGCCCATTTTTGATGGAGTTTCCTGTGCCAGATCGTCGGGTTGTGTTAGTTTGTCAAAATATTTATCCATTCCAAACTAACCGACCGGATTGAGAAGAAAAAATATTGCGGTCACCTGTTGTAATATTTTGAAACGCTAAAGATTTATGGCATGGCAGGTATGATATTATGCCTGAAGTGAGGTTCCCATATTTAAATTGGTTAAATCACTTCATATATTGCGCTATCAAAACACAATAGAAATTTCAAACATACTTCAATTTTAGATAAACATATAGGAAATAATACTGTACTTGCTATATCCCTTAATGTAAAACACAGACTTAAATATATGCAGTTATATGTTCAAAGTACTGTAAATATTCAATATATAGAAAAGACTACATACAGTATATTACAGTATTATGAAATTGTTAAGAGAAACCACAAGAGGGTGCCCTTGGCTAAGTAATAGTAGATATATATCAAGATAAGACAATATGTATTGGAAACTTCTGTTATTCTATATTTCCCCCCACCTCCCCAACTACCATCTGCCACAGAAGACAATCAAAAATATAATATTAAGCCACTGATAAGAGACTTCTTTTGAACTGTTAGAGACCCCTAAGAGTCCAGAAATATAGAGACAATAGCAGAGATGGTATTGGACCAAGATTAGAGTCCCGTGCAAGTGGATTGCTTTATGTGTTATATAAAGTTGGGAAAGAGAAAAAAAAAAATAAAATTTGGGATATCTAGGGGAGAGCAGAAAGGGAGACAGTGGGACAAAGAGCGAGGTTGGGGAGAAACACCAGGAATGTTAAATAAAATCAAGGAGGGGGATAAAAACCAAAATGACAGACCGGGGGAGGGAGAGACAAGCAGCAAACTCCAAGTAAGTGACCTCCGGCTTCCACAGCAAAGTAAAGGACACTGCCTTCCTAGGCATTCAGATTACCTCTCTTGGATGTAGCAGGATGGATCTCAGGCACCAGACTCCGGCTACCAGGCATTCACTGAGTTCGATTACAGCGGCAACCACATCCGGAAGATCCAGAAACAGCACCAGCTGAGACGCAGGAGCAGACACCGCGTAGACACAGGAGCAGCGAAGAGGTGGAGATGTCAGGTCGCACAGCTCGCGGCGGAGGGGCACACAATGGGACAGATGAAATCAGCCGGATAAGTGCAGCCTCCACTTTCTCCTCCCGTATACCGCGCCGACTCCTGGCAGAATCCCCCAGTCCGCGACTAGCAGGTGAGTGACTCCGAGAAGGACAGGCCCGCGGTCCCACAGGTCACAGCACAGCGCCATAGGGAGTTAAACAGCTCCTAAACTCCCCACCGCTGATGGCTTGAAGGGAGTCTCCGGACATAGCCCACATCCAGATCACAGGTACCGCTGAGCAGAGGGAGTCGCTTTAGGTAGCGGCTACTCCGTATATAATCCCCTCCAGGCTAGGACCTCAGCAGTGTGTGGGGTAAATAATTTGTAGCCGCAACACAGCTTCGGGGAAGGCAGGGACAGCCGTCACAGCAGGAGAATCTTCTCCCAGTTTTTCGCACCCAAGATGGCGGAGGGCGGTCATAGATGCCTGAACTTTGCAGGCTGAATCCCAGTGGATATATGTCGGCTCCAGACCTAATAACTAAAGCAAACCACTCCTTAGTATAGTGGTATTGCAATAGGGAACCTTCTGGGATGCAAAGTCGGGTGAATAAGCCCCGTTTTGGATCCGTTAAAGTATGGAAGGCTGGAGCCCAGGTAAAATGTGGCCACTTTGAGTGCCTCGCCCACCGGAAGTCCTGAGTTTACTGTTAACAAAGTCATATTGCTAAACTGTGTATTTATATTGAATTAACATTACAGTGATCTACCATTCAGGCAAAATAAAACATTTTGTCATTGTCCACACGTGTAGTGACTTGTCAGGGGTTTTTGGGGGGTTCCCATCTCTCTGCCTAACCACTACAGAATCCAAGAGCAGCAGCAGTTCAAAGACTATTTGGAAGGCCGGGATTGACGACTTCTGCAGGGAAACAGGTACGACTCACCTACCAACACCCCACCTCTAGTGACTTATTACATTTTGGCATCTACGAACAGGATCGAAGCAGATTTTGCAGGATGTCAGAACCCCAGCCTTCTGTAGCAGCTCCAAATCAAGGAGGAGATCCCAACCAAGGAATTTCGCCCATAGCGAACGCTTCCCCAATCACGATGTCATACTATTTCGGGGCACCATGGCTACCAACATATTCCGGAGATACACGCACACTGGGCACGAGTACCTTTAGAGAATTCAAAGACAAGCTACAGTCGATGTTTCGGCTATACCCACTTAGTGATGCGCAGAAGGTAGAAATTCTGATTGGATAGCTAAAAGGTCCGGCATTACGAGAAGTTAAGGCGTGGAACGATGACCAGTGGAAGACGGTCGAAAACATTTTCAAGAGATTAGTAGACATCTTTGATTCGCGGACTATTTCAGAACTGAAAGGCCCTCTTTATGCCAGGAAACAGCAACCCCATGAGTCAATGAGGGAGTTTGCTCTAGGTTTGCAAGAGGCGCTGCAGGCAATCCAAATCCTAGATCCGCAAGAAGTACAACGAGAAGACGAAACCCTTATTAACTTGTTTATCGAGGGGGCACGAGGAGAGACAATACGCACGCAACTAAGGATGTGGAAATATGATCACCCAAGGTGCTCATTCTCTGAGTTCAAAGAAACAATGCTAAAGATTCTTGGACTTAATCGAATCATTGACACAGAGTACAGTACATCTGCGGAGCAGTTAGAAGATAGAAACTTTGGAGGTGTCAATCAGCACATGAGCCTGGAACCTCGGGAAGAGCTCCGCCAATAGGTCCATTGTCGCAGGAGTGGTGGCCCCGATATGTTGGCTAGTGCCCCCATCTGAGGATCCGGGTCAATGGTGTTGAGGTGTCGGCTCTATTGGATACCGGCTCACAGGTGACCACAATACAGCTGACCGAGTTTTTAAAACACTGGGATAAACAAGAGATTGTGACCCCACCAACGACCTGGTTACAACTATTGGCCAGTAATGGGCAGCAGATTACGTATAGCGGCTATTGGGAGGCTGATTTGAAGATTGGCAAAGCGGATCTCACAAGACAAGGGTGCCTGGTTACCACAGTGCAGAATGACCATCTACCTCCGGTGATCCTCGGGATGAATGTCTTAAAGAATTGTCCTTATGAATTGGTAGAGGCTCTAAGGATGGAAATGCGGATAGCAGCCCCTAAGGAACGAAGAACTCTACAGCAAACGGTGCGGCTGCTTGAGGGGCAAAAGAAATTTACAAATGCAAGGGGAGAAGTGGGTAAAGCCAGGATTGCTGATCGCCAGCCTATACTCTTGCAACCCAATTTGGAACACGTAGTTTGGTGCAAAGCCAGAATTGGACCAGGTGGGTGGGACTACGAGGCTATAATTGAATCTTGTGACTCTGATGGACGACATCCATTCACGGTGGCTAGAACCCTGGCGAGAGTGGAGCAGGGGAAGGTACCAGTCCGCGTATTGAATCCACATAACTACCCAATCAGACTTTTCAGACATTACCCGGTGGTGAAGATTATTCAAATTGACTTCCAAGATGTGTTTGGAGAGAGTGTGTCGGCAGCTCAACAAAGAACAGTAACTGGACAGCTGATGGTTATGAACGGCGAGGCTCTGTGGTGGAATGAGATAGAGATTGGAGACTCAGACACCCCTGAGGAGAAATGCCAAGGACCGCTCCAGGTAGTGTGGAAGAATGCTGAGGCATTCAGTCAACATCCATCTGACTTCGGGAGAGCTGAAGGCATCCATAACCACATCCCCACTGGGAGTAACCCCCCAATTAAGGAAAGACACAGACCTCTACCACCGGCCATGTACCAACCTGTGAGGAATATGATCAGTGAGATGAAGGAAGCTGGTGTAATTCATGAGAGCCACAGCCCATGGGCGGCACCACTGGTGATTGTCAGGAAAAAGGATGGCAGCCTCCGGTTTTGCATTGATTACAGGAAGCTGAACGCAGTGACACATAAAGATGCCTACCCGCTACCTAGGATTGAGGAGTCATTAACGGTGCTGAAGACAGCTACCTACTTTTCCACTCTGGATCTAACAAGCGGGTACTGGCAAATGCCGATGGCCCTGGAGGATCGGGAGAAGACGGCCTTCACTACCCCGATGGGCCTCTTTGAATTTGACCGGATGCCGTTTGGACTCTGCAATGCACCAGCCACCTTCCAAAGGGTCATGGAGCACTGCCTTGGCCAACACAACTTTGAAATGGTTCTCCTGTACTTGGACGATGTCATAATTTATTCCAGAAGCTATGAAGAGCACTTGAAACACCTAGATGAGGTATTTGTACAACTGACCAAATGCGGCTTGAAGTTAAAGCCATCAAAATGTCATCTGTTAAAACCCAGGGTACAGTACCTAGGACACATCGTCAGTGCTGAAGGGGTAAAGCCGGATCCAGAAAAAATTCAGGTAGTGCGAGACTGGCTCGTACCTAGAACAGTAAAAGAGGTCCGAAGCTTCCTAGGTTTCGTTGGCTACTACAGACGATTCATTGAGAACTTTGCAAGAGTGGCCACACCACTGCATGAGCTCCTGCGAGGCAAGTCAGGTCAAGAGAGACGGAGCACTTCCTTTGTTGCATGGGCTGAGAAACAACAAAACTCCTTCAAGCAACTGAAGTCATCGCTGATAGAGGCTCCCCTTCTGGCTTACCCAGATTATGAGAAGCCTTTCCAAGTCTACACAGATGCCAGCCACCATGGTCTGGGAGCTGTATTGTCACAAGTACAAGATGGACACAAGAGAGTGATAGCTTATGCCAGCTGGGGCCTGCGAAAGACCGAGAGAAATAATGAGAATTACAGCACCTTTAAACTTGAACTCCTTGCTCTTGTCTGGGCCATCACAGAGAAATTTAAGAATTATCTGGCTGTCACACGATTTGTAATTGTCACTGACAACAATCCCCTGGCACATCTCTCCACCGCTCGCCTGGGAGCACTTGAATAGAGGTGGATGTCTTGCCTGGCCAATTTCAATTATACTGTTACCTACAGAAGTTTGAAGTTGAATGGAAATGCCGACGCCTTATCCCATCTACCCACTGTGGACGACTCGGAAGAAGACAGAGATTGGGCCGAAGACATTGAGACTCCCTTGTTCATGACGCCGAGGAGCAAACAACGTGTCGTCACCTCTGACCCTGTGTCTGCCACTGCCAGCCCAAAATCTAATAGTCCTCAGCCTGACACATCTGAATCTGATTGGGAACAAGTGCAGAAGGAGAGCCCGGTGCTGCAGGAGTTGATGGATTTCATCCAACATGAACGCCGGCTGACCAAGCTGCAGAGGGTGGATGCCGATCCAGAGTTTGTCAAACTGTTAAGACACAGAGACCGTATTAAACTCAAACAGGGACTCATGGTCCGAATAAGCCTTGATCCAGCAACTCACCAAAATGTAACCCAAATAGTTGTACCGAGACAACAGGCCAGCTTCCTTCTTACCACTTATCACAACAAATCTGGACACTTCAGAACCCAAAAGACGGAAGCCGTATTACGGAAAAGATTCTTCTGGATAGGGATAAGGACTGACATTGAGGAATGGTGTCAAGATTGTATAGCCTGCAGCCTTAAAAGGAATCCTGAAACCAGCCAAAGAGACCCACTACATCCAATAAAGAGTCATTGTCCATTGGAGATTGTTGCCTTGGATCATGTCAAACTTGAGCCCAGCCCAAGTGGATTCCAATACGCACTGACCATCACTGACCACTACAGCAAATTCCTAGTAGTTGTCCCAGTACGTGATCTGACAGCCAGGACTACAGCGGAGGTCTTTCTAAGGAACTTTGTCCGCCCCTATGGGTACCCTGATCGGATCTTGACAGATCAAGGACCCGCATTCGAGTCACAGCTGTTTCATGAACTTTGCTCTTTGTATGGATGCAAGAAGATGAGGACGACCGCCTATCATCCTCAATGCAATGGCTTGTGTGAGAGAGCAAACCAGACTAGGATTGGAATGCTAAGAAGTCTTTCAGCCGAGAAGCGCTCTCAGTGGCCTACCATCCTGCCTGACCTTGTGTATCTGTATAATAACACAGAACACTGTTCCACAGGATTCACACCCTTCTAACTCATGTTCGGATGGCATGGCAAGCTGGCCGATCCTGTTACCACACAGACTAATTGGGTTCGTTAATATCAGCAACGGATAGTGACTGCCCGAGAGTTAGTTAAGAAGAGGATGGAGACTTTGCATCAACGTCAGGAAAGGAATTACAATTCAGATGCCAGAGCGCTGCCCTTACAAATGGGAGACAAAGTCTGGAAGAAGAAAAACCACAGATCAAGCAAGTTGGATGCCATATTGGAGGATGTCCCTTATACCATTGTTGGTGTCCCTGTTGATGGCCGGTACACCTACCTAATCCAGAGGAAGAAAGATGGACAACTCGGCACGGTACCATGTGACCAGTTAAAGTTATGCACTGCTGAAGCTTCCCTGATACAGCAAGACGACTCCCTTATGGCAGAGAGATGGGGATCTTCTGCGGACGTCCCTCTTAATGACCCCATAGAGTTGCTCACATTCATGTGCGGCCCGGTTCCATTGAGTACAGTAGGGGGTACAGCCCCAGAACCTTTAACAGTAAGGTCTATGGAAGGCGAAGCTGACCCCCTTCCTGCCCTTGATCAGTTAGAGAGTCATGTACCTGACCTAGAAGTCAGAAGGTCAGAACAAAGCACCAAAGGTATAATGCCTGTAAGATACCGAATGTGAACTATTGTAACCTGTATGTATAATTGCCTCATGACAAAGTACAGTTTCAGATTGTTTCTGGTTATAAATGTGAAAGATTGTTCAAGACTTTTGAGTAGATACAAAGTTGCGTGAGGACCTGCATAGTTCTAGCGGGGGAGTGTGTGATACCCTGTAAAGACCCCCATATATGTGGACATTTGTATGTTGCCCTGAGCTGGGGAATGTTCTGGCACTGAAGTGAGGAGGTGCACACACAGAGTGTGCTTCACTAGTGAGCTCAGACTAAAAACTGGAACAAAAAGGGGAGGAGTGAGAAGGACCCTGGAGCTGGCTGAGAGAGCACATATCTGGAGTGTGAGGGGACTGAGACTGGCTGAGAGAGCACATGTCTGGTGTGTGAGGGTACTGAGACTGGCTGAGAGCACATATCTGGTGTGTGAGGGGACTGAGACTGGCTGAGAGAGCACATGTCTGGTGTGTGAGGGGACAGACTGGCTGAGAGAGCACATGTCTGATGTGTGAGGGGACTGAGACTGGCTGAGAGAGCACATATCTGGTGTGTGAGGGGACTGAGACTGGCTGAGAGAGCACATATCTGGTGTGTGAGGGGACTGAGACTGGCTGGGAAAGCACATGTCTGGTGTGTGAGGGGACTGAGACTGGCTGAGAGAGCACATATCTGGTGTGTGAGGGGACTGAGACTGGCTGAGAGAGCACATGTCTGGTGTGTGAGGGGACTGAGAAGTAGGCTGTGTGGAGTGCAGCACCTGGGATTGTTTGCAGGGCTGTGACCAGAAGCCAAGCCATGGAGTGAAGAAGCTGTACTGCCAGGTCAGAGGACGCAGTGGGCAGCAAGTAGCCAGCAATATGAAGTAAGAGACTCCCAGTAAGACAGAGAAAGAAGGAGCAGGTGCAGTGATCGCAGGCACAGTGATATCCTAAAGTGTACTGTGGCTCCCATTATCTATTATGAAAGACTCAGTAAGGCACAGTGAGTAACAACCCTTACAGCATTATAAACTGAGCTTTAGCCAAGATTTATTTTCCCTCCCTTTTCTACCAAGAGATATTTACCTTAAGAAAGCAAAGCAACCAGCTACCAGTCTATAGTAACCAGTGGTGTGCATTGTATGTGACTTGGGATTCATGCTGTTTAATGAACTGGTCAGAATAACAGCCTGAATAGTGCACAGTTAACCTAATTGAAATACTTTACCTCTTTGAACTCAATCCAAGAACAGAACTGTGATATATACATTATGTTATCAGACAACCAAAGAGAACAGGGTGTTACTCCCTTTGCATACAGTTATCAAGGATAGAACAGTTATATATATATATATATATATATATATATATATATATATATATATTTCTACCATCTGGAAGTCATTGAAAGCAACGTGACCATTAGTCTGGATACATTTAAGATATCATCTCAGTGCCACCACCTTGTGGATAATAGTATTACGTTGACATTCCCAGTCCAAAGTGTGGAGAGAACTCTTTTGCTTTCTGCCTGCAGCCATTGAGACTTTGGTGCAATATGTGTTATTGAGGGAGACTACATTAAGGGAAAACTATCTGTTGCAGAACTTCCTGATATTTCCTAATGGTAATGCCAGATTGTTAGATTATTTGTGAGATATTAGAGCGTTTATCATCATTGTATTGTTCTTTGTAAAATTGCTATAACTTATTATGAAAGGTTAAACTATACTGTGTGTGAAACTGAGTTTACTGTTAACAAAGTCATATTGCTAAACTGTGTATGATGAGCGGGTTCGGATTTACTCGGATTTACTCGGTTTTACTCGGATCTCAGCATGGCATTTTATTGGCTATCGGCTATCACGTATTTTGGATAGCCAATAAAATAAATCCTAAACTAATCCGAATTTGCGGTAAAGTGGCGAAAAGAACCGAGTAAATCCAAACCCGCTCTCCCCCACTATTTATATTGAAATAACATTACAGTGATCTACCATTCAGGCAAAATAAAACATTTTGTCATTGTCCACACGTGTAGTGACTTGTCAGGGGTTTTTGGGGGGTTCCCATCTCTCTGCCTAACCACTACAGAATCCAAGAGCAGCAGCAGTTCAAAGACTATTTGGAAGGCCGGGATTGACGACTTCTGCAGGGAAACAGGTACGACTCACCTACCAACACCCCACTACTAGTGACTTATTACACCTCCCACCTCTGATTAGATTAATCAGGGAGAATGAACGTGCATCTAGAATATTCCTGAGATGAATGAAAGGAAGTTGCTTATTTTAAAATAGTTAAACCACCTTCTATTTAATCTTGGAAATTGGACTCCGGATCCTGGGGCGTTTTAACAGAGTAGGGGGCCATTCTGACTTTCCTGTCCAGGGCCCCCTCCTCTCTCTTCGGCGGCCGGCAGCACAGTGACCGCAGCAGAGTCTACTGCGCATGCCCAGCTCACCCGGAAAATGGCGCAATTGCCATTTTCCCAGCGGTTTCCCTACTGCGCTGTGCGAAATGCCGGGAAAATGTCCGCAGCGTTTTCTAGGTGTTTTATGCAGTGCTGCTACAGCTAACGCGGGACCGGAGAGGTAGGTATTATAAAATATGGTTGAAGGGTGTGCGGTGTGGGGCCCCCCTGGAACCAGGGGCCCTGCACCCATTATAGATACGTCCCGCTGTCTGGATTATCAGTGTTGCTGCTCTTCTCAGGTCTCTTCTCAGTTCTCTTTTGTTTCCAACCTAAGAGAGAGAATGTAAAGAGGCTCAGTGAGTATTTTATTAGGATGTACAGTAAGCTCAGCTCATCTGCTTTAGCCAAGACCTCTGAGTGCTTAGTACAGGAAGACCACCCATTACAGATGGCCAGGGAGATGAGTAGCAGGACATGGCTCATTGGGCCTGATTCAGAGATGTAATCTAATGTGACCGCAACTGCGTTTTCATATGCAACGCAGTTGCAAAAACATGCTAATGTTAGCAAAGATCACCTGAGCACAAAGACGCCCACTGCTGGCTTCTCACCTGCGTACAACTACGTATACCTACTTAAACATCGGTACCATCAAAGTACATCGGCGGGCATTTTACCCCTGCGGAAGGTCTGACCTGACGCAGGCCAGGGAGCTCTTCTGCCACACGGAGCTGTGAATGCAATTGTAGTGGCTAATTTATGCACGCCCACGTAACGGCGTTCAAATGGCCAGGCACACCTGCATTTCGCTAACCACCCCCTTGTCTCCACCCCCAAATGGTCACTTCCTGTCAATCAATCTGCAATGGTCCTCCAAGGTCTGCGTGAACGCACAGCGGACGCACTGCGATGCATGCGCAATGGCAACTAATCGCTCTATCTGCGTGCAAATTGCTGTTGCGTTTATCTCTGAATCAGGCCATTGTCCTCTCTGTGAGCAGATGCTGGACTGATCAGTGACACCTTCTCTGACACAGGGCCGGAGGAAGATCAGTGGGTGCCCTAGGCCCATGCCCTCAGGTGCCATCCTATAGCAGTCAGGAACAATGGAGGAGGCGGCAACTTCAGGTCCCAACAGACTGGGAGCAGGATGTATCAAACATTGTATTACGAATATGATACATCCTACCCCTTATTGCATACATACCAGCGTTTATTAACACTGTATGCCTGAATATGTACATCCTGGGGCAGCTCCTCCAATTAGGTGTGAGGATTCCCGGGTTTATGAACCGGGAGTCTTTCTGTATGTGAGCAGTCCTCGCCCAGCGCATGTGCTAGCCGCAGGGGACATTGGGAGGGGTCCTATTGGGTCCTTCCCAATGTCAGCACGTTGACTAAGGGGTACAAGCTCTGGAAAGTTACACATGGGAAATGTAGTCAAACCATTGAAAAAGGGCAGTTTTCAGAGGTTTGACTACATTTTACTGTTACTACATCCGGCCTCGGGAATGTAATGTGGAGCCGGGAAATCTTTGCCGGGAAGATCCACCGCAATACCAGCGACAGGGTATGCAGCCATCATGCCAGCATTTACTCGATTGACATTCATAAAGTCGACAAGTTATTTTGTGCACATGGTTAATATGTCAACAACCGCAAAATGTCGACACTTAAAATGTCGACATACAGTGTACCATGTTGACTGTAAAAATGTCGACATTAGAAATGTTAGGGTTAAAATTGCTTGTCGACTTTGTTACCAATTAGCAGTTTGGTAAAGGCCAAGTCAGTTACCACACAGGGGTATATTTATTAGTTATTGTGATCTGCCCCCCAAAAAGAAAGATTCCTTATTGCTGTAATTCACAGTAATAAGTAAACTGTAATCGCTAAACGTATCAAGTATAAGTCGCCGGGTCAGGGGCTCTGGTAGGTGCCCATCCCCAAGATCATTAAGAAGTAAAGTGACCACATACTGTATGTAATCACTTTTGGTCCTGCTTTGGACCTCCGCTCTGCTGCTGCACATGTGCCAGCAAATGTGTGCAAGCAGGTAGCGCTCTCCCAAAGCAGCAGCATGGGGGGGGGTACCCTGATTACGCCAATGGGCCTTCAATGGCTCTGTCAAAATATGGTCTGTCTGCCATGGAGTCATTCTGTGGACATAACAACAGACACGCGGTGCTTACAGTAGAGGAATAGGACCACGGCTAGGAAAACCACAGATGAAATCAGGGCCAATGCTTTATAAATGGCTTTAGGACCTAAAGAAAACAAATTAATAATCAATTAGTGACTGTAACACAAGATACCAGTCATTGCAGAGGTGCAGCCGGCTTGTGACATTTCATTTACAAACATTAGAATTAGTGACTGTAACACAAGACACCGGTCATTGCAGAGGTGCAGCCGGCTTGTGACAATTCATTTACAAACATTAGAATTAGTGACTTTAACACAAGACACCGGTCATTGCAGAGGTGCAGCCGGCTTGTGACAATTCATTTACTAACATTAGAATTAGTGACTGTAACACAGGACACCAGTCATTGCAGAGGTGCAGCCGACTTGTGACATTTCATTTACCAACATTAGAACTAGTGACTGTAACACAGGACACCAGTCATTGCAGAGGTGCAGCCGGCTTGTGACAATTCATTTACCAATATTAGAATTAGTGACTGTAACACAGGACACCGGTCATTGCAGAGATGCAGCCGGCTTGTGACAATTCATTTACCAACATTACAATTAGTGACTGTAACACAAGACACCGGTCATTGCAGAGGTGCAGCCGGCTTGTGACAATTCATTTACAAACATTAGAATTAGTGACTTTAACACAAGACACCGGTCATTGCAGAGGTGCAGCCGGCTTGTGACAATTCATTTACTAACATTAGAATTAGTGACTGTAACACAGGACACCAGTCATTGCAGAGGTGCAGCCGACTTGTGACATTTCATTTACCAACATTAGAACTAGTGACTGTAACACAGGACACCAGTCATTGCAGAGGTGCAGCCGGCTTGTGACAATTCATTTACCAATATTAGAATTAGTGACTGTAACACAGGACACCGGTCATTGCAGAGATGCAGCCGGCTTGTGACAATTCATTTACCAACATTACAATTAGTGACTGTAACACAAGACACCGGTCATTGCAGAGGTGCAGCCGGCTTGTGACAATTCATTTACCAACATTACAATTAGTGACTGTAACACAAGACACCAGTCATTGCAGAGGTGCAGCCGGGTTGTGACAATTCATTTACTAACATTAGAATTAGTGACTGTAACACAAGACACCGGTCATTGCAGAGGTGCAGCCGGCTTGTGACATTTCATTTACAAACATTAGAATTAGTGACTGTAACACAAGACACCGGTCATTGCAGAGGTGCAGCTGGCTTGTGACAATTCATTTACTAACATTAGAATTAGTGACTGTAACACAAGACACCGGTCATTGCAGAGGTGCAGCCGGCTTGTGACAATTCATTTACTAACATTACAATTAGTGACTGTAACACAGGACACCAGTCATTGCAGAGGTGCAGCCGACTTGTGACATTTCATTTACCAACATTAGAATTAGTGACTGTAACACAGGACACCAGTCATAGCAGAGGTGCAGCCAGCTTGTGACAATTCATTTACCAACATTACAATTAGTGACTGTAACACAAGACACCAGTCATTGCAGAGGTGCAGCCGGCTTATGGTTTACCAACATTACAATTAGTGACTGTAACACAAGACACCAGTCATTGCAGAGGTGCAGCCGACTTGTGACAATTCATTTACCAACATTACAATTAGTGACTGTAACAAAAGACACCGGTCATTACAGAGGTGCAGCCGGCTTGGACAATTCATTTACCAACATTAGAATTATTGACTGTAACACAAGACACCAGTCATTGCAGAGGTGCAGCCAGCTTGTGAGAATTCATTTACCAACATTACAATTAGTGACTGTAACACAAGACACCAGTCATTGCATAGGTGCAGCCGGCTTGTGACAATTCATTTACCAACATTACAATTAGTGACTGTAACACAAGACACCAGTCATTGCAGAGGTGCAGCCAGCTTGTGAGAATTCATTTACCAACATTACAATTAGTGACTGTAACACAGGACACCAATCATTGCAGAGGTGCAGCCGACTTGTGACAATTCATTTACCAACATTACAATTAGTGACTGTAACACAAGACACCGGTCATTGCAGAGGTGCAGCCGCCTTGTGACAATTCATTTACCAACATTACAATTAGTGTAGGCGTACATCAGACTCCCACACAATGACCTGTCACCTACTGTACATAGGGCCTGATTCAGAGAAGGACGCAAAGGCGATTACCTTGCCATCGTGCAAGCGTATAAGCAGCGCTGTGCAACGGACACACATAGGATTCCATCGCAGATGGAGTGACAGGCAATCAGCGTTTAGGGGTGGTGACGGGGGGTGGTCTGAGAAACGCAGGCATCTGTCTGTTTAAATGCCGTTACATGGGCGTGCATAAATTAGCCACAGCGAGCGCATACGCAGCTCTGCGTGTCTGAAGAGATCCCAAGGCTGCGGCAGTTCAGACCTGCCGCAAGGCCAAGATTGCCAATGATGTTGCGGCAATGTTGCCGATGTTTACGCAGGTATGCGTCGTCGCTGGCAGGACAGCAGTGGGCATCCTTATGCTTGGTGATCTTTGCAGACATTGGTATATTTTTGCTGCTGCGTTGCGTGTGAAATCGCAGCTGCGATCGCATTAGCGTCCATCTCTGAATCAGGCCTAAAGGACGGAAGCAGCCATTTTGTGGGTCAAGACAATATGCAGTCTATCACTAGGAACTAATGATGCAGGGGGCCGGATTCTGATTCGCACACAATGCAGTCACCATTCCAGACGTCTCTTGGAATTGCTACAGGCCTCCGACGTCATCACTATCATCTGTACCTGCGCCAGCCACATCCTCGGTACAGGGGAGCTGACTGACTGATCTCTGCATCCATGGGATAGTCCACAACTCGCTCACACCCATGGCACTCTTCTCCTGCATTCAAGCAGTCTGTAACCACCAGTAAGTCCATTCAGCCATAGGTGAGATGCAACTGAGTCAGAGTCACTGGTAACTGCTCAAACTTGTCAGACCCAAAGCGTCACATGCATCAATGATGTCATCAGCTCCTCGGGATCTGACAGGATACACCCTCAGGAACCTTGGTTCAATCCACAAGCAGCTGCACATACAGTAGATGGTGCCCCCTTCAAATGTATCGGTCACCATTCCCTGGCTGTCCTGTGTGAAGCCCAGTGTCCTGTATGAGCGCTCTGCCTGTTATCTTGTAGTCCTGATCCAAGAAAGTGGCAACAGTCACCAGCAAAGAGGCGCTGCAGCAGCTATACACACATGAATTGTGGCTAGGGCCGGACTGGCCATCTGGCACTTATGGCACATGCCAGGAGGCCTGCTGGGTCGATCTAAACTGAAACCTGGCTGAGCAGCTCTGCCTCCCGGTGCCCTGCTCGGTTGGGAAACTGAGAGACGGGGGTGAGCAGCGAGGCCACGTCCCCATGCAGGTTGAGTGGTCAGTTACTGAAGATAATAGGAACCCAAGACCGATGAGAAAAGACATTAAGGAATGAGTGCTGGGCTAGATGCCCCAAACTGTGGAGGAGGCAGCCAAACTGCAGAGAATCAGCCAGTTGGTGATGACCGGCTGGAGTTAAATTTGAGTGAATGATCTTTCTGTATACAACCCAATAGGGCCATCACAATATCATAACTATAAGCTAATCTGTTATTTGCATGAACCCTCTGGACCTATATAGTTGGGTTGTTCCCAAAACACAGGCAGCCAGGCTGACTCCACCAATGTGAATGATATCTCAGCCTTGCACCACCCATAGCGTTATCACTGACAATTCTTCAGAATAGGATAGCTAGGGAAAGCTCAGAGATGTATGATGTTAGGAGTGCAATGGTTGCATTCAGCAGTGGTGTAACGAGGAGGGTGTGTGTGTGGGAACCTTGCCCTGGGCACCATCTGTCAAGCCCAGCAGAGGGGGGCGCCACTGGCCCAGGCAATATCCAGCTCTGGGATCAAGTGTTCATCCCAATCCTGAACTCCGGTGAAACATGACCCCAGCGGGACACATAAAACCTGACTGTTCCCAGCAGTGGGTGACATTTAGTGCCAGCCATGAGCTGCACCCAGCCGGCCCCCATTGAAGAGCGGCAGCAATTTGACCTTGGCGCCAGCTGGAAGCCAAGTATGGCTTGCAGTCTGGCAGCCAATAGAAAGCGGCCATGGTGAGCCAATCATAGTGTCTGACATCAGATGTATCAGTTTGGCGGCAGCAGGCCAGGAGAGGCCAGCTGCAGAAGAATGAGGCTGAGGACCTGAGAGTGATACAGTGGTGGGGAAGTAATAGAGCTAACAAGCTCCACACTGCAGCCTCTCCCATCGGGCAGGTAGGCCCTCTATGAGACCTTCCCATCATTAACCCCTCCCTAGGCCACCTGGTTGTCGGGCATTCGGCCCGTGGGGGTAATCAGGCTTAGGCACTGATAGGCGGGTATCAGGCCCATGTTCCTAAAGATATAAGTGATCCTGGGCAATAGGCCACATAAATGAAGGGGGGGTATCATTTTACAGCCTGCCCTTGTCGCCAAACCCCTAAGTTATGCCAGTGGAGTCATGGTATAGGCACCAGATAGAAGTAGTCTACTTACTTACTGCAAAATGCTGGTTGTGGAAGTTTTGACTGGCAGAGTCAGGTGAGAAATCCCACTTGTTATAGACACTACAGACTGGGAGAGAGAATCCTGTGTCCTACTTTGCCCATGTGGGCAAGAATCTCTGAAGGGGCACGGACAGAAGCCACCACACGTAACTAAGTTCAGCCAGTGACACTTTCAGGTGATAAACTGAGACAATGGTTTAGGAGACTGGAGATGAGGACAGACACATTATATTGGATAGGTAGCTACAGTATAGGGTAGTGGAGCAACCTCCTAATAAACTCTCTCCAACTACTGGTGCCGGAACAACACTACTGCATCTAAGCCTTGAGGGACCTCTGGCTTGGCAGTGTGGAATTAGGGCACTTCTGGTTAGGGCTGTCCCTACAAGTCACGCTACTTGCACATAGTGATAGCTGTCAGAAGGTATTGTAGGTAAGTGCACCAGTAATCCCACCAATGTCTGATAATAGTACTGTATTTTACAGAAGATCAACAACTCCGATTACAGAGAAGTAGAAATAGTGGAAAAATGTCCCTACACCCAAAAGTAAGGACCTGCTTTAACCCTTTCTCTGTTTGAGTCTGCACCAAATTTTCCTATTCACAGTACTGTAGTCCAAAAATGTAGGTTTTTGCTCTTTGCATTGGTTTCACCTTGAGTTGGTTCTTCATCAGCATCCAGACTTGTTAGATGTCCATCACTGGTCACCATTGCACCCGATGTCACGGGGTCTGTAAAAAACAAAGACAAGAAAGCATTAGTAACTATAGGGTCTGATGCAGAGGTAGCGACAAGTGAGACCTAAAACATAGGTGCAAATTACATTCACTGAAACAGAGGTCATTGAGACCATATGCAAAAAGGCAACTTGTCATTCGGCAACAGTCAAGGGTGTAACAACAATATGTGCAGGGAGTAGGGCTGTTACGGGGCTGCGATGGTCACGATGGTGATACCAGGCTGCAACCTCTGTCGCAGCGCTGGGATCGCAGATGCAGCAAGGAGGTGTCTTTTTTCCTACAGACACTTTCTGCTGCATTAGCATTTTAGATAGACGGGAACTGCATAGACACTTGTGTGCGGCTCTGTAATTCTGTCCATCTCTGAATCAGGACCATAAATTTGTAGCACAATAGTATACCAGCCTGTGAGCAGGCGGTTTGGCTGAAACACTGCACAGATCATAATGATCTGTGCAGGCTTTGGTGGGTTAAAGGGTTAATATAAATAAAGAAAAACAAAATTGTGGTCCTTTCACCTAAATGCATAATCAGCCCCGGACCTCTCAGCCCAGTCAACTACTGCAGAAACATGAGAAAAACTGATGTGGGGTCCCCCGATTCTTCCTGTAACCAGCACCGGGCTGAACCAACCGGTTTCTCTGACATAATGTAAAACCAGCCCCAAACTGGTCAGCCCAGGGCCGGAAATCCTCAGACATTTGGAACCCAAAATATAAAATGGGGTCCCCCCCTCCAAAAGATCCACCAGCCCTGGAGGCATTAATATTGTTCTTTACAGTGGGACTACAAGTCCCAGCAATCTTACCCTGGCATGCCGGCACTTGTAGATTACAAATGCCAACACGCCCAAACATTCTGTGCCTGCTGGCACCTGTAGTCCCACTGTAAAGAAAATATAAAAAAAATAACAGAACACGTACGCTAAATGAGGAAGTTCGTTCTTAAAATAATATTTTTTTAAAATCCACACTCCCCCAGCCCCTGTATCAGATTGGTGGTGTAAATTCATCCCAGACGCCCGGAGGCAAGTTATAATTTGGTGCCCCCCCCCCGTCACAGCCGCTGACACTGTAATTTAGCAATTTGCATGCAGACAGGCTATACTGTAGATAAGGCAGCAGCTGATGGTCTGACATGGAGCTCTCCACTAGGGTATCCAATCGGAAAGCTGACTGCCTAAATACCGGCAGCTGGCTTCCCGACTGTCATATCCCAGCAAGGGTGAAATGCCGGGCGTCTAGATGTAGACTCCCGGCATTTACCCGACGCCGGGAGACCGGCGCCCGGCATCCCGATCATAGTGATGCCGGGCGCCGCGAGCGGGGAGGGTTAGGTTTAGGCCACCCGGGAGGGACTTAGGGTTAGGGACTTAGGGTTAGGCACCTCCCCGCGAGGGTTAGGGTTAGGCTAGTGGGAGGGAGGGTTAGGTTTAGGCCCCCCCGGGGGGGACTTAGGTTTAGGCAGCGGTGAAGGGGGTGGTTAGGGTTAGGCACTTAGAGGGGGGATTAGGGTTAGGCACTTGGGGGGTGGTTGGGGTTAGGCACCCCTAAGGAGGGTTAGGGTTAGGGGGGTTAGGTTAGGTTAGTCTATACTTACCTATCCACGATCGGGATTTCCAGCGCTGTCGGGCTTCCGCTGCTGGGATCTCTGTGATGTTGGGCTGCCGCTGACGGGAATCGAACCATGCGGCCGGCGGTATTTCATACCAAGTCCCTCCACTAGTGTATGGTGGCTTCTCAGGTGCCGGGAAGGGGTGCCATGTATTGCACGGCCATGACGGTACACTCCGGGTACATAGTTACAGCCATAAGTGGGGTGAATATGTTGTGGACAATGGAGGAGGTGCCCCTTCAGAGCTGGAGCCCGGTGGCAGGCACCTCCATTGTCCCCCATAGTTCTGCCCCTGGATCAGATCCTCTTGGGCCTGTCAGCATAACCCAAATTCTATTTGGCTGCAGAATCTATCATAAAGAGGGCAATCACACCGATGAATATCACGATTGGATCTAAATAGACAGTCACATCTGCTGCTCAGTAAATTTGTGATTTTGAGTCTGAAACGTCCCGGTGATGTCCAGCGATTTGCTTTAGAAGTCAAACACAATTAAATTCACCCCTTTTAAGGGACTGAATAAGGTATGACCTTATTACTCATTTTGTGGGAGCTTTATCAAATATTGGAGAGAGATAAATTACCAACCAGTCAGTGTCTAACTGACATTTTTCTAGCACAGCCTGTAACGGAATGCGGTTGGGAAGTTTCAATAGGATGTAGTCAGGAAACCGACGGTCAAAATCCCGACTGCCGGCTTCTCTACTGTGAAATCCTGGCATGGGACTAATGATAGGCGTCAAAATCCTGACGCCTATCATTATCACCCGCCGAAGTTCCAACGCCCGGCATACTGAACGAAGGTAAGCCGGGCACTGGGAGTGGACAGCCATGGAGGGGAGGGTTAGATTTAGGGGCTCCCGGGGAGACTTAGGGTTAGGCACCCCCCCGTGGGGGTTAGGCTAGGGAAAGGGGGTGTTAGGGTTAGGCACCCCCCGGGAGGGTTAAGTTAGGGAAAGGGGGCATTAGGGTTGGGCACCCCCCCCGGGGAGGGTTAGGTTAGGTTTAGGATGTGGGGAGAGGGGGGTTTAGGTTTAGGCACCCATGGGGGAGGTTAGGCACTAGGGGGAAGGTTAGGGTTAGGCACCCCCAGGGGGAGACTGGGGTTGGGCACCCCCTGGGAGGGTTAGGTTTAGGGTGCGGGGAGGGGGGGTTAGGTGTAGACACCCCTGGGGGGAGGTTAGGGTTAGGCACCCCTAATGGGGGGTTAGGGGGGGGAAGAGGGTTAGTTATAATATTTACCTTGTCGGCATTTTCAGTGTTCTGTATTCTGGCACCGGTATTACATGCGCCGGGCTTATGTCCTGCGGTATGTCATACCGATTCCCTTGTAACATGATAGTTTGAAGCTGGCTGGTTGGTACTTTATCTCTCTCGAAGATGTGATAAATCTCCTGCTATGGAGCCTACTTATCAATTATTTGTGGGATATCCCCCAAAAACTAATTTTTTTGGGGGGTTGAGTTACTCCCCTGAATATATCTATGGGGGACCACAGCAGATAACGGAGTTTCTGCTGCAGTTCTCCAGTTTCCTGATGAGTTTACCATTCCAGAGCTTGGCCCCCGGTAGCTAACGCCATCTGAAGATGGCGTTAGCCCTTGTAGCCTATAGGCTACACATCGCAGAAAGTAGGATCCCTGCCAAGCACTCGCCACTCACATATGCATGGTCAGCAGACCACACATGTGCAGCAATGCGCCAGCCACCGGGAAGTGAAAGTAATGTATTTGCTGATGTGATACACTGTAGAGTCGCAATGTGACTGAAGCACGCACCACCACCCTTGGCCACTAGTGGGCAACTGAAACCTCAGATGGTATTGGCGAGATCGATGCCCCCAAATACTAGCTGGGGCCTTGCAGTTCTTTTTTCTGACCTTTATTTTGCCATACATAGGTGCCGTATCTTACTTCATGGGTACTTTTTTGCATATGTTGTATTTTGGTATGGAGAATTGGTTGAATGCCCATTTATAGGTGGTGATCAAACAGTACCCTGGTGAGAACCACATAGGGTTTGTTAGTTAATAGCCACAAGGAAGTGTTATGAACAAGAAATGGCTGCATATGTGGGGGATGTGCTGCGGTCATAACGCCAAAGCCATGGACTCTGTGTTCAGAATGCTGACGGCGGAATCCCAACCATCGGGATCCCGTAGGCAAGTATTGGGGTTAGGGGAGAGCTAGGGTTAGGCAATAGTGAAGGCACAGAGTTAGGGGTGGGTTATGGTTAGGCACTCGGGGGGAGGTTAGGTTTAGGTTTTGGTGAGGGAGGGTTACGGTATAGGGTAGAGGGAGAGGCGGAGGGCTAGAATACTGACTGACAGGTGTCGGGATCCTAACCCTGTCGGCAGGCCAGCATCAGTAATCTACCCGCTGTGATCCCGAGCACCAGCATCCTGTACCCAGCCCATCTGTTGTTTGCCTACTAAATGGCAGTGGATATGTGATCCAATGTTGGATTACTGGTCAGTAGGATACTTGAGAATGAAGGGAACACATGTAAGTTTTCAGAGAACTGTGTAGAGTAATGGTAATCAGGTTTAGGGTTTCATAAGCTTACCTAAAGAGGGAACACTTGAATGATTTATTATTAAGGGGCAGAATTAATTAGCCACAAGATGGACGCAAATTAGTGAACGCAGAACAAAAACCCGTGACCAGGAGATTTTGCTATTCAATTTAGTTAGTGCGGGTCTCAATGGGAATTAATATTAATTTTAGTACACTGCCCTTGATTAGGTGTGAAGAAGGGAAAAATATTTATTTTAAGGTAAGAATGTCAGAATACAGTGCAGAACCTCTGGAACACCCCTCCCAATAAATAATCATGCACTTGGAAGCATTTAATTTGCATCATTTGGCCAACTAAGACATGTTATTTTATCTTCTGATTTTCTGTAATAAACTCAAATTATGTGTGTATATTTAGTGGGTGTTGTATTGATGGGAATGCGGTTTAGGACCTTGCAGATGGGAAATACAAGTGTTTTTTTGACCAATATTTTTAAACTTGCTTAATAAAAACTAGTAAAAATAATATTATTATGTACCCCCAAAATAATACCGAGGTTTTAAATTGGTGAAATAACATTGGCTTACGATCTACTAATTTTCTCACTGTTAATATAAATAAGGTAAATATCAGCCATTTGTTACCTTATTTTTAAAAATAATTTTTAACAGAAATGATGCAAAAGAACGAATGCAGAACATTACAATGAAAGATAAGACATAACAGAGGTAAGTGGGCGACCATAATTGCCTCTAATATTACGCATAAAGTGAAATGTCACAGTATTAAAATGTAAGAGTCCAGTCATGTCAAAAACAAAATCCCTGCCGGCCGAATATTCAAGGTCTAAGACTATGTGGGCCACAGAAAAAAAGTCGTATATGTAATTTTGAAAGATTTATTATAAAAAAAAACAATAAGGTTTAAGCAAAGAGATTTCAGGAACTGGGAAGTAAACTTTAACTTTAATGTTTTCTTCCCGATATTTGACATCTTTTTGCTGTCACCAATTTTTCAGTCTCGGGTAGAGGGGACACAGGGGGCATGTGGCTGGAAGGGACATATGTTCCACTTTAGAGAGAAACCAGTATATAGGCAAGGCTTACCTATATGGTGGTTTCTCTCTAACATGGAACATGTGTCCCTTCCAGCCCCCTCTGTCCCTCCAGCCACATGCCCCGTGTCCCTTCCAGCCCCCCCTGTCCCTCCAGCCACATGCCCCGTGTCCCTTCCAGCCCCCTCTGTCCATCCAGCCACATGCCCCGTGTCCCCGCTTGCTTCCTGTGTCCCCTCCAGCCACATGCCCCGTGTCCCTCTTGCTTCCTGTGTCCCCTCCAGCCACAAGCCCTTTGTGCCTCCTGTAATTGTCTATTCAGTTTCCATCCCCTGTGCCAGCCCCCTCCAATTTACCTTCTTCTTTGACAGCCATCTGCTCCTTTTCCTTGCAGAATACAGATGGGTCCTCCTGCTCTTTGCTGGCAGCTGAGCACACGTTGAGAGCATGTACAGTGTGACGTCATTAGTACTCCTTGTCCTGAGCAGGCTGGCTGCTGCGGGGGGCAGAGGTTTGTGAAGTCGGAACTGCAAATGCCAATGGGAGTAGCTGTTGCAGCCTGTCATGTGCAGGTACAGCAGCTTCCCCTGCAGACCTTTTACCGTCCCTAAATATAGCTTCTGCTCATGCACATAATCTTCCTCCGCAGGCAGAAAGGTGCATGCTGCCTGATCGGAGCTGAACAGCTGGCACCACAGCAATGTGAGTGTGCCAGCCCAGCAAGTACTCCCCCGGCTTCCCAGCAGGCGGCATTCCACTTGTTTTATAATAGTAAATGTGGGACCGCAAAAATATGCGTTTGGGGCCACATGCGGCCGCCGGCCTGCGAGTTTGATATATCTGATCTAGATGGACTCAAATGGATAGCCGCATTAAAGAGTAAACATCGTATGTTAGGTAACAAGTCAACCTAACAAGTTGCAGAAAAGTATATATATAAAAGTAGGATACCTAAAAAGGTAAAGAAGGGCCACAAGCTAAGGAAAGTCCCTGGCACAGGAAGCAGTCGGGAAGACGGCAGTCGTGTTGCCGACCGCCGGCTTCCCGCCTGTCATTAGCCCTACACCGGGAGCCCGACAACCGGCTTAACGATCGAAGGTAAGCAGGGTGCAGGGCGCGGACAGCCGCGCGGGGGGGAGAGGGTTAGATTAGGGGCTCCCGGGGGGGACTTAGGGATAGGCAGACCCCTGGGAGGTTAGAGTTAGGCTAGGGGAAGGGGAGTTAGGGTTAGGCACCCCCGGGGGTAGGTTAGGGTTAGGCACCCCCCAGGGGAGTTATGGTTAGGCTGCGGGGAAGGGGGGGGTTAGGTTTAGGCACTTAGAGGGGGTTTAGGGTTAGGCACTTGGGGGGGGGGAGGTTAGGGTTAGGCACCCCTAAGGGTGGTAAGGGGAAAGGGAAAAAAAGGAAAGAATCAGTGCGGAAGGAGGAAGAATTTATAGGTGAGGATCCTGAGGGGTTAGCTTGGGATCCAATAGGAACAGAATTAATGGAAAATAGTGTGGTAGGTTCTGAAGGAGGAGAGGTGGCAGTGGAAGTGGGGGATGAGACCCAAATAGAGAGGATGGAGGGTGATTTTTTGGGACTCTTCCCAAGGTTCAGTGGTGGGTCCCAGTGGGGTAGTGGATGTTAGGGCTGTTGAGGCCAAAGGTCAAGATCTTAAGTTAGTGGCTAAGCCCCTAGATCCGGAGCCTCCTGGTGTGGATGATGTGTCATCCCAGGGAGGAGTGGAGGTGGAGACTATGGCCACAAGCATGGAGAATGCTGGCCCGCAGGGGGCTGGTGTGTAGGGTCTAGTTTTTCTGGTTGTTATTTTTTGGGTTGTGGTTTACAGGGAGAGGTAAAAGTAAGCAAGGTCTTGCTCTCTATAACTTAGAAACATTGTATCCTCATCCTATATGATGTGCCACGACTAATGTGGCTTCCGTATGCTCATATGCTGGCCTTTGAATTTTTCAACATGGTTGAGGTTGATTTTTTATTTTTGCAGGAGACTAGGATTAGTAAACTGGATCTCCTCCACAAAGCAAAACTCGAGTGGAGGAGAGGTCCTTCTTACTGGTCTCTTGCGGCCGAGCTGTACGGTGTAGTGACAGTACTTTTTACTGATAAGGGAACTGTGCACAAGGTTATAGAATTGCAAGCAGGTAGATGTATGGTTTTAGATATCAACATGAAGGGACAGGACCTAAGGTTGATCATAGTATATGGGCCACAAACACCATGGGATAGGAAGTGTCTCTTTATGGAGATTAAACCTTTTCTTTTTACGGCTCAGCAGGTCATCTTTGGTTGCAATTTTAATACCATTATTAGGCAAAAAGACAGGGGAGGTTCAAGGAGACCGCTGAGCCCTGATTCTCATTTTTTAGTTAGTATGGTTAAGCCGGTCTGGTGGATGTGCATATTCATCACTCCTCAGACCACACGGGTTTCACCTATTTTAGAGTAGCCTTAGGTCTAGGATAGATAGGTTTTTTGCTAAGGAGACTTCTAAAACTTCATCCCTAGGGATGAGGTTGGTGGAGTTTTCTGATCATAATTTTCGCTCAGTAGCTCTGAATGCCTCAGAAACCCCTCAGAAAGGACAGGGCCTTTGGCGTTTGAACTCAGAGCTTCTAGAAGAAGAAAGCATTAGGCAGTCCTTCAGGGTCTTCTTTCAATCTCAGGAGACACTTGTGGAGGCTGGCCGGAGTAGATCCGAGTGGTGGGAGGTGATTAAAAAGAGAATATGGAAATTTTTCCGTGGTGTTATAGCCAAGAATAACTGGGTAAAGCATAATGTCTACCATAATTTGAGAAATTAATTAGATTTCTTGATCTCTGAGGAGAGAGATGATGGGGAAATCTCTCGGGTGAAGGCTCAGATGAAGGAGTTTCAGTACAACCGACTGGCATCTTTGGTTCTGGAGAGGGATTACGGGACGTACCACTCGCCGGATCCTTACCAGAACTGTAGAAGGTCAGTTATTGCCAAACAAGTCAATGGACTGTTTGATGGTCAGGTCCTTCATATTGACAGGAAGGGCATTCTGGACATAGTGGTGTCCTACTATTCAGATCTTTTGTCTGAACAGCCACTTATCAGAGAAAGGATGGAGGAATTTCTGAGGGGGACCTCGAGTTTGTATCCTCAAGCTACCGCTCTTGATTCTTTAGGTAGTAGTAGTTAAGAAGGTGATAGAGCAGTTAACCCCCAAAAAGTCACCAGGACCAGATGGTTTAACATCTGAATTTTATAAGATCTTTTCCGACCTCTTAGTTCCTCACCTTGTAGAAGTGTTTAATGAGAGCCTGAATGAGGGAGTACTTCCCCCTTCCATGAGGTTATCTGCACTTATTTTACTGTCTAAAGGGAAGGATCCATCCCATATTGAGAACTGGAGCCCCATAGCCCTTCTTAATATGGACAGGAAGATTTTGGCGAAAGTACTTTTTAATAGGCTATCAGAATTTTCTGAGCTTTTACTTTCACCCTCTCAGCACTGTACTGTGAAGGGTCGTAGCACGATTAGTGCTGTTCCTGGTGTCCGGGAGCCAATTGAGCGGTGCAGGGCTGAGAAGTGGGGAAAGTACCTTCTGGCATTGGATCAGTCTAAGGCTTTTGACCGGGTAAACCATGAGTACCTTTGGGCCTTACTGGATTGGTATGGTCTTCCAGGGCGGGTGGTGAATTGGTTAAAAACTGTCTATAGACTGGCTGAAAGCTTCCCACTTGTGAACGGTTGGTGGGTCCCACTTTTGGTGTATGCTCCGGAGTTCGCCAGGGATGCTCCCTGAGCCCCCTCCTATATGTTTTCGCGATTGATCTCTTTATTCGAAGGGTAGAGAGTGAAATGGTGGGTGGGGTGCAGCTGAGTCCAGAGTGTCCGCTGAAGGTGGTGGCCTATGCAGATGATGTCACAGTGGTTCTGTCTGCACAGGCAGAGGCTTGTGACATAGAACATCTCATCTGTGAGTACTCGGAGGCCTTGTGCTCCAGGGTAAACCAGGAAAAGTGTGAAGTTTTTTGGATGGGGGAAGGAAGGTGAGGAGTTCTCCCTTCTGGACAGCTTCCCTCAGGTCAGCGAGCAGATCAAAATCTTAGGCATCAAATTCGATCATGGAGATTATGCCTTCCTAAATTGGGATAAGAAGCTGGAAGATGCTACCAAGAAGGTAGAGAGCTGGAAAAGGTGGAAGTTCTCTATGAGGGAAAGGGTAGACCTGTGCAATACTTACCTGATCCCTGTTTTTTTGTATGTCAGTTATGTGTGCTATCTGCCTCAATCTAAGTGGCCCAAATTGTTCTCCTTATTCTTTCTGCTGCTGTGGGGGAATAGGATGAATATGATCAAGAGAGGTATCACCTACAGACTTAGGAAAGAAGGAGGTCTAGACATGGTAAATCCTGTGATCTTCTTTATAACAACCTTTGTAAAACTCAACATTGGGAGTATGTTTTTAGAGTGGGTAGAGGGATTTAAACTGTGGGTGTCTCCCTTCCTCAAGTTTTGGATAGATGTTGGCCTGGTGACGAGTTTTCAGATTCGGTAAGGTTACCTCACGATCTATGTCATCCAGAGCTTGAGGGTGATAAAGCTATATGGTATGGAAGTGAGTGAAGTCAAAAACTTCTCTAGAAGGGAGTTGGGGAGAAGTATTTTGCAGACCCACTTTCATGTCCTGCTGTCACTGAGAGATTGCCCGGGTGATGTCGCTTCAAGCGGGTTAGCTTTGTTAAGTTAACAGAGGATATCGTTGAAGTTTAATGATATTGCCTGGCTCTCTTTTCATGGAAGGCTTTATGTTGGAGGGAATCTCAAGTGGAAGAGTGCCGCTGATCATGTTTGTCCACGGGAGGAGTGTCCAGGGGTGTAGGAGACAATGGACCACTTTCTGCTTGAGTGCACCTTTATCATAAAAGTTTATGAGGAGGTGGTATCAAAGGCCATTGGTATCCCGTGCCTTTTTGGGCTTAGTTACCCTGAGTGGGCTTAGTCAGAAGGTACGGTGGTTTTGATATGACCACAATTTATTTAGTTTGCATAGCTGTTCTGATCACACATGGGGCACACAATGTCATGTTTCCATTTGGAAAAAGATCCTCCCCTGTGATATGGTGGTGGGTTTGATTCTACAAGAGGTGAAAAGGATGATGGATCTGGACAAAGAGAGATTGGATGCAGTCATCTGGTCTCGCTTGTGGGGCCAGCTGAAGCCCCCTTGAGTGGGTGGTTGAAGGTCTCTTTGTGTTTTAGCTTTGGGCTTCTCTTCTTACTCCGCCCAGTAGAATTTTTTTTGTTATTAATGTTTTTTTATATGAGAAGGTTTGCATACATCTACCTGACGGTGGTAGATAATGGTGGTGGGTAGTGATAAGGAATTTAGATAGAAAAGTTGTATTTAGATAGGTGTTGTGTGATTCAAAATTCTTGCTTAGTTTTTTCTGATAGGTGTTAGGTAGTACTGTGTTTTAGATTTGGGTATTATGGTTTGTTATGAGGGTATAATATGTGAATATGTAATGTATAACTATGTTATTTTTGTTATGTGTTATTTATATTTATTATATATTATGTAAATTTTATATATGCTTTGTTGCAAGTTTAAATAAAAAGGAAGTATGACCTCCATAATATATTCTCTACACAGTGCCCCCCAAATATACATGTATTATCTTTCTATTCCCAGACAACCCCTGAATCCCAAACCAACATTGCTGTGTGACTGGATGACATACCCCCATTGTCTTCACATTTAATTCTACAACTAAAAACCACCCAGAAGTGTTGGCATGCTCACCAGAGGTGCAGATGGTGAAGGTCTCACTATGATCCTTGAGAATGTCATTTTCATGGGATAGAACAGTAATGGTGAAATTCAGACCATCCCTTACTGACCAATTCTTCAGTGTAATTGTTCCGGTCTCTCGGTTGAACACCAGACGATTGTGGTAACCGTTTAGGGGTTGCAGTCCGTCGTGATATGTACCAATTTCACGACTTACGGCATAAATGTGGAAAACTCTGGCGTCACATAACTCTTTCATTACCACATGGAAACCTGAGCCGTCCACAAAGCTGGTCCCCGAAGCAGCGACACCTGTGTGTGGAATCAACAAAAAATAGAAAGTTTACCTGAAATGATGCTCGTATGTTGTGTCCTCTACATCATCACATTATGGAATACAAGTCTGATGAACGCCTACATATTCATATAGGTCTCCTCTGTAATTTATAGAAGTGTTCGGCCTTATATTTCCTTTATTACAGTCAGAAACATTCATGTATCTATATATGTTTCTGCAGAACACGCCGCTCAGGAGGGGGTCTATTTTGGAGAGAGTTTTCTTCATTTATATCATGGGTGGGCAATAAGCAGCCCCCAGCTATTGTAGAACTGCACATCCCAGCATGCCTTTCCAGTTTTACTATTTGGCCATGCTAAAAAACTGTTGCATGGTGTCGAAGCCGGATAATTGGCTGAGACAGAATCTGTTTAAAATTAAATCTGCACAACGCCATTTTGCGAATGGCAGCAAGATGCCATTTTGCGAATGGCTGCCCATCGCCATTTTAGTGAATCTCACACATAAGTACACACGGCAATGCTATTATTTAGCGTTGTGCAATTCCCACGCAATGGAAGGATGTTACAAGTCCTCATTATATAAATACAGACAGTTACTAAAACATATAATATGACTAAACCTGCAAAACACGCACCATGGCGTACTCCACAAAACACGTAGTCGCACAACGCTAACTAGCGTCTTTTCTCAATACCCCAATACTTACACACTGCACACTTACATAAAAAGGTTCCCTAGCATTAAGGTTAATATTTAAGGTTTCATTCATTATCAGTAATGTTGTGAAATACATGTTAGTTGATATCTAAGGTTTAGTGCATGATAAGCAGACCATGTTTGGTGTCATTCTAAACCACTGTGTCTTTGCAGATTTCCGGTTCCATCGGTGAAGAAATCGCAAAATGTGTCTGCAAATTATGGATCAGAGAGAGTTAGGCATTAAAATGTATCCTGTAATGCAGCCAGTTTAGATTTGTTATGCAGTGGGAAAATGGACACAAAGAGCTGTTGGAGGCTGGACTGTGACCATACGAATTGACCTATAAACTGTACTGTAACAGAAGAACCAGGAAGAAGAACCAATGGAATCATGCCAACCTGTTCTGTTGTATTGGCTATCTCTGTAAGAGTATATATGTATGCTCTCTGAAACTAGATGCTAGTCATCTTGCTTTGCTGTTGACGGAGGTTTCATCTTTGATGCCGGGATCTGGATCCAGAGCACGTGTATATGTAACGACTGTACCTTGTGACTGTATAATTTGTTTGCGCTAATTGTAATTTAGTTCACAGCTTGTAACTATCTGCTTTTATGGTGAATAATAACTTTTTGTGCTTTGGAACCACAATCAGAGTCTGAAAACAATTATTTCTTGTGCGACTCATAATGCTAAATAGCGACAATTTTAGAGTGTATAGATAGGTAGGAATCGATAGTTGGGGGCTCACAGAGTTAGTCACAGTACCGGTCACACGGTAACACTCGGTCAGCGATCTCTCAGCAAAAGGGTGGAGGCGCCATAAGCAGGAAAGAACACATTGTGCTTTCGAATACCTGCTACCACTTTGTTGCTGAGAGTCCGATACCCGTTATTGTGTGAGTTCTAGGAGTGCTGATTAGTATCCAGGGACAAGGGAGGAAAAAGTTTGTTCTCCTTTGTTGATAGAATTTCATGTTAAAAGGGGAATTCACACAATATCGTAAGGGTAATAACATGTTTTGTGTAGGAGTCGCATTATTGTGTATGCGACTAGTCGCACAATAGCATATACCTACTTCCTGTATTGCTGCCATATGTTTTTAACAAAGCCGTTGAGATTGCATTGTGATATTGATAGATAGCATTGTTGTAAATATCTTAGTCGGTGTTGTCATAATCTGGGAGAATGTTTACTTTTCTGCGCAGGAAAAGGGTGTGTAACAGTGAATACTTGTTGGTAGGGGTAACATGTTCCCTAGTTAAGGGTATCGTAGGACCCTTAAGTGCTATGTGCCTGGTGTCGGCCTAGTGGCTCTGTAGCATACTTACCTACATTGCTGGGCAGCTTTCCGGGAGCAGCAGGAGGGGACCTGCTGCTCTCCTCTTCGGGGGGCGGGGCCAGACGATAGACGGCATTAGGCCCCACCCCCTTTACAGTAAACCCCCGTGATTCGCGGGTCCGTGAGGAGGGGGAGGGGCTAAATGGCACGATTTGCCTAATTTAGACCCGCCCCTTCCCGACGGACCCGATAATTTCAGGTAAAATCTCCCCATCCTGCCCACTTCACTAGGAAGTGGGCGGGATGCGGGAGATATGCCTAATCTTCCGGGATCGCGGGGGGTTACCCGAAAAATCGGGTGCCTCCCGCGATTCCCGGGAGAGTAGGCATGTATGCTCTGTAGTAGATACCGCAGTCTATACACATTGCAGGTGTAGTTGTTGTCTTTGTTGTAGTTTCGGCTCTCAGTGTGATTGCAGTATTCAGTGATCAGTTAGGGTTATTTGAGCATTGTAATTGAACCGCACAGTTGTGGCAAATTGTGATTGTGAACTGAGTAGAGGGTGGATGAAATCACTGAAAAGGGCAGGTGTTATTGGAATACCTACGTGCTAGCAGTGAAAGGTAGTCAAAAAGGGATTAGGTGCGTGGAAGCAGCCTGGTTATTCTTCCATAGGTGTGTGGGTGCATCCTGTTAATATCATCCACAGGTAAGTGAAAGTAGCCTTGACGTTCTTTCACCGATCTAAATCTCTATTAAAAAGTTTAGCGTTATTTTCCCAAAGATGGGAGCCAAACAAACGGTAGAGATGTTAGATGATGTGCTGCTGTTGGAAGTGCCGCTTGGGTCAGCACAGCATATTATGCATACTAAGTACGGTGCTTATGCAACTAGGTACTGTGATGTAGGGTTTAAAATGATGAGGAAGAGTGTTAGACCATTTCCCAGAATTGGCAGCTTTGATAAGGAGGTATTGAACAATGTCCGAAATAGCATCTGTAGGGTGCACTCTCAAATGAAAAAGATAAAGTATAACGATTGTTTAAAACTATGGCAGCACAAAGGAGATACGTGGCTCAGGGGTGTGCATGCGATGCAAACCAGCGTCGCATGCACGGTGCAGGGCTAAACTGCGGTGCGTTCGCACCACTAAATAGCACGCACGCACAGCAAGGTAGCGTCGCGGAAGGTAATGCCAGTAGTTACGTACACCACCACCGCCCTATGCGGATGGTGGTGGAGGTACAGTTGATGTAAAAACTCATAGAAATGTAACAAGTAACTTGTACCCTCTCTTGAGTAATCACAAGGAAAATGTTTATGATGCGGATGATGAACCTGTTGTTATGTCTGCCATTTCCCATGCCGTACACATGTTAGATACTCCATCACAACAAGCACGAGTGTTGGCCCCATCTTCATCAGTGATAGTACAGGAAGTGTTAACATCCACTGCACCCATAGAGGAATTTGTGAACCCTATACGTAGCAGTAATAGGCTAAATCCCCAGCCAGGTAACAAGGTCAAAGGTAACAGTGTGGCTGGTATCCATCCCATCCGGACAATAACTGTTCCAAATGGGAATGCGGATGCGAATGGTGTAGTGCCCACAAGGGATGTAGCAATGCATTGTCCCTGGACAAGGGCTGAGCTAAATTCCATAATGAATGACTTCCCTGACCCTAAGAAGGAATTAGCAAAATGCCAAAGATAAATAAAGATTGGCGAGTGGTGTTAAGGGCGTGTCTTCCACACAATACCGACGTGAAAAAGTTTATCACGGATTGTGTATTGGAGGGAGATGGTCCTTTAACAGAAGAGGGTAACCAAGTTAACATTACCAGCATAATAACTCAATTGGGTGTATATTTTCCAATAGTAGTTAACTGGAGTAAAATTTTCACCATAAAACAAAAAGAGTGAATCTGCAGAGGATTACTGTACCCGAGCTCTGCAGGCTATCACCCAGTACACTGGGATAGAAGATATTAAAATAGCACTCACCATAGGGAAATGGTCATCACAGTGCTTATGGATGGTCTTAAAGACAATCTAAAATCCTGAGTCCAGACCTCTCTACCTGGCTGGAGAGGAGTTACTGTAGACACACTCAGGGAGTCCGCTATTGAGCATGATAAAAACATCCACAAGAAGAGAGATACCCAGAGCGAGAAGCTAATGGCTGTTAGTATTCAAGCTCTAGAAGGAATGAATGTAACATCACATCCACCAGACACACATACACCTGCACAGCTAAACGCCCTCACAAATCTTGTTCAGCCACAAACACAGCCCTTCCCCACTTATCATACACAGCCACAAAACCCATACTATCCACAACAATCATATTACCCTCAAAATCCCTATCCACACCCACAATCTTTCCCTACCGCTCAACCCACACAGCAACCCTTTCACCCACCCCACTCACGAAGGTGCTTTAACTGCAACCAAGTAGGAACTGTAAGGTGAAGAGGGTAGGACCCCCTAATCAGGGAATACCTAGTTATCCACACAAGGGATATACACAGAATGCAGGAAATTTCCCACAGTCACCAGCTCCAATTGTGGCCTTAAATGCTGTATTGGAGAGTGAGAGTCAACACTAGGGGTCAGGTCATACCTGTAGTCTACAGATAGTCAGGTTAACTGAAAGTACTAGGGAAGAACCGGTGATGATGGTTGATGTAGCTGGTACTAAACATCCTTTTCTTGTAGATACAGGGGCGACCAGGTCAGAGATAAAATCTCCAGCTAATTTACAGTTGACCAACGAGACAGTACCAGCAATGGGTGTAACGGGTAAAGTGCAACATTATCCTTTAACCAAATCCACAGAGGTTACTATCGGGCCATTGCATACCAGGCATTCTTTTCTCCCGGCAACAGCGGCTCCTACTAACCTACTGGGAAGGGATTTGTTATGTATGATGGGATGTGTCATATATTGTACCCCTGATGGTATATTCTTAGATATCCCAGAGAGAGTTGCACATGAGGTGAGGGATATATTGGACACTCCCTATAGGTTAATGCATCACTCTACCGGGTCAGGTAAAAATCCATCTCAGGTAGATCAAATGTTATCCCAAATTCCAGATTCACTTTTGACCAAAGATGGACAGGACACTGGATTAATGTCAAAATTCTGTAACATGGTCAGGTGTAAACTGTGCGGCAAAGAAGGGCACCCATATAGCAGGTGCCCTAAAGCCAATCACAATGTGGAGGCAAGTCACCCAGACAGGAAACAGTGGGAGGAAGTGGTGATGATAAATCAGAGGTAGTGGTGGAGGAGGGGGAAAAGGAAAAGCAAAACAAGATGGAGTAAGTGGTGAGTAACAAAAGTGGGCTGAAGAGACTTTTCAGACAGTGAGGGGAGGAAGGAAAAAGAAAAGGAAGAGTGAGCGCATGTGGTGTTATCAAATAAATGTGATATATTCTCCTCAGATGAAGAAGGAGAGGTGGTTAGAAATGGTAACGATTTTTTACAAGTCTCAAAAAGTAATAAAAAGAAAGTAGAGTGACAACATTGGGGGATCTGGGAATTAGTGATAAAGGGAAGGGAAAAAAAAGGAAAGAATCAATACGGGACGAAGAGTAATTCATAGGTGAGGATCCTGGAAGGTTAGATTGGGACCCAATAGGAACAGAATTAATGGAAAGTAGTGTGGTAGGTTCTGTAGGTGGAGAGGTGGCATTAGAGGCGGAAGTGGTGGAAGAGACCCAAATAGAAGGGATGGAGAGTGTGGCTGGAGATTCATCTCAAGGCTCAGTGCTTGGCCCCAGTGGGGTAGGAGATGCAAGGGCTATTGAGGCCAATGGTCAAGTTTTAGAGCTAGTGGCTAGGCCCCCAGATCTGGAGCCTCCCAGTGTGGATGACATGTCATCCCGGGGGGGGGGCAGAGGTGGAGGCTATGGCCACAGGCATGGTGACTGCTGGCCCGCTGGGGGCTGATGTGTAGGGTTGAGTTTTTTCTGGTTATGTTATTTTTTGGGCTGTGGTTTACAGGGAGAGGTAAAAGTAAGCAAGGTCTTGCTCTCTATAACTTAGAAACATTGTTCCCCATACTATACGATGTGCCACGATTAATGTGGCTTCCGTAGTTTCCAAGCGTGTTCATATGCTGGCGTTTGATTTTTTCATCATGGGTGAGGTTGATTTTTATTTTTGCCGGAGACTAGGATTAGTAAGATGGATCTCCTCCAGAAAGCAAAATGTGAGTGGAAGAGGGGTCCTTCTTACTGGTCTCTTGTGACCGAACCGTATGGTGGGGTAGCAGTACTTTTTATTGACATGGTAACTGTGCACAAGGTTATAGAATTGCAAGCAGGTAGATGTATGATTTTGTATATCAACATGAAGGGACAGGACCTAAGGTTGATCAATGTATATGGGCCACAAACACCATGGGATAGGAAGTGTCTCTTTATGGAGATTAAACCTTTTCTTTTTATGGCTCAGCAGGTCATCTTTGGTGGTGATTTTAATACCATTATTAGGCAAAAAGACAGGGGATGTTCAAGGAGACCACTGGGCCCTGATTCCCATTTTTTAGTTAGTATGGTTAGACAAGCGGTCTGGTGGATGTGTATGTTCGTCACTCCCCAGACCAAATGGGTTTCACCTATTTTAGAGGTAGCCTTAGGTCTAGGATAGATAGGTTTTTTGTTAAGGAGACTTCTAAAACTTCATCCCTAGGGGTGAGGTTGGTGGAGTTTTCTCTCAGTAGCTCTGAATGCCTCAGAAACCCCTCAGAAAGGGCGGGGCCTTTGGTATTTGAACTTTGAGCTTCTAGAAGGAGAGAGAGATAGGCAGTCCTTCAGGGTCTTCTTTCAATCTCAGAAGACACTTCTGGAGGCTTGCCGGAGTAGATCCGAATGGTGGGAGGTGATTAAAAAGAGAATCCAGAAATTTTTCCGTGGTGTTATAGCCAAGAATAACTGGGTAAAGTGTAATGTCTACCATCATTTGAGAAAGAAATTAGATTTCTTGATCTCTGAGGAGAGAGATGATGGGGAAAGCTCTAGGGTGAAGGCTCAGATGAAGGAGTTTCAGTACAACCAACTGGCATCTTTGGTTCTGGAGAGGGATTACGGGACGTACCACTCGCCGGATCCTTACCAGAACTGTAGAAGGTCAGTTGATGCCAAACAAGTCAATAGACTGGTTGACGGTCAGGTCCTTCGTATTGACAGGAAGGGCATTCTGGACATAGTAGTATCCTACTATTCGGATCTTTTGTCTGAACAGCCACTTATCAGAGAAAGGATGGAGGAATTTCTGAGGGGGACCCCGAGTTTGTATCCTCAAGCTACCTCTCTTGATTCTGTAGGTAGTAGTAGTTAAGAAGGTGATAGAGCAGTTAACCCCCAAAAAGTCACCGGGACCAGATGGTTTAACATCTGAATTTTATAAGATCTTTTCCGACCTCTTAGTTCCTCACCTTGTAGAAGTGTTTAATGAGAGCCTGAATGAGGGAGTACTTCCCCCTTCCATGAAGTTATCTGCACTTATTTTACTGTCTAAAGGGAAGGGTCCATCCCATATTGAGAACTGGCGCCCCATAGCCCTTCTTAATATGGACAGGAAGATTTTGGCGAAAGTACTTTTTAATAGGCTATCAGAATTTTCTGAGCTTTTACTTTCACCCTCTCAGCACTGTACTGTGAAGGGTCGTAGCACGTTTAGTGCTGTCCTTGGTGCCCGGGAGCCAATTGAGCGGTGCAGGGCTGAGAAGTGGGGAAAGTACCTTCTGGCATTGGATCAGTCTAAGGCTTTTGACCGGGTAAACCATGAGTACCTTTGGGCCTTACTGGATTGGTATGGTCTTCCAGGGCGGGTGGTGAATTGGTTAAAAACTGTCTATAGACTGGCTGAAAGCTTCCCACTTGTGAACGGTTGGTGGGTCCCACTTTTGGTGTATGCTCCGGAGTTCGCCAGGGATGCTCCCTGAGCCCCCTCCTATATGTTTTCGCGATTGATCTCTTTATTCGAAGGGTAGAGAGTGAAATGGTGGGTGGGGTGCAGCTGAGTCCAGAGTGTCCGCTTAAGGTGGTGGCCTGCGCAGATGATGTCACAGTGGTTCTGTCTGCACAGGCAGAGGCTTGTGACATAGAACATCTCATCTGTGAGTACTCGGAGGCCTTGTGCTCCAGGGTAAACCAGGAAAAGTGTGAAGTTTTTTGGATGGGGGAAGGAAGGTGAGGAGTTCTCCCTTCCGGATAACTTCCCTCAGGTCAGCGAGCAGATCAAAATCTTAGGCATCAAATTCGATCATGGAGATTATGCCTCATCCAATTGGGATAAGAAGCTGGAAGATGCTACCAAGAAGGTAAAGAGCTGGAAAAGGTGGAAGTTCTCTTTGAGGGAAAGGGTAGACCTGTGAAATACTTACCTGATCCCTGTTTTTTTGTATGTCAGTTATGTGTGTTTTCTGCCTCAATCTAAGTGGCCCAAATTGTTCTATTTATTCTTTCTGCTGCTGTGAGGGAATAGGATGAATATGATCAAGAGAGGTATCACCTGCAGACTGAGGAAAGAAGGAGGTCTAGACATGGTAAATCCTGTGATCTTCTTTATAACAACCTTTGTAAAACTCAACATTGGGAGTATGTTTTTAGAGTGGGTAGAGGGATTTAATCTATGGGTGTCTCCCTTCCTCATGATTTGGATAGATGTTGGCCAGGTGAGAAGTTTTCAGATTCAGCATGGTTACCTCCCGATCTATGTCATCCAGAGCTTGAGGGTGATAAAGCTATATGGTATGGAAGTGGGTGAAGTCAAAAACTTCTCCAGAAGGGAGTTGGGGAGAAGGATTTTGCAGACCCACTTTCATGTCCCGCTGTCACTGTGGGACTGCCAGGGTGATGTGGCTTCGAGCGGGTTAGCTTTGTTAAATTAACAGAGAATACTGTTGAAGTTTAATGATATTGCCTGGCTCTCTTTTCATGGAAGGCTTTATGTTGGAGGGAATCTCAAGTGGAAGAGTGCCGGTGATCGTGATTGTCCACGGGAGGAGTGTCCAGGGGTGTAGGAGACAATGTACCACTTTCTGCTTGAGTACACCTTTAACATAAAAGTTTATGAGGAGGTATTAAAGGCCATTGGTATCCCGTGCCTTTCGGTGCTTAGTTACCCTGAGTGGGCTTAGGGTTTCATTCAGAGCCGCTCGTAAGCGGCCGTTCGCTCGTTCCGAGCGATGTTCGCACATCTGCGCATGCGTACGGTTTGTAATACGCATGAGCGAACCAGTCAGTGCGGCCGAAAATCGTTTGTTCGCTAAATAGCGAATGCCTGCTAATTTGAGTGACAGGAGGAGGCGTATGTGGGTGGTAACAGGGGAAGGTGCTTGAAACCGGGGAGTGGAGATCAGATCGCAGGTGTGCTTAAAGGTCAAAACGGGCGTTTTATGGGTGTGCATAATTAAAACTGGAGTGTCATTGACAACGTCACTTGTTTTTTTTTTACTCAGAACTGCTCGCAAAATAGCGGTTGAAAGAACCAACCACAAGAATAGCGAGCAGTTCATACGCTGTACGATGTACTCGATTAATCAAATAAATAGCGGACATGACGTATGGTGCGAGCGGCAAGGGGGCGTTTTTGTCAAAATTACAACCGCAAGTTTTGCTCGCTCGTTCAGACTTAGAGGCGTGAACAGACCGCAAAGTGCGAACGGTTCATTTGAATAGCCACCCCTTTTTATAAAACGAACGACCGCAAATAGCGAGCGGCTCTGAATCAGGCCCATAGTCAGAAGGTACGGTGGTTTTGATTTGACCACAATTTATTTAGTTACAGTAGCTGTTCTGATCACACAATTGGCGCACGATGTCATGTTTCCTGTGATATGGTGGTGGGTTTGATTCTACAAGAGGTGAAAAGGATGATGGATCTGGACAAAGAGAGATTGGATGCAGCCATCTGGTCTCGCTTGTGGGGCCAGCTGAAGCCCCCTTGAGTGGGTGGTTGAAGGTCTCTTTGTGTTTTAGCTTTGGGCTTCTCTTCTTACTCCGCCCAGTAGAATTTTTTTTGTTATTAATGTTTTTCTATATGAGAAGGTTTGCATACATCTACCTGACGGTGGTAGATAATGGTGGTGGGTAGTGATAAGGAATTTAGATAGAAAAGTTGTATTTAGATAGGTGTTGTGTGATTCAAAATTTGTGCTTAGTTTTTTCTGATAGGTGTTAGGTAGTACTGTGTTTTAGGTTTGGGTATTATGGTTTGTTATGAGGGTATAATATATGAATATATAATGTATAACTGTTATTTTTGTTATGTATTATTTATATTTATGATATTTTATGTAAATTTTATATATGCTTTGTTGCAAGTTTAAATAAAAAGGAAGTATGACCTCCATAATATATTCTCTACACAGTGCCCCCCAAATATACATGTATTATCTTTCTATTCCCAGACAACCCCTGAATCCCAAACCAACATTGCTGTGTGACTGGATGACATACCCCCATTGTCTTCACATTTAATTCTACAACTAAAAACCACCCAGAAGTGTTGGCATGCTCACCAGAGGTGCAGATGGTGAAGGTCTCACTATGATCCTTGGGAACGTCATTTTCATGGGATAGAACAGTAATGGTGAAATTCAGACCATCCCTTACTGACCAATTCTTCAGTGTAATTGTTCCGGTCTCTCGGTTGAACACCAGACGATTGTGGTAACCATTTAGGGGTTGCAGTCCGTCGTGATATGTACCAATTTCATGACTTCCGGCATAAATGTGGAAAACTCTGGCGTCACATAACTCTTTCATTACCACATGGAAACCTGAGCCGTCCACAAAGCTGGTCCCCGAAGCAGCGACACCTGAGTGTGGAATCAACAAAAAATAGAAAGTTTACCTGAAATAATGCTCGTATGTTGTGTCCTCTACATCATCACATTATGGAATACAAGTCTGATGAATGCCTACATATTCATATAGGTCTCCTCTGTAATTTCATATAAGTGTTCAGTATTTTATTTCCTTTATTACAGTCAGAAACATTCACGTATCTATATATGTTTCTGCAGAACACGCCGCTCAGTAGGGGGTCTATTTTGGAGAGAGTTTTCTTAATTTATATCATGGGTGGGCAATAAGCAGCCCCCAGCTATTGTAGAACTGCACATCCCAGCATGCCTTTCCAGTTTTACTATTTGGCCATGCTAAAAAACTGTTGCATGGTGTCGAATCCGGATAATTGGCTGAGACAGAATCTGTTTAAAATTAAATCTGCACAACGCCATTTTGCGAATGCAACAAGATGCCATTTTGCGAATGGCTGCCCATCGCCATTTTACCGAATCTCACACATAAGTACATACGGCGATGCTATTATTTAGCGTAGTGCGATTCCCACGCAATAGAAGGATGTTAAAAGTCCTCATTATATAAATACAGACAATTACTAAAACATATAATATGATCAACCCTGTAAAACACGCACCACGGTGTACTCCACAAAACACGTAGTCGCACAATGCTAACTAGCGTCTTTTCTCAATACCCCAATATTTACACACTGCACACTTACATAAAAAGGTTCCCAGAAGGTTAATATTTAAGGTTTCATTCATTATCAGTAATGTTGTGAAATACATGTTATTTGATATCTAAGGTTTAGTGCATGATAAGCAGACCGTGATTGGTGTCATTCTAAACCACTGTGTCTTTGCAGATTTCCGGTTCCATCGGTGAAGAAATCGTAAAATGTGTCTGCAAATTATGGATCATAGAGAGTTAGGCATTAAAATGTATCCTGTAATGCAGCAAGTTTAGATTTGTTATGCAGCAGGAAAATGGACACAAAGAGCTGTTGGAGGCTGGACTGTGACCATAATAACTGACCTATGAACATTACTGTAACAGAAGAACCAGGAAGAAGAACCAATGGAATCACGCACAAACTGTTCTGTTGTATTGCCTATGTCTGTAAGAGTATATATGCAGGCTCTCTGAAACTAGATGCTAGTCATCTTGCTTTGCTGTTGACGGAGGTTTCATCTTTGATGCCGGGATCTGGATCCAGAGCGCATGCGTATGTAACGACTGTACCTTGTGACTGTATAATTTGTTTGCGCTAATTGTAATTTAGATCACAGCGTGTAACTTTCTGCTTTAATGGTGAATAATAACTTTTTGTGCTTTGGAACCACAATCAAAGTCTGAAAGCAATTATTTCTTGTGTGACTCATAACGCTAAACAGCGACAATTTTAGAGTGTATAGATAGGTAGGAATCGATAATGACGTGCTGGGATGGATAGCTTAACAGCAACTTAATGGAAGCTTAATCACACCCCTGATTTATACCCTTGGTTGCAATCACGATTCTTGGTAAATGCCCGTGTTGCATTTCTGTCTATGGTAAGCACCTGCGAGTTTGGCGGATGGTGTATTTCCTTCGCAAAGAGAATCTCCTTGTTTGAATTACACACCCGTGAATGGCATCTCGGACCAACATGATTCTTAGTAAATGTAACCCATAGATTTGGGAGGGGGTGTCCAAACTCTCAGCTAAATGAGAATATAGCTATCCAGCATTTGTGGGCCACATACAAAATCAGACAGTATTCACCCTACATGCAAAATAATAAATGTATCTGCCCCCCTTATATTGCACAGGGTTTGGTCCAGGTGCAAAGAACAGCCCAAGTACACTTCTTAATTACCATCTTGTCTGGATAACTTATTTATTTGGATCAACATACAGATCATACATGTCTAACCCCCAGGGACGGCCGGGAGGATAACGAAAATTGGGTGGCCCCCCAGGAAATGTAGGCAAATCTCCTGGCCAGCTGCCACCCCTTTGCATCCCCCCAGACCCCCCGCATCCCCATACACACACTCCTGCAGCGGGGGGGATGGGGCGATTACACAATTTGCGCTGAATCGCGTCATCATGGCCCCGCCCCCTGATTCTCAATGCTGTTAATCTTGGTATTGTGAAGAGGGGGTAGGTTACAATGACGAGATCACGCCCCCTGCCCCGCCCCCTGCCTTGCATCATCTCCCCGCCATATCCCCTTATGCCTCACCATGCCCCCCACAGTAGAAGCCTGGCTGCCCCCTCCCGGAAGGAGAAAGTTTAATATCAGCAAGTACGATACAGATGTGTCCTCATATACATTGTTCTGGGCCAAGTAAATCCCAGAGTACAAAGGGCCTGATTCAGAGCCGGGTGCTCTGAACGAGCGCCCGCTCTGAATCAGGGCGTTTTTTTTTTTTTAATGTTGCAGCCTCTTGGCCGCTCGCATAGCTGTGGGTTACCACCCACAGCTTATGCGAGCGTCCATGATGACGGTCGCGATGGCCAAGACCATCGCGACAATCGGGCTTGCGACGAGACCCTTGCGGTAGGGTCTCGTCTGCCGCAAGCCCTGGAGTGATTTTGGCTCTATCAGACCTGAAATCACTCCCACTGACATCACTTGTGATGTCAGTGGGGCTGGCCCCAGACGGTAGGCGCTCTTCTGGGAACTCCTCTGTCTGGGTAGCCATGCCCCCGGTACGCCCACCAAAGGGGGCGTGCTGTCACTCACCATCGACAGCACGCCCCCTGTGTAGCGAGACCCATAGTGACGGTGTGCCCATCGCTATCAGGGTCTCGCACATGCACACGACGGAGCAGGGTCCGTCGTGCGCATGCGCACTGGCCCAACATTGACCTGCTTGCGAGCGCTCAGCGCTTGCGGGCGTGTCTGAATCAGGCCCAAAGTCCATTAAAATACCCATAGGACACTGTGCCCCGGGCAATAGCCATGCCAGCCCACCCCTTAGCAGCCCCTGCTCATACATTTATGCATTTTGCACCCGGCATGGTGTGACTTACACCCTCTGCCAGAGGTACAGTAGCTGCATACACAGTCGCTTATAGCTTGCTGGGCTCTTAGGATTAGTATTTTTGTTGCAAACGAGTTGGTATGAAAGTAGCGGATTAAACACTGCTGCGTGGTGTGAAGTACGGTGCAGCGCTCTGGTATCAGTCCTTGGTCTCTTGCCTTATTGCGCAGGTTAATGTCTGAGTTGCGCACAGCAGCTGCCTGCACTGCCAGTGTCCGGGGCACTCATCCATTGTCATTTTGTCACATTAGTGATGCAAATAAGATGGACATTTGGTAGAAAAGTGTGTAGTGAGTGTGTAAGTATCAGGAAGGCAGGCCGTCCCCACCCCCACCTCATAAAACGCCTCTGCCTGTCAATCATGCAGAGGTATAGGGGGGGGGGCTGAGTGCAATCACGCAGAACCTATTCTGTGCACATGCAGATTCCCAATTACCAGGAACTTCAGTTCAGCAGTTCACGCAGGAGAGCTATTTGTACCCCCATCCATAGTTATGGGGTCGCCCCTTAGTTAGTTAGTGGTTCACTTAGATGTACTGCAGCCCCTATAGATTTTATATTTTATTTGAAGTATTGTATACCTCATTATCTCCTATGGCAGAGATCAAGTGAACTCTTAGTGACCTGTCAGCCTGGTTGTCACTGAGCCTGCACTGACAGGGCAGGTTTTCCCCCTAGGCTGGCCAGCAACGGTAAACCCTGCGAACTGGGGCCCTCTTGGGGATTGGTGGCCTTGGTTGTAGGGCAGAACCCCAATGGGGCTGGTCTGTGCTAGAGGACTGCAGCCAGGAGCGGGTAGGACAGGGATCTGGGAGGGCCCAGCGGCTGCTTGTGCATAAAGAGGCCACAGCCCAGTGTAAAGGGGTCTTTTCATGGGAAAGTACTATGCAGCAGGGGCCACCATGTAGCGGAGGAATCAAAGTGTACCTGCAGGAGGGAGCAGCTGCGGGCACAGGGAGCTGCCCCAGTGAAGTGTACCCGGCTGCATTATGCCGGCACAAGTCCCCATGTTGGTGTCAGGGTGTACCCTGACAGGACCCTGGATGTTATGGGGTACTGCGACTGGACGGGGAGTTGGAGACCTGTGCTGTGCCGCTGCTGGAGGGAAACAAAATGCGGCTATTGCCTTTACTGTCTCCGCTTTAGGGGAACTGATCCGCAGAGGCCTTCACGTTAGCGGAACTGCGGGAGACAGAGATAGCCCAGGAGCTGTATTGTTGCTCTGTCTCTGCCCGCTGTGGACCCCAGAGGCTGCCCCGACCCTTTCTCCTGCTGGCCGCCCAGACTGGAGAAGATCACCGCTGCCGGAGAGGAGCCCATCGCGGGTGAAGAGGTTCCCGCTAGACAAGAAGCCTGCTGCCACGAGTCCTGGGAGAGAGCCGGACTGGCAGTGTGAGAGGGAATCGGTATGATTTACCGCCGGACCCAAGCCCGGCGGTTGGAATCCCGGCAGAGGAGGAAATCCCAATCGTCAAAGGTAAGTATATACTAACCTATTTCTACCCCCTAACCCTCCCTTAAGAGTGCCTAACCCTAACCTTCCCCCCAGTCCCTAACCCTAATCCCCCCTCTAAGTGCCTAAACCTTACCCCCCCTTCCCTCCCGCCTAAACCTAAGTCTCCCCCCTGGGGTGCCTAACGCTAACCCCCCTTCCACTAGCCTAAAACTAACCTCCCGGGGAGTGCCTAACCCTAAGTCTCCCCCCGGGAACCCTAAACCTAACCCTCCCCCCCGCGGCTATCCGCGCTCGGCGTCCCTTCGATCGGGATGTCTAATGACAGGCGTCGGCATATCGATGCCTGTCTTTAGACCCTTGCCGGGATATGACTGTCAGGAAGCCAGCTGTCGGGAATAGGTCTGCCGGCTTCCCGACTATATACCGTGTGAGAGGCAGCACCAGCCAGTGAAGACCCTGCTAGGATCCCATCCAAGAGGACTGCTGCCAGGAAGAGAAGGCCCCGCCTGCTCCACTGAAGATCACCGCGCCCGAGAGGAGAAGACCGCCACCTGGGAACGGCGCTACGCAGCTGGTGAAGAGAAGAGCATGAGTACCCCGTGGAGTGACTGCTGCGCTGCCTTGGACCACACTAGAGCAGCAGAGGATGACCCACCATTGGGGAGAAGAGGACTCCGCAGAGGAGGCTGAGCTGTTGATGACTGGGAAAGGATTACCTACAGACCCATCCCCATCTATGTGGAAGCCACCGACAGCATGCAGGAGCCGGTCAGGGAGGACGAGAGCGAGCGCAGCCCGGTGCGGTGCTTTGCATCCCGGGCAGCGCTGGAGATCGGAGGAGGCACAAGTGCCACTGCTGGGGGTGAGAACTTGTGTGGGTCCCCTACTTCCCCTAGTTATGGTCTTTTAGCAGGGTTCCCACATTAGGGGTTAAAAGCTGCCTCCGTGTGGTTGCTAGGTGGCGATGTTTTATACTATGTCAAATTGCTCTTGTTCATCTGTAATCCGTGGTTACACATTATCCTGCTGAAGACATGTCAGAATCTAACATTGCTACCTGTGCAGAAGTTTATTGTTATACTGGTTCTACCGGTGAGTGCAAAAGTGAATAGTGAATAGGATGTGTTATGCTTAAAGCCAGTCTATAAGGTTATTAGAAGTCCATACTTGATATGTTATATAAAAAGTTGCTCTGTTTTACAGCATGTGCTTATGCGAGAAGGGTATTGCAAAGAAATACACGTTATGTTAAATGCTGTTGGTTGCTTTTAAAAGTCCTTACTTGCTTATGCTTACCACTACACAGGGCTATATTTGCTTATGCTTACCATTGCAAAGGACTTTGGGCCTGATTCAGAACCGGACGCTCTGAACAGCGCTCGCTCTGAATCAGGGCGTTTTTTTTTTTTTTTTGTGGTGCGGCCTCCGGGCCGCTTGCATAGCTGTGTGTGACCACCCACAGCTAGTGCGAGCGGCCAGGTGATGGTCGTGATGGTCTCGACCATCGCGACCATCAGGGCTTGCGACGAGACCGTTGTGGTAGGGTCTCGGTCCCGCAAGCCCCAGTGAGCTATCGGCTCTATTAGAGCTGGAAGCTCACCCACTGACATCACTCGTGATGTCAGTGGGGCCGCCCCCAAATGGCAGGCATTCCATCGGTCCATCGGGAACGCCTCCGTTAGGCCAGCCACCCCCCCTGCCCACCTCCAAAACGGAGCACCCGTCGCTAGCTGGGTCTCGCGCATGTGCACGTCGGAGCCGGCTCCGGAGTGCGCATGCGCAGTGGCCAAACATCGACCCGCTTGCGAGCGCATACCGTTTGCGAGCGGGTCTGAATCAGGCCCTTTGTGCAATTCTAATATTTTTCTTCGATGCTGGACTGTGCTTGCTAAAGTTGCAAAAGTGTTGTAACAAGTCCCTCATAGGAAAGCTGAGCTAATGTACCAAATGTACTGTAATGTGTCATTTATTTCTCGCATAATAAAATTGTGTTGTACCCTGATAAATATGTCTCTGTCATTGTGTCTGTTGTAAAAAAAGGGAAACACATAGGGCCTGATTCAGACCCACTCGCGAGCGGCTGTCCGCTCGCAAGTGGGTCGATGTTATGGACTGAGCATGCGCACGACGGACGGAGCTCCGTCGTGCGCATGCGCCAGACGCGACGAGTGAAGGAAAGTCCTTCGCTCGTTGTGTCCGATCAAAGGGGGCGTGCTGTCAATGTTGATTGACAGCACGCCCCCTTTGGTAGGCGTTCCGGGGGCGTGCCTCCCTGACGGGGGCGTTCCCACGGGAACGCCTCCCGTCAAAAGCCGGCCCACTGACATCACTAGTGATGTCAGTGGGAGTGATTTTGGCTCTGATTGAGCCAAAATCACTCCGGAGCTTGCGGTTGAAAACCTCAACCGCAGGCTCCGGCTCGCAATTTCGATGGTCGCGATGGTCACGACCATCACGGCCATCAAAATGCACGCTCGTATAGCCTGTGGGTGGTGACCCACAGCTATACGAGCGTCCAGGAGGACGCTCCATTTTCATGGAGCCCGGCCCTCATTCAGAGCGTGCGCTCTGCTCAGAGCGTACGGCTCTGAATGAGGGCCATAGCTTGCCTCTCTGATGGAATTTAAACCTGGTTCCTAGTTAAAAATGGGACATTACACGTGTTCTTGTAACTACTGTGGTTGCTCATTACCTGTTGCCATATTGTGTGTCTCTTGTAACAGGGGTCCAACCTGTAACACAGCGTGCTATACTTCTCAGTAAGTACACGTGTCATACAGTCTGTCCTGTGTAGAAGTTTGAGGTGTGGCTGTTATGTGAAATGTTTTCCAATAGGGAGTTAAGAGGTGTGTACAGCTTCTCTGCAATGAGGAATATACGGCTCTAGTACAAATTCCACCTGACAGCCCAGAGATGGCTGAGGAGCCTCAGGTACAGGACCGTGCACTATGGATGTATCCCAGGGTTTTATCTCACAGCTGCAATACAAGTCTGGATGTATATACTACACTGGGCATCTGGATGTATATACTACACTGGGCATCTGGATCTATATACTACACTGGGCATCTGGATCTATATACTACACTGGGCATCTGGATCTATATACTACACTGGGCATCTGGATGTATATACTACACTGGGCATCTGGATCTATATACTACACTGGACATCCGGATGTATATACTACACTGGGCTGCCGGGAAGTTGATTGACGTATTTTCCAGACTTTATAAACAGTCATCAAACCATTGACTGGAGGATGTGAGTTCTGCTCATTATATTGCTGGGAATGTCACTGTTTCTATTGTACCTGGAAGGTTTCCATGCTCTGTTTTGTGCTGGGATTGGGTGAGTAATGGGGGCGGTGGGGAGGGGGTTGTAGAAGTATAGTAACATGTTAATTTAGACATTCGCATAGCGCATAAGGTCGCAGGCTCCTTTATTGGTTCCATGAACCTGGATTACTGAAAACAGCTCCTGCCTCTGTGGGATAATATGGCGGCATTTGCGTGGGAGCGGAAGTTTGCGGCAATAGATGTTGTACAGTGCTATGTGGTATGTCTCAGCTTCCATGTATATTGTATTCCCCTTACTATAGTCTCACATGTTAATAACATCAACAATCCCAGATATTCATATGTATAGCATGCAGCAGCGGCTCCTGCCCTCTTACCTGAGGGGGGCTGGCACTGCTGGCCTGGGTCCTGGCGCCTGCTCAATGAATCTGGCGGGCGTCGGGACCGGTGCATGCACATGAGCGGCGCTGGCACCGCGCATGCGCACGCCTAACACCAGCTTCTCTTGGCTGCATTGTTTGCAGCCACGAGAAGCCCTATAGGGCTGCCCAAAAAGTCAGAGCAGTGACTTCCAATGGGAAGCCGCTCTCTGCTGATCGCAGCCCGGACTGGTGGTCCCAGGGGGAGGAGACACCTCCCCCTGGGGCTGCCTGTCTTCAGTGTGACTGGCAGGTGGGGCTTCCAATGGGAAGCCACTTCCAGTCACAGTGAAGCCAGAGCAGTCGCGGACTACACTGGCTCACTGAACTGTGGAGGATTTTACTGGGGGGCTGCAACCTCGCTGCCCCTAGGTAAGATCTGCCACTGATAGCCTGTACTAAGGATGGCAATTGGCTGGGTTAACCATTGATGATCACCATCAATGCATACTTGCCTACCTTTCAGAATCTCTTCCCAGGAGAAGCCCGGGTAAGAGAAGCAGCAAGGGGCCGATGGGGGCGGGGCCTAACGTATCGCGTCATTAAGCCCCGCTCCTAGCGGAAAAACTGCCGAGATTGGGTGAAATTTACATAGGGGGCGGGGCCAAATGCTGTGATTCATTCAGAATCACATCTTAAGCCCCTCCCCCTTCACGGAGATCCGCGATCGCCGCGGGTATTCTCCTCATTCTGCCCACTTCACTAGGAAGTGGGCAGAATGCGGGAGAAATGCCTACCCTTCCGGGGGTGCGGGGGGTTACCCAAAAAATCGGGAGCCTCCCGCGAAAACCGGGAGGGTAGGCATGTATGCATCAATGGTGTCATCAGCGATTAATATCAATGGCAAGAAAACGTCTAGGGCAGTGATTTTCAACTCGAGGCACACTGCACAGGATTTAAAAATGCCAAGGCGCACTATCCGGGGAAGTGGCCTGCCTGACCAATGAAAAAACACACGCATTGGCCTCCACAGGAATAAAACACACTACAGTACAAGAGCGCTGAGCTGACCACCGCGGCACACTTGACAAACGCTCACGGCACACTAGTGTGTCGCGGCACAGTGGGTTGAAGATGCTGATTGAGGGAAACCACCTATAGTTTGTACCCATGGATGGACATCTGTGCTGTAGGGAATGGGAGCAGGAGGCGGGACTTAGTTTAGCCCCACCCCTTGCACAGAAAAAAACCCATCACCACCAACAATGGGGTAGAACCATCGGATCTCCATAGATGGCAAAACCATTGTTCATCAGTGGCAACTGGCAAACAGTCAATACCCATCCTGAGTCTGTACACGGCTGTGTGTATAAAGGGTACAGATTGGCACTAAGCTTACATTGTGCCCTGTGTCATGTTTGCAGATCTGTGCAATCACCAGATCCCCCTCCCCACCCTCTTATCCTGGCTCTGTCACTGGCACAATTGGGGGGCACAATACCCAATCAGTAAAGGGTCAAATATCAAATGAGCTCAGATAGATGTACAAAATAAACTAAAATAATTGCAGCAGTGGGGAAATAAATAATAATAATAATATTACTAATAATAATATGAAATCAGTACAGTACCTGTTCACAGATAAGACAATACAATTGGCTTTTCTTAAGTATAGAATTTTATTTGCAAAACTACAAAACATAAAATAAGATATAAAAAAATTAATAATAATAATAATAATGAATAATAATAATAATAATAATAATAATGATAATAATAATAATAATAATAATAATAATAATAATAATAAATCACTATAGTACCTGTTCACAGATAAGACAACACAATTGGCTTCTCTTAAGTATAGAATTTTATTCACCAAACATAAAATAAGCTATATCAAATGAATAATAATAATAAAAATAATAATAATAATAATAATAATTATGGAGCTGCCTTGTAATAATCAATCAAATTTTAAATAAGAGGAGCAACACTATGGGCAGGATACATCAATGAGAGAAATGCGGTCACACCCCCGAAAATACCGGTTTGACCACAATTCTCATATGCACAAACATATGCGATGCACTCCAGGACTTGGGTGCGGTGGGTAATGCCATCTTTCAATCGGATCCCTCCCAACACCCACAGTGGCACGGAGAAGGACGCCGGAGGGATTTCTGGCTTGCCAACGCCTTCATGCATGCGATGACCATCGGAATGCATCGCGTTGCGAGTGCGATGCATCCTGCATCCTGCCACATACCTGATATATTATATTATTATTATTATTATTATTATTGATATATTATTATTATTATTATTATTACTATTATTATTAATAATTGTTTCCCCACTGGTGCAATCATTTTAGGTTATTTTGTACTACTTTGTTCTCAGACCAAAACTCATTTGTTCCTATTGATTTACTGTAAGTGTAGGAACTTTTACATGGTCCAACATTATAGCGCTGGGATTTGGGATATTTGTATCCTTATTTTTGTGTTTTTGAAACTCTGATAAATGCATAATAAGGTACAAATGCTGCTAACTTATAAGTTATAACACAAACTCATGTTCAGAGAGAGTGGGAGGAAAGCCCCATATACAGCGTACAGAGGAGGGTGAGCCTCGCTGGCTGCTATCCCCCGGCAGTCCCGGACGTAGAAGCCAACAGGGGTTCCCCATCCCCCACTTCTGCAGCTGATACTGATCTATTGGTGCCAGGGCCAGGCCAGGGTTGAGGTTGTTAGACCACCTTCATCAGGACTCGCAGTGCCCAGACATGTTGCACCCTCCCCTATTTCCGTAAACATGTCATGGCTGCCCACATTTATTTATTGTTAAGTTACTTATATAGCATCCCCATATACTGTAGCGCTTTGCACCTGCATGCTATACACACACTGACAAATCGCACAGTGCTGTCAGTCTGTGGAGTTTCTCATGTAAGGGGAGATGTACCAAGCCTTGGACAGAGATAAAGTGGGGAAGTTGCCCAAATCAACTATGCAACTCCTACTGTCTCACAGCACTGTGTTCCTGGGTTTGATTCCTACTGTACCACGGTCCTAACTGTGTGGAGTTTGTATATGCTCTCCCTGTTTGTGTGGGGTTCCTCCCAAACTGCAAAAGCAGGTAGGTTAACTGGCTTCCAACAAAAATTAACCCCAGTGTATGTGTGTATGTGTGTGTATGTGTCTGTGTGTGTATATGTGTGTATATGTGTATATGTGTGTGTGTGTGTGTGTGTATGTGTCTATATGTGTGTGTGTATGTGTGTGTGTGTATGTGTGTGTGTTTCTGTGTGTGTGTATGTGTGTGTTTCTGTGTGTGTGTGTCTGTGTGTATGTGTGTGTATGTATGTATGTATGTGTGTATGTGTGTCTGTGTGTATGTGTATATGTGTGTGTGTATATGTGTGTGTGTGTGTCTTTGTGTGTGTATGTGTGTGTGTGTATATGTCTGTGTGTGTGTGTATGTGATAGGAAATATACATTGTATGCTCCACTGGGGCGAGGACTGAAATGGGTAAATATTCTCTGTACAGCGCTGCGGAATATGTCCTGTATGCGCTATATAAATAACGGTCATGTCATAGTCTGTGCTAGATAAATGACAGAACTGATTGGTTGATTTGGGCAACTTTTCCACTTTCCCGAAAATCGGGTGCCGCTCCCAGAACCCCAGAAAGGCAGGCAAGCCTCCCGGCAGCCGCTGACCCCTCCTGCCCCCCCCTCCCGCGATTGTATGAAGATCTCCCACAGCGGGGGTGCCGGTGACGCGATTCATGCCGAATTGTGTCATTTTAGCCCCTGCTACACAATGCCGGAAATCTCTGCAATCTGCAGCGGGGGCGGGGCCAAAATGTTCTGACTGTGTGGCCACACCCCCGCTCCACCCACAAACGCCAGCCACGCCCCCAATTTTGCCGATCTGGCTGCCCCCTCCCGGAAGGGGCAGCCAGAATGTCGGCATCTATGATCTTGAGGCAATTAAATGCAAATGTACAAATCATGACACACTAGACCAACGGTTACCAGTCGGACACACATCAGGAGCCACACATGCGGCCCTCTAATCTTTAAAAGGGTCGCACTTTAACCTTAGGGGTAAATTTACTAAAGTGAGAGTTTTTAGAAGTGGAGATGTTACCCATAGCAACCAAACAGCATCCGTTAACTATGTTCCAGCTTGGGAGGGCTGCCCCACATGCAGGCAGTCAGTCCACTCCCAAGTTCCTCCACAGCTCTCTGGGCTAACAGCGCTCCGTCTAGGGCCGTGGTATAGGTTCAATTCAGGAACCTTCCTTCCTCAGATCACACGGCTTGAGCGCAGGCTGATGGGGATCTATTCTGGATACTTGATCAAGTCCGTTTAAAGTCAGATGTATTCTCTTAATCTGGGGACACCCTTAACGCGTTTCTTTCTCACTGATAATGTCTTCAGAAGGACGTCAATGAGCAGGAAGATGCCTGTTTTATAGGAGACTTCCCCCAATCAGTTACATTCATTAGCAAGTGCAGCACCTGCGATCTATGTGGTCCCCAATCAAGAAATATCACACAGACTTTCCTTAAGAGAACTGGGAAAGTTTTTAAATACACCAAGAAATCATTTATTACTGCTATACTAAATACAGGTTGAGTCTCCCATATCCAAATATTCCGAAATACGGAATAATATTGGCATGACTGAGATAATGAAACCTTTGATTTTTGATGGTTCAATGTACACAAACTTTGTCTAAGGTACAAATTATTAAAATAATGTATAAAATTACCTTCAGGCTGTGTGTATAAGGTGTATATGATACATAAATGAATTTCATTTCTGTACACAAACTTTGTTTGAGCCACAATATTATTGAAAATATTGTATAAAATTACCTGCAGGCTGTGTGTATAAAGTGTATATAACACATAAATGCATTCTGTGTGTATATTGGGGTCCCATTCCCAAGATATTTCATTATGGTATGCAATTATTCCAAAATACGGAATATTCCATTATCCAAAATACCCCTGGTCCCAAGCATTTTGGATATGGGAGACTCAACCTGTAATAATAACCACAATACAGCTAAAAGTATGTCAGCCTATTTCCCATAAATTATGAGTTAAGTGAAAAATAAGAATACAAAATGTATAACTATATATATATATATACGTATACATACATACATTCATACATGCATACATACATACATACATACACATACCCAGAAATATATTAAATATAAATACAGTGATTAATAAACAATAATCTATACATAAATCATAAGGAAAAAATATGAATATAATATCTAAACAATCCATTAATATAATCGATACCATAGACTATACAAATAACAATATATTCATAAATCCATAAATTAATCGTCCATAATAATTATCATAAACAATCAAATAATATACAATACCGACCTAAATATGATTAATATTACCATTCCATGTTCACACTCATGCAGTGCAATCCTGGCTAGCATAGAAGGTCTCCCAGACTGAGCCATGTACGCATCCATATCGTGGAAAAGGATTATAATTCTAACTAACTATACTCAGGCTCCCCATGAGCAGAGCCATTCATGGGGGTATAAATTAATGAGTTTATTCTGTACTCGATTATGGACAATTAATGTGGGAGAAGGTGTAAAGATATTTACAATAGTTACAAAACTAACCTTTCTCTACCCAAAGGAATTATTGACACAAGCATTAACCAAAGTAAGGAGACTGGATAGGGAGAGCCTTATTGCCATGCCAGGTAATTCTGTGGGCTCTTCTAGGAGCGATAAAAAGACCAAGGAGGGGGAAAAGAAGGAGAATATACATCCTTCAATAGTATTTGTTTCAAAATTTAATAATTCTGCCACTAAAATAAAATGTATAATAAAAAATAATTACCCCCCTGTTGCTACTGGATCCATTTTGAGGGACAGCTTGAAAAAGCAACCCACAGAGATTTTTAGGAAAGCGAGGAGTCTGCAGAATCATCTGTCTCCAAGTATGTTTTTACCTATATCTGAGCAAAAGACCCCATGGCCAGAACCAAAAGTGGTTGTTTGTTTTGGCTGTGGACATACCAGATGTATCACATGCAGATTTGTGCAGAATAAGAGCACATCAGTTACGTCCACAGTTACGAATACAACCCACCAACTCTCCGCGTTCATTATTTGTGAGCATGGGTTCTGAGAGGGGGGGGAGCGGGTATAGTTTATCCGGGCCCGGGCTTGCTAGAGGGGCCCGGTGGGGCCCGAGTCCGGTGTTGCCCCCCCCCTCCCTCACAGCAGCCCAGCACACAGCTTGTACTGGGCTGCAGTGTGAGACTGCTCACGGCTGCTGCAGCAGCCAGAGCAGTCTCCTATGGCTGTGGGGGGAGTGGTCACACTGATTGCACCCCCCCTGGTTAGCGCTGGGCTGGGGGGCTTATAGTGCCCCCCTCCCACCCATGCAGCGCCGCTAAGCGGCTCTGCAAAAGTGACATTTAATTTTTTTTTTCAAGGGGGCGTGGGCAGGCCTCCCACAATTAGGCCATGCCTCCTCCATTACCCGGGCCCGGCCAGGCTCTCTACGGCCCTGTTTGTGAGACTATGGGCCAAATGTAATAGGATGTCAGTTTTAGTAACAGTACAAACTCGCACCTTCTCGCATTTGTTAAAGGTGCGAGTTTGTTCTGTGACTCACAAATTCAATAGCCTGCAAACTTTTCAGCTGGAGGCTACTGCATTTGCGAGTTTAGGCGAATTGTTCCCTATGTAAACTGACACCTTTTAATGCGACTAGCATTAAAAGGTGCGAGTTTTAGAGAAGCCGTCACAGATCAGTGAGATCCGATGGCTTCTGTCTGTATTAAAAAAAAAAATGACATGCAGCCACCCCAAAGCCTTACCAGCCCCAGGCTTTCTAAAGCCTGTCCTGGTTCTAAAAATACAGGGGACAAAATGCATAAGGGTCCCCTGTATATTAAGAACCAGCACAGGGCTTTGCAGAGCCGGTCCTGGTTTTGGAAAATCAGGGGACAAAATGAGTAGGGGTCCCCTGAACATTCCAAAACCAGCACTGAACTCGTTCTAGTGGGGGGTAATGCCACAGCCAGGGAAAACCTTTCACCGGTTTCCCTGGCCAAAGCATTTTATTTATTACCAGTTATTTATATAGCACACACATATTCCGCAGCGCTTTACAGAGAATATTTGGTCATTCACATCAGTCTCTGCCCCAGTGGAGCTTACAATCTATATTCCCTACCACATACTCACACACATACACACTAGGGTTAATCTTGTGTTGGGAGCCAATTAACCTACCAGTATATTTTTGGAGTGTGGGAGGAAACCGGAGTACCCGGAGGAAACCCACGCAAGCACAGGGAGAATATACAAATTCCACACAGTTAGGGCCATGGTGAGAATCAAACCCACGACCTCAGTGCTGTGAGGCAGTAATGCTAACCATTGCACCCATTACCCCTGACAATTAGTCCAGGCCGGGGATCCATGGAGAGTTGTGTACCCCCCCAGTAAAGGGTTCCCCCTCTCCAGGGCACCCCAGGCCTAGACTGATAGCCCGGGCTATCCCCGGCACCCCAGGGCAGTGGGTGCAAGGTTGATAGTGTTAGTGTTTTGTGTAAAATAAAAGGTTAAATATTCTCTTTAGTCATGGAACTACACATCCCAGCAGGCCTCCCCCGCTTGCTTGTATTTGTAGAACCACAAATACCAGCATGCAGGGCATTACGGGCCCGCTGGTGCTTGTAGTTCCACAACTAAAGAAATATGTAAAAAAAAACAAACACATACCATGTAAGTAAAAGTTTAATAAAACATACCTGCACACTCACACTCACATATACTCACCTATGATCCGAAGTAATCCATACTCCTATGCATAGTTCACGTTCGCTTCGTTCCCTATAGGCATCCAAAGGGTTAAAAAAACAAACCGGAAAAAAGCCGTACCATGTCGGACTGAGCAAAGGTATGTGTGTGTACACATACCTTTCCTCCGAGCAAATGACCGGGGTACACGTGTGCCCAGCCATTGAAGGAGCCGCCAGCCAATCAGCGGGGATCTCCATCGGAGCAGCTCGCTGATTGGCTGTGTGCGCTCAGCCTGTCTCCCCCATAGACTTCAATGGGGAGAAAACTCCATTGAAGTCTATGGGAACTGTGACATTGTATCTACTGCTGTGACCACAAGGTTATTTTCAATAAATAGTGCAACTTCGGTTCATTTTTAGGGCGTGGGTCCCCCTGGATTGCTTTGGTTGATCTGTGTCAGGGCACCGCATTATAACACATTTTTCTTTTATAACACATTTTAACCCTTCACTGTGTGTTTATTATACATGTACTTCACTTTTTTATTTTCATTCTTTAGGTGCTCTTAGCTATCTCTTTACAATGCACTTTTCTTACTATGGCAGCTCAGCTGGGCTAGTTTGGGGGTGTCCTGCGCTCTGGATTTGAACTCTAGTATGTTAGGGACCTACCCTACAGAGGTTACCTGGATATGGTGGGCAGGCCCATAACCTTGGCCATGATTATGCTAAAAACCTATTTATTGCAAAATTTTATTGTATAATGTATTTATATATAATTAGTAATTTGGAGTTGTGCATCTGTGATCTGTTTGTTTCTGTGCCTACAATAAAAGTCTCACACAGGTAGCACCTCCCATTATATATATATATATATATATATATATTCAGGGTGTGCAGTCCAGGAATCTTTCCTATATTACTCCAAAAACACAGTGAAAGGCTACTTTGTTTACTTATCTCATCAGACACAATGTTTTATATTTAAACAAAAAAGGGGAAAAGAGGAATGGAGAGATCGTCGCACTGCGGATATTACAGAAAAAAAATTATATATATATGTGTGTGTGTATAAATATTACCACTATTCCCTAAATATCTGACAAAATGAATAATGTATCGGGTAGGGGTGGTGCTCACTAGAGTTAGTAAGATTGAAACAATTGAAGTAAAAACTATTTGGTGAGCACTCTTAATAGGAATGAAAATTTATAAAGATTTAAAACATAACTTTTAATAGGTCACACATGAAAATAAATAAACTGTAGTACTTGACAAATTGCTCTGTATCAGAAAAACGGCTGTTCTATAATACACACTCTTTTATAGTTATAAATCCCTTGCGGGTATTCACAAACATAAGTGTACAAAACATATATGAAATTCTGATAAAATTTTAACACTTTCCTCAAAAAGACTGGCGAAATATACAGATAATAATTTGCAATAAATGTCAGGCTTTGTATAGAAAAATCATAGAGACATCAGTTTTGCCCCCGTTTCAAAAAGGTTCTCAATATCACAGAATTAGGAAGGTCTGGGCATAGAAACTACTGAACCTCATTCTGCTGCTCCTCTCTTAGACCTAAGTCCATTTATGTGGAGTGAGAGATTACTGGAAAAGCAGGTTGCACATAGAAACAACAGTATAACCGCAGTGTTCCTCAAGTTTTCATTTCTGCTTTTGAGGGTCTTGCTAGATAGTATCGGACCCCCAATGAGAGAACTACTCAACTTGAGACGACTGTCAGTTAATAGCAGGATAGATGAGATGACCAAAATAACATTTAGAACAGGGATGTGTAGTGTTGTAGTGTGAAATAAACAGACCTTAAAGTATCCCTTATTGCTCTGATCTGTCCTTCAGAATAAATAGTACTAACAATTGCACCAATAAGTAAATCTCTCTATATTATAACACATCCACTGTATATATCACAATCGTTGCAGTTATGTCAGCCAGCGTTTCACTATAGTCTTTGATCAGTTCAGTAGAATAATTATCCCAAATTTTGTAGAAAATATATTAAGATAATATAATATTATAGCAAAGTGAGATGATAGATAACAGCCTAAAATAGAATTATAATGGTATCTAAACAAAAGACTCTCCTATTATTTTGTATTGGTGATATAATGATCTTTAGTACGTGTAATCCACAATATTATAATAACAGATATTCAATTTAAGCCCCACTTGTATAAAGATTACAGAGCATCCAATTTGTAACGTTTAAACAAACTTTCCTGTTTAAATAGTGAGCCGCAATCAACCTAACAAGGCTAGAACTATGATACGTGTAAACTGCAACATAGTGACTAGTATTTCAATTTAAGCACCACTAGTTTACGATATCAGAGCATGCAGTGTGCAAACATTGTAACAAGCTCACCTCAGGGCCGCAACTAGGGGGGGGCTGGAGGTGCACGTGCACCGGGTGAGCCGCTGTACCTGGTGCCAGTGACCTCCAACCCGGCGCTGCAGAGAGGCTCCAAGCCGGACGTCCGCTGGTAATATTTATTACCAGCGGGCGCCCGGCTCCTTCTCTGCAGCGACGCGGTGTAGCCGGAGCCGGAGGCTGGAGTTCTCTCCCGAACTCCAGCTTCCGGCTCTCCCCACGGGCACTATGGGGGAGACGTCATGACATCTCCCCCATAGTTCCAAGGAGCAGCCGGCGGACCGGACGCGACGCTGGATGCAGGAGCGGGGTTCAAGGTAAGTATTTTTTTTTTTTTTAATAAGCTGCACTACAGGGGCATTATTATGGGGACAGGGGCATTACCACAGGGGCATTACTATGGGGGCATAGGCAATAAGGGGCATTACTAATGGTGCATGAGCACTACAGGGGCATTACTATTGGGGCATGGGCACTACAGGGGCATTACTGTGGGGGCATGAGCACTATAGGGGCATTACTGTAAGGGCACTACAGGGATATTACTATATGGCATGGGCAATACAGGGGCATTACTATGAGAGCATGGGCACTACAGGGGCATTACTATGAAAGCATGGGCACTACAGGGGCATTAATATGGGAGCATGGGCACTACAGGGGCATTACTGTATGGTGGGCACTACAGGGGCATTACTATGGGGTTATTAACATATGGGCATTACTATGGGGGCATTACAATATGGGCACTTCTGCAGGGGGAATTACATGGGGCGCGCCAAATTACTGTCTTGCCCCTGGTGACAAAAATCCTAGTTTCGGCCCTGCTCACCTGTTAAATAGTTTCCGCAGTTAACCTTTGTATGACAGATGTAAAAGGTTCCAATGATTTACAATGCTTATTTATGTCATCTAATAGTTCGGTATCAGGCTGAAAATCACAAAGCAGATAATAGAATTCAAGTGGATAGATCCACGGAGACACAAAGCCTGATGGTGGGGTGTTTACAATGCGTGCACACTGCATGCTCTGATATCCTAAACGAGCGGAGCTTCAATTGAAATTCAGTAGTTTCTATGCCCAGACCTTCCTAATTCTGTGATATTGAGAACCTTTTTGAAACGGGGGCAAAACTGATGTCTCTATGATTTTTCTATACAAAGCCTGACATTTATTGCAAATTATTATCTGTATATTTCGCCAGTCTTTTTGAGGAAAGATCAAATGTTATCAGAATTTCATATATGTTTTGTACACTTATGTTTGTGAGTACCCGCAAGGGATTTATATCTATAAAAGAGTGTGTATTATAGAACAGCTGTTTTCCTGATACAGAGCAATTTGCCAAGTACAACAGTTTATTTATTTTTCATGTATGAACTATTAAAAGTTACAATGTTTTATATACGCGCTAACGTGAGTCAACAATAACTGGTTGGACACTATTGAGATGAGTCATAGAATTAAGGATTATTCAGTTAGGGACAGCTGTTGTTTTTTATACAGTTTACCGTTGTGATAAGCTGTTTTTTGCATGCAGAATATATTATACTGGATATTTTATTATTAATGTATTGATTGGAATATTATCTATCTATCTATCTATCTATCTATCTATCTATCTATCTATCTATCTATCTATCTATCTATCTATCTAAATATCTCATATCTATCTATCTATTTCATATCTATCTATCTCATATCTATCTATCTCATGTCTATCTATCTATCTATCTATCTATCTATCTATCTATCTATCTATCTATCTATCTATCTATCTATCTCATATCTATCTCTCTATCTCATATCTCTCTATCTATCTATTTCATATCTATCTATCTATCTATCTATCTATCTATCTATCTATCTATCTATCTATCTATCTATCTATCTATCTATCTATCTATCTATCTCATATCTCTCTATCTATCTATCTATTTCATATCTATCTATTTCATATCTATCTATCTATCTATCTATCTCATATCTATCTATCTATCTATCTATCTATCTATCTATCTATCTATCTATCTATCTATCTATCTATCTATCTATCTATCTCTATGAGGCAGTGAGAGCCATAGGCTATAGTACAGAAGCTAGTCAGTAAGTAGTGCCCTTTATCTCATCCTTTCACTATACATCAGCGAAAGTGAAGAATGAAGTTATGGTATAAGATTATAAGTAGGAAATGATGGAGAAAGTGGGTGACAGGGGAGCAGACATGTGGATGTGGAAGGAAAGCTCTATAATTACAGTATATGTATAATAATGAGGGGCGAGCACTCACCTGGGCACAGCAGCAATACGAATGGCCACATCTCGGTGCTGGAAGGAGAGCGTGTGAATTGGATGTATCATGTGCTGTATACAGTGTTTGTGACACACCTTTTTAGGTTCACAGGGGTGGGGACGGAATGCTTTAGCATGTATAAGACTACGAGGCTGAAGTTAGCTCCTTATTCACTTATTATTCGTGTCCCAGCTTCTTATTCACTTCTTATTCGTGCATTTTTAATTTTGTTATGCGTTTTGTTTATTTTTTTATTACTTTTAATAAATGTTTTTCTTGTACACCATTTTTTTCAATTAACAGTTTACAGAAGATAAAGATCAATTTGCCTTTAAATCGGTAACAAAGCCTCCTTTATTATGTTAATGAAAAGCTCTTGCTTGCTTTGCCATAGGACAGTGTTGGCTAACCTTGACACTCCAGCTGTTATGGAACTACATAACCCAGCATGCACTGCTACAGTTTTGTTATTAGGGCATGCTAAAACTGTGGCAGGGCATGCTGGGATATATAGTTCCACAACAGCTGGAGTGTCAAGGTTAGCCAACACTGCCATAGGAGGAACAGTAGAAATGCATCCCAGTCATCTCTGATTGGTGGATTAAGATAATTGGGGTTGTGAGGGTAGTTCTGAGAACTGTAACTCTACCTTCGATGTGTCTGGAATCAGCAGCAGCGTACGTTACTACATACAGCAAGCAGACAAACAGACAACCGTGGTTGGAGAACAAATCAGACATAGACAACGATGTAGTTTTACATCATAGCACTGCGCAGACCGCTCTGGGGAACAGCCTGAGTGCGGATTTATTTATACCCATCTGGAACAGGTCAGTCACCATGAGTCAGCTTTATGCATGTGCACCCCAATACTAGCTGGACATACAGATAAGAAAAGCATATGACACTATGATGCATATGGTTATTGCTACTTTCCTTCTCGCCTGCCTTTCTGGTCAACATCTTCTGTCTAGTCATCCTCAGACTGTCTTGAGTCTCTACCTTTAATAGTGCTTATCTTCTCCACTCCAGACCGTATGGTGAACAACATGTATCCTCAGACTTATATAATTCTTGAAATCGTTCTTAAAGGGACATACACATAGATAGAGCATTTAATAAACTTAATCAAGCCTTGCTTATGCTCACAATCCTCTCTTATTATCAAATGTTCTATCTTTCAGAAGAAATGTCCATATTTCTTTAATAACTCCTACTTCTGGAGCTTTTTGATGTTCTTGTTCCTCATCTTTCTTTGGCCTTTATGACTTTTATTTCCTACCTATCAGTTACCTACGATAACCAGCAAGTGACCTCACAGTGCCTATGTTATCCATATGTTATCCTAAGGACCACATATAGATAGAGCAACTATCATTCAGCACGTATCATTGGTGTTTCTCATAGAAACTATTCTTATTGTTGCTTGAAGGTTAATCATGCCAGGAGGAAAGATCGAGGAGACAGGTATCAGGACATCAGGGATTAGAGTATAGGTCCCCCTCATACGTAACTCCCAGGTGTTAACGAGACCTCTCCTAGGGTGCAGGAGTCTAGTCCACCTGATGGTATTCACCAGTGACCCCTCCAAGCGGGATATGGTTTTTGCTGCACCAAGTGAACAGGGCGCGGACCCCAAGATTGGTACCTGGAGTAAAAACTGAGTATAATGCAAGAGGACTATACCTTCGTGCGTCGAGGGTTAATTCAGAATTCTTGATCTTTAACTATTTCACTCAAGCAAGAGCACTATTGCTCATCTTCTTTAGTTGCGTACTTAATTCTTAACTCGGCTAATGGAATCTTCACACTCCAGCTTCAGCTACCCCAACATCTTCATTACTGGTAGTCAATGTTTCTGTAGGACATTTGCAATAATTATGCTCACTCAGAACAATGTTAGGATTTGGCTGGTGAGTAATTGCCTGGTCCTGGGATATCTCATCCAAAAGGTATCATGGACAACCGACAAGGTCTGTTCAGGAGCCCACTGAGGAATCTCTCTGCTTTACTGATGTATATATCAGCTATCTCGGAATCAAGGCCCTCATTCAGACCCACTCACGAGCGGCTGTCCGCTCGCAAGTAGGTCGATGGTCCCCACTGCGCATGCGCACGACGGAGGCAGCTCCGTCATGCGCATGCGCGAGACCCGACGAGCGAAGGACTTTCCTTCGCTCGGAGTGTCTCATCAAAGGGGACATGCTGTCGATGGTGACTGACAGCACGCCTCCTTTGGTGGGCGTGCCAGGGGCGTGCCTGCCAGACGTAGGCGTTCCCAAGGGAACGCCTACCGTCTGAAGCCGGCCCCACTGACATCACTAGTGATGTCAGTGGGAGTGATTTTGGCTCTGATAGAGCCAAAATCACTCCTGGCCTTGCGGTTGAAAAACCCAACCGCAGGCTTTTGCTCGCAGTTTCGATGGTCAAGACCATCGCGACCCACAGCTATACGAGCGTCCAGGAGGACGCTCCATATTAATGGAGGTGGGCCCTGATTCAGAGCGAGCGCTCTGCTCAGAGCGTCCGGCTCTGAATCAGGGCCCAAGTTCAGATCCATCATCTAACCTGGAATTTATATCAAAGTCTTCCGGTTTGCCGCTTTTTCTTTTGTCTTTTCTTTTCACACTGGAATATCTTTTTAGAATTATTATCTTCTCTCTGTAGTATGTTGGTTGGTCACTTCTTCTATCTTCACTGTTAACTTCTTACAGTGTGACGCGTAGACCCAAGTATCTCTTCCTTCTAATTTTACTATGGTAGGTGTAGTCAGTATTTTGAGATAGATCCAGTCCCCTGGACTCAACAAATGAGTACTGTCATCAGAGTCTGGATCTGGAAGGAAAGAAAATACTTGACAATAGAGGTTAGTTAAAGTTTTACACATTGCTTGTACATAGGCAGTTAAATCCCCATAATTATGCTGTAACTGCTGAGGGAAGTAATGCCCTGTCTTAGGTACTGTAGCAAAGCTTATGTGTCTTTATTGGGGTGGTTCTAACAAAATTATTGGTAGACATTCTAATCAGGGTCTACCTGTTTCTATTACTTTTTATACCGGTGTGTAAGGCCCACTTTTACATAGCTGTAGGTAATCTTTCTGTAGTTTCTGAAAAGGTTAGAGTGGCCTTGGAGTCTGTTTCTGTAAAGTCTTTACTTTTTTGTCCTGGATTACATATTTCATACATCCCGCATGCTGCTGCATTGAATTCTGGTGCCATCCATTGCTGCTATACAATTTGGCTTTCTTTGAACAGTTCATCTTTTCATGCGTTATCTGTAACATGATTAGATACCAAGCCCTTGGTAGACACCCTTGTTGTCCTTTTGCCCATATAACTTGATCATTCTTTGCGGCTCCTATATTTTATCCACGATTCCTTCCCTCCTTTGGAAACCTGTTCCTGGAAGCACTGTAAGGTGTCCTCATGGACTGAAGCTTCTTGTACTTGAACTTGGTACACAGTTACTGGGTCTGGCAATGCCGTTTTCTTTGCTGCTGTACCTGCAATAGCGTTGCTCTTCATTTCTGGTGTCTGTTCCTTGGTAGGGGCCTGTATCTCTACAATTGCTTCTTTTGATGGTAGTTCAAGGGCAATGAATAGCTAATTAATCAAAGTTGCATGCCTGGAATTTCTGTAGAGGCTTGTCCTTCAGCCAAGATTCAAGCTTCCTTGAGTGCTCACAATTCTTCTTCTTGTGCTGAGCACTATGGAGGTAGTACTGTGGAAATTAAGAGGTCTGTGTTTGAAGTGTCTGTATATCCTGTGTGTGGGCTCCCATTAACATAGTATCTGGAGCCATCTATATTCAGGGTTCTGTAAACGAGTGTCCATAACATGATGAAGAGCCATAACTTCAACTTGCATGAGGGCTAAACAATCCTGATAAGGGAAAAAAGTATGTATATTTTCTTTACTACCTTTACTGACAACTTCTTCCTCCTTATTACATGATCTGTCCTTCATCTGTAATCTCAGTACCTTCTTCCTTATCCCATGATTCAAGTTAATCTGTGATTTCTCCTGTTTCCTGGATTATTTCACAGGATCTTTTCCCCTCTCTTGAATCATTGATTGGAAGGTGACTTGCTGGATTGAGAACTTGTGCATCTTGAGATGGTTACATGAGATGTGCTTTAATAAAGCCACTTCATACTTGGTTAATCTTGCAGTGGACAGGTGTTTGGTTCGTTCTTGACCAAATATTTTGATTACTGTATAAGGTCTTGAATTCAGCTTCTTTATTTTTACTGGAAATACTCCTGATTTTTCAACTTTGCTTAACTTTCATGGTGCATTTTTTTCATTCCGTTTTCGGTCAGTAAATACTATCTTTTTAATACTGGGAGAGTATCCGGCTTCAGGGTAAGTTGGACAGACTGTACTGCTAGCAAGTCCCACATTGTCTTTTCTTTTGTACCATAGCTTAACCGGTACTTCGGACTTTCATTCTGGTAATACTGTAGCTTGTGGGGTTCTCTTCTGAGAATAATATACAGCTGTGGTCACTTGTTCATCCCGTTCTTTTGTAAAACCTGAAGTAAGTACCACTCCATCTGGAGTGTACTTAATACATACTTTTTAACTTAAATATTACATCTGCTCCCAGTAAGTTGACTTGGACATTTAGGTGATTTCATGAACTTAATGGGTAACTGTAGTTACTTCAGATTCTATCTTCATCAATACAGGTTTACTTTCTTGTAAGTTCACTTCACTTTCTTCAAGTCCAGTCACTGTTAAACTTTATTGGATAATAAGTTGTTTGGTACCTCCTCTTCATCATAGGCCAGTTCAATTTGCTCCGCTATTTTTGAAACATTCACGCTGCTGACCAGAGGGTAGAGTAATTGCTTCATTTCTTTTAGTCTCTTCTCGATTAAATTGGTCAACAGTATAAAGTGGGAGGTACAATGCTTGGGTTCTATCCTGTTTTTCCTGCCATTTTTTGTATTCGTCACAATTTTTTTTCATGTGACCTCTTTTTCTGCAGATAGTCCCAGCTTCATCATTTTCTCAGTATCCAAAGGAGTCTTCCCCTTGGTATTTTCTGCAGGATCTTTCCATCTTGTTCTGTCTTGTACCACATGCACTGTAATTTTCTGTGCTGCGGTCTTTTCTCTGTGTTTTTGGTTCTTCTCTGTCTCTCTGTGTTTTCTTGTTTTGCTGCTTGAGCTTCTATGTCGATTGTGGCTTCTGTGTCTTTAGGCGCCGATCTCAATTGGTTATTATTATTATGGGGGTCTGGCGCAAATTAAGCCACTATATTTTGCATACCAGACAATGGCCAGGGTCTGTGTTGCTCTTGGGTTTCTTCCAAGTTTCCTTCTTCATCAACAACACATTGGTCTTGGGTAGGGCACATTTGAGGCATTTCATCTGGTGGTGGTTCTGGTGTGTCTGTGCTTATTGCTGTCATGTCGGCTAGAGCTTTCTCTGACCCTGCCATTAGCTCTGGTTGCAGTTTTTTACTTCTGATATTGTCAGGTGTAGTTATTATCTTTGGCCCTCATTCAGAGCCGTACGCTCTGAATGAGGGCCGGCCTCCATGAAAATGGAGCGTCCTTCTGGACGCTCGTATAGCTGTGGGTCACCACCCACAGGCTATACGAGCGTGCATTTTGATGGCCGCGATGGTCTAGACCATCGCGACCATCGAAATTGCGAGCCGGAGCCTGCGGTTGAGGTTTTCAACCGCAAGCTCCGGAGTGATTTCTATCAGGACGAGCGAAGGACTTTCCTTCGCTCATCGTGTCTGGCGCATGCGCACGACGGAGCTCCCTCCGTCGTGAGCATGCTCAGTCCAGAACATCGACCCACTTGCGAGCGGACAGCCGCTCGCGAGTGGGTCTGAATCAGGCCCTTTATCTCTATATCTCAGATTATCAATTCAAAAGTCCTAGAAATACAATGAGCTTCTAAGCTATAACCTATAAGGTATTGCGATCATCCAAAATATTTTTTAGCAGCACACAGCTAAACATATCTATCATCTGTACAACATATTCTAAATACATTTCTTTCTGCTTAAAAATTTCAATATCTTTAAACCTTGAACATTAACTTTATAAACGTTTACTTTCTCTTTGGTCGACCATTCTTTAAAACATTAATCCTGTATGTACATTTCATTTTCTATAATTAAAACATGATTCTTATTCTGTATTCCTATCATAAAATTGCATTATCTGTGCTATATATGATATCTGATTGAGCAGAAAACTCCCCACTGACATCACTGATGATGTCAGTGCGGCCGTCCACAAAACGGTAGGCGTTCCTTAAGGAACGCCTCCGTTTTGGAAACCACCCCCCCGCCCCGCCTACAAAACGGGGCGAGCTGTTGATCAACATCGACAGCCGCCCCTTTTGTAGAGAGCTCCGGAGCGAGAGAGTTTCTCTCTTGCTCCGGGGCTTGCGCACGCCCATTGCGGCCGCTGCGCGTGCACAGGGCACAACCGTCAACCCAGTTGCGAGCGCATCGGCGCTTGCGACCGGGTCTGAATGAGACCCTATATTCTCTAGCAGTCTCGGCTAAAACTTTTACAAACATGAAAACATTGCATATACTTTCTACAAGTTACTTCTTCTGATATTAATATCAATCAATGTACTGCACTTCTACCTATCACCAGCAATTTCAACTAAACTTTAAATTTTTTTACATTTTAACTAATTACTGCAATAAGCGAGCAAAATACCACAAGATGGCAACACACTATAAAATATCTCGGTATTCTTAGTATATAAAGCTCCTTTGAAAATACTGTAATGCATAGATATGATACAAAGCAAGGTGCAGATAGCTTGATGAGGAAGAAAAACAGTTAAACGTACACACATACATAAAACAGTAGATTCCAAACACATTGGGTTAACCCGTTGGAAAAGCATTTTTATCCTTACCACTAAGTGCTCCCGACTGCCGGAGGGACAGTAGAAACAAGTACACAGTTGCAACAAACAGCAAAGCTTTTCTTGTGCTTTTGACTTATCCCTTGGCAGGCAGGAGATGATCTGTCAGTGTTTCCAAACTAAGGCCCTCAGTCAGAGCCGTACGTTCTGAGCAGAGCGCATGCTCTGAATGAGGGCCGCCCTCCATGAAAATGGAGCGTCCTCCTGGACGCTCGTATAGCTGTGGGTCACCACCCACAGGCTATACGAGCGTGCAGTTTGATGGCCGCGATGGTCTTGACCATCGCGACCATCGAAACTGCGAGCCGGAGCCTGCGGTTGAGGTTTTCAACCGCAAGCTCCGGAGTGATTTTGGCTCTATCAGAGCCAAAATCACTCCCACTGACATCACTAGTGATGTCAGTGGGCCGGCTTCTGACGGGAGGCGTTCCCGTGGGAACGCCCCCGTCAGGGAGGCACGCCCCCCGGCACGCCTACCAAAGGGGGCGTGCTGTCAATCAACATCGACAGCACGCCCCCTTTGATCAGACACAACGAGCGAAGGACTTTCCTTCGCTCGTCGCATCTGGCGCATGCGCACGACGGAGCTCCCTCCATCGTGCGCATGCTCAGTGCACACCATCGACCCACTTGCGAGCGGACAGCTGCTTGCGAGTGGGTCTGAATCAGGCCCTAAGCCTTTTCCGTGCCAATGTCACCAGTTGTGACGGTAGTTCTGAGAACTGTAAAGGGGGGCATCCAGTACACGATTTTAGCAGGCGATTGAACGATAACGACGTTGTTATCGTTCAATCGTTTAAAAATCGTTTATAAATCGTGCAGTGTTTGGTCATAAACGATCAATGATGCGCGCTCCCTCTGGTCGTTTGATCGTCTCGTCAGTCGACTGAACATGCCGGTCAATTTCACTTCATCTATTAAAGATCATTAGCAAATCGTTCAGACTGAAAGATAAAATTTCAAGGGAAAAAAATCAAGGGAAAATCGTTTAGAGATTGGACAGGGAGCAGATCGTCTAGTGGATGTGCCCCATTACTCTACCTTCGATGTGTCTGGAATCAGCAGCAGCGTACGTTACTACATACAGCAAGCAGACAAACAGACAACCATGGTTGGAGAACAAATCAGACACAGACAACGATGTCGTTTTACATCATAGCACTGCGTAGACCGTTCTGACAAACAGCCTGAGCGCGGATTTATTTATACCCATCTGGAACAGGTCAGTCACCATGAGTCAGCTTTATGCATGTGCACCCCAATACTAGCTGGACATACAGATAAGAAAAGCATATGACACAAAGATACATCTGGTTATTGCTACTTTCCTTCTCGCCTGCCTTTCTGGTCAACATCTTCTGTCTAGTCATCCTCAGACTGTCTTGAGTCTCTACCTTTAATAGTGTTTATCTTCTCCACTCCAGACCGTATGGTGAACAACATGTATCCTCAGACTTATATAATTCTTGAAATCTTTCTTAAAGCGACATACACATAGATAGAGCATTTAATAAACTTAATCAAGCCTTGCTCACAGGGTCCAGGAACCTCCCAGCTAACTTCTATAAATCCCTTTAAACTTAAAACACAATTATCCTTCATATCTTCCCCTGCGGAAACATTACCTAAAATATGGGGTGTTCATCTTACTTCTCCTTATTTTAGCTTTTATGTGAGTATAGATATCATGTGTTTGTGATGGTGCATTCGTAAGATATCTCATATCTTTAAAACTGTACGTCTCAGTGATTTGTGACTCGCACCCAACCTGGATGGTGATTCCAGTTATGTGTATATGATTTTCCCATCTTCCAGCTATCACCAATACATGAATTGTATCTCATAAACCATCTGTAATATGACTGGTCTATGATCTGGCTATATCTAATCACGCCTGAATGCCAGCCTGGCTACTCTTTGTCTTACCCCCTATGGTGCTTACTTCCTATAGATACACACACAAAGGGCTGAGCACTCTACATGTCCTGGTGACAATGTTACCATAACTGAATGAACCTGCAGATGGGCTCTAAGCTAGATAAATCTGCTTAGTATGTCCTGACTTCGTTAACAGGCTAGTGGGAACTTGGTCTGTCCCTTAATTTCTTTACCTGGGCTATTCTGACAGACTTTAACCAAAAGGCCTTCCTGCCCTGTACACTTCAAAGAATCATTATCATGGGAGTTATATGAAATTAGCATCTTATTGATCAGTGAGGGGACAGAGTTTTACAACAAACTATTACGAAACAAACTCACAATCATATCAAATCTGTAATTCTTCACACCTCCCCACTTAAGAAGAGGCGCGGGGATATAACCCACCAGATCATTCCTCAAGCATCTCTCCCATATTGCCGTGACGAGAAAGCCCATCGGTATTCCCATGTTCACTGCCCTTTTTATGCTGGATAGTAAATCATTCATATTCCTGCAATGCCAGACTCCATCTCAGCAATTTTCCATTGTCCCCGGCCACCCTGTGTAACCAGCCAAGATAATTGTGACCTGTCACAGGACTCACAGCGTACATGACTACATGACCTAATAAGGACAGTCAGCTCTCCTGCCCTCACACCTCCCTCACCGTTAGAAAACCAGTTATTCTATGGCTTTTAATTACCAATCTGTTATTACGTGACAACTATAATTCGCACTACGGGGCCGATTCAGAACTGCTCTTTAGATGCGTACGTTCATTCTCGGAGTATGCAAATTCGGCAAAGTGACTGCAAGGCAGGCGAACGCACGGCAAGGCATTAGCACACCCACTTTGTCTTAGAGAGCGTCGACAGAGCGATTGCACACCAGTCTAAAGAAGCCCCCTTTCCCTTCCCAGCACATGTCATCTCCAGGAAGTATACTGTGTGCTTTATCAGTAACATAGAGTGCCATCGGAGCTGCTCACAGCCCTTGAGGTAGAGCCCTGCCCTGCTGCAAGCACTGCGATCACTGCTGGCTGAAATACACCCAGTTGACGTTTACTATGATGCTTCCATGGTAATTAAGCACGCCTATTAAACGCTGCTAAAATGCACAGACACGCCTGCGTTCGCACATCCACTCCCCGGTTTTCAAGGACCAGCCCCTGTCACCACCACAAATGGCACTATCTGTCACTCATAGAGGCGGGCAGTCTGTGTACTTCAGCCAATCACTTCCCGATCTCTATGACTGGCTCACACAAGCGAAATGCGATGCAAATGCATGCACAGAAAGTAAAAATCATCAAGCTACGAGCGAACGCAGCCTAGCGTCTGAATCGGCCCCTATGTGCCATATCGCTAAATTCCTCACACATATCATTCATGCATGTCACATGTGCCTAACCAGCTGTAAATACTAATACATATATAATACATATCATGCATGTCACGTGTGCCTAACCAGCTGTAAATAGCAATACATATATAATACATATCATGCATGTCACATGTGCCTAACCAGCTGTAAATACTAATACATATATAATACATATCATGCATGTCACATGTGCCTAACCAGCTGTAAATAGCAATACATATATAATACATATCATGCATGTCACATGTGCCTAACCAGCTGTAAATACTAATACATATATAATACACATCATGCATGTCACGTGTGCCTAACCAGCTGTAAATACTAATACATATATAATACATATCATGCATGTCACGTGTGCCTAACCAGCTGTAAATACTAATACATATATAATACATATCATGCATGTCACGTGTGCCTAACCAGCTGTAAATACCAATACATATATAATACATATCATGCATGTCACGTGTGCCTAACCAGCTGTAAATACCAATACATATATAATACATATCATGCATGTCACGTGTGCCTAACCAGCTGTAAATACCAATACATATATAATACATATCATGCATGTCACGTGTGCCTAACCAGCTGTAAATACTAATACATATATAATACATATCATGCATGTCACGTGTGCCTAACCAGCTGTAAATACTAATACATATATAATACATATCATGCATGTCACGTGTGCCTAACCAGCTGTAAATAGCAATACATATATAATACATATCATGCATGTCACGTGTGCCTAACCAGCTGTAAATAGCAATACATATATAACATGCATGTCACGTGTGCCTAACCAGCTGTAAATACTAATACATATATAATACATATCATGCATGTCACGTGTGCCTAACCAGCTGTAAATAGCAATACATATATAATACATATCATGCATGTCATGTGTGCCTAACCAGCTGTAAATATTAATACATATATTATTATTATTATTATTATTATTATTATTATCCTTTATTTATATGGCGCCACAAGGGTTCCGCAGCGCCTTACAAAGTACAGAAACAAATGAGCACACAAGACAACAATTATTAACACTACAGACAATGCAGGACAAGTACATGATTTATACACAATGCTGCATAACACCTAAATAAGCAGCAGGGTGTCAGTAAGCAGTTTTAGGTGCCATTGTAAATGAAAGTAAAAGTAAGGCAAGAAGAAGCACGTGAGGAAAGAGGGCCCTGCTCGTGAGAGCTTACATTCTGCGGGGAGGGTCAGACAAACAGGGGTGACACACATGGGCTAGATAGTGAGGAAGGAGCATAGAGTAGTGGGTTAGGACGAGCGCTGGAGAGCATTGAGGAAGAAATGGGTGTTGAGGGCCCATTTGAAGATTAAGAGCCAGGAAGCCACGTGATGGAGGAATTTTGCAGGAGCAGTGGGGTATAGCCAGGGTTTGGTGATGGCAAGGAGAATCAAGGCATTGCAGATAAAGTGCTCATGAACGGAGACCAGTTTATTATAGACAAAACTAGCTTTCCAGAGGGAACAGGAGAGAGGGACAGAGCTAAGAGGCGAGAGGAGAATGAGATTATTAGGGTTGATGGAGTGTGGAGGTGATATTGATCTAGAGAAGGGGGATAAGGAGTGTGGGGTTATGTGGCTGGCTTCTGAATGAGGAAGGGTGACAGCAGGTGGTGGGTAAGGGGGAGGTTTAGTGTGGTGGGGGGGGAAGGATAGGTAACTTGGAGAAAACAGAGGGTGCAGGGTTTAGTGGTGGTGCAGTAGGACCATGGTGGAAGATAAGTGAATAATACTGGAGTTGTGGGAGATGCAGTGGAGAGACTTATATGTGATGAAGAGAGACAGAGGAGGGGAAGGAGGGGGAGAACGTAGAGGGGACTATGGATGGAGAAAAGAGGTGAGAACTGGTGGTAGAGGAGAAAATAATGTAGCAGCTGAGTGAGGGAGGAGTATAAGAGAAGAGACATTGTGTAGATGAGGCAGTTGGGGGGGGTCAGTAGTAGTAATGAGTGTGTAGATGAGGCAGTTGGGGGGTCAGTAGTAGTAATGAGTGTGTAGATGAGGCAGTTGGGGGGTCAGTAGTAGTAATGAGTGTGTAGATGAGGCAGTTGGGGGGGGTCAGTAGTAGTAATGAGTGTGTAGATGAGGCAGTTGGGGGGAGGAGTCAGTAGTAGTAATGAGTGTGTAGATGAGGCAGTTGGGGGGGTCAGTAGTAGTAATGAGTGTGTAGATGAGGCAGTTGGGGGGGTCAGTAGTAGTAATGAGTGTGTAGATGAGGCAGCTGGGGGGAGGAGTCAGTAGTAGTAATGAGTGTGAAGATGAGGCAGTTGGGGGGGGTCAGTAGTAGTAATGAGTGTGTAGATGAGGCAGTTGGGGGGAGTCAGTAGTAGTAATGAGTGTGTAGATGAGGCAGTTGGGGGGAGTCAGTAGTAGTAATGAGTGTGTAGATGAGGCAGTTGGGGGGGGGTCAGTAGTAGTAATGAGTGTGTAGATGAGGCAGTTGGGGGGGAGTCAGTAGTAGTAATGAGCGTGTAGATGAGGCAGTTGGGGGGGGTCAGTAGTAGTAATGAGTGTGTAGATGAGGCAGTTGGGGGGAGGAGTCAGTAGTAGTAATGAGTGTGTAGATGAGGCAGTTGGGGGGGTGTCAGTAGTAGTAATGAGTGTGTAGATGAGGCAGTTGGGGGGAGGAGTCAGTCAGTAGTAGTAATGAGTGTGTAGATGAGGCAGCTGGGGGGAGGAGTCAGTAGTAGTAATGAGTGTGAAGATGAGGCAGTTGGGGGGGGTCAGTAGTAGTAATGAGTGTGTAGATGAGGCAGTTGGGGGGGTCAGTAGTAGTAATGAGTGTGTAGATGAGGCAGTTGGGGGGAGTCAGTAGTAGTAATGAGTGTGTAGATGAGGCAGTTGGGGGGGTCAGTAGTAGTAATGAGTGTGTAGATGAGGCAGTTGGGGGGGAGTCAGTAGTAGTAATGAGCGTGTAGATGAGGCAGTTGGGGGGGGGTCAGTAGTAGTAATGAGTGTGTAGATGAGGCAGTTGGGGGAGGAGTCAGTAGTAGTAATGAGTGTGTAGATGAGGCAGTTGGGGGGGTCAGTAGTAGTAATGAGTGTGTAGATGAGGCAGTTGGGGGGAGGAGTCAGACAGTAGTAGTAATGAGTGTGTAGATGAGGCAGTTGGGGGGGGTCAGTAGTAGTAATGAGTGTGTAGATGAGGCAGTTGGGGGGAGTCAGTAGTAGTAATGAGCGTGTAGATGAGGCAGTTGGGGGGGGTCAGTAGTAGTAATGAGTGTGTAGATGAGGCAGTTGGGGGGAGTCAGTAGTAGTAATGAGTGTGTAGATGAGGCAGTTGGGGGGTTGGTCAGTAGTAGTAATGAGTGTGTAGATGAGGCAGTTGGGGGGGGTCAGTAGTAGTAATGAGTGTGTAGATGAGGCAGTTGGGGGAGGGAGTCAGTAGTAGTAATGAGTGTGTAGATGAGGCAGTTGGGGGGGTCAGTAGTAGTAATGAGTGTGTAGATGAGGCAGTTGGGGGGGAGTCAGTAGTAGTAATGAGCGTGTAGATGAGGCAGTTGGGGGGGTCAGTAGTAGTAATGAGTGTGTAGATGAGGCAGTTGGTGGGGGAGTCAGTAGTAGTAATGAGTGTGTAGATGAGGCAGTTGGGGGGGTGTCAGTAGTAGTAATGAGTGTGTGGATGAGGCAGTTGGGGGGGTGTCAGTAGTAGTAATGAGTGTGTAGATGAGGCAGTTGGGGGGGTCAGTAGTAGTAATGAGTGTGTAGATGAGGCAGTTGGGGGGGAGTCAGTAGTAGTAATGAGTGTGTAGATGAGGCAGTTGGGGGGGGGTCAGTAGTAGTAATGAGTGCGAGATGAGGCAGTTGGGGGGGTGTCAGTAGTAGTAATGAGTGTGAGATGAGGCAGTTGGGGGGGGAGTCAGTAGTAGTAATGAGTGTGTAGATGAGGCAGTTGGGGGGGGTCAGTAGTAGTAATGAGTGTGTAGATGAGGCAGTTGGGTGGGGTCAGTAATAGTAATGAGTGTGTAGATGAGGCAGTTGGGGGGGGAGTCAGTAGTAGTAATGAGTGTGAGATGAGGCAGTTGGGGGGAGTCAGTAGTAGTAATGAGTGTGAGATGAGGCAGTTGGGGGGGTGTCAGTAGTAGTAATGAGTGTGAGATGAGGCAGTTGGGGGGGGGGGTCAGTAGTAGTAATGAGTGTGCAGATGAGGCAGTTGGGGGAGGGAGTCAGTAGTAGTAATGAGTGTGTAGATGAGGCAGTTGGGGGGGGTCAGTAGTAGTAATGAGTGTGTAGATGAGGCAGTTGGGGGGGAGTCAGTAGTAGTAATGAGCGTGTAGATGAGGCAGTTGGGGGGGGTCAGTAGTAGTAATGAGTGTGTAGATGAGGCAGTTGGTGGGGGAGTCAGTAGTAGTAATGAGTGTGTAGATGAGGTAGTTGGGGGGTTGTCAGTAGTAGTAATGAGTGTGTGGATGAGGCAGTTGGGGGGGTGTCAGTAGTAGTAATGAGTGTGTAGATGAGGCAGTTGGGGGGGGTCAGTAGTAGTAATGAGTGTGTAGATGAGGCAGTTGGGGGGGGAGTCAGTAGTAGTAATGAGTGTGTAGATGAGGCAGTTGGGGGGTTGTCAGTAGTAGTAATGAGTGTGTAGATGAGGCAGTTGGGGGGGTGTCAGTAGTAGTAATGAGTGTGTAGATGAGGCAGTTGGGGGGGGTCAGTAGTAGTAATGAGTGTGTAGATGAGGCAGTTGGGGGGGGAGTCAGTAGTAGTAATGAGTGTGTAGATGAGGCAGTTGGGGGGGGGTCAGTAGTAGTAATGAGTGTGAGATGAGGCAGTTGGGGGGGTGTCAGTAGTAGTAATGAGTGTGAGATGAGGCAGTTGGGGGGGGAGTCAGTAGTAGTAATGAGTGTGTAGATGAGGCAGTTGGGGGGGGGTCAGTAGTAGTAATGAGTGTGTAGATGAGGCAGTTGGGGGGGGTCAGTAGTAGTAATGAGTGTGTAGATGAGGCAGTTGGGGGGGTGTCAGTAGTAGTAATGAGTGTGTAGATGAGGCAGTTGGGGGGGGAGTCAGTAGTAGTAATGAGTGTGAGATGAGGCAGTTGGGGGGGTCAGTAGTAGTAATGAGTGTGAGATGAGGCAGTTGGGGGGGTGTCAGTAGTAGTAATGAGTGTGAGATGAGGCAGTTGGGGGGGGGTCAGTAGTAGTAATGAGTGTGTAGATGAGGCAGTTGGGGGGGGAGTCAGTAGTAGTAATGAGTGTGTAGATGAGGCAGTTGGGGGGGGTCAGTAGTAGTAATGAGTGAGATGAGGGAGCAGTACAGGTCAAAGGTCAAAATCAGATAAAAGGAAGAACAGTGCTGGAAGATGTAAAGGCACAACTACAATAGTATATTAAAACCAAAAAAGGAGTCTAGAGGTGTTCAAGTTGTAAGACTTGAGAATTAGTATAAAGTATGAATATATTAAAAAATAAATAAAAGGTCTAGGTGTGAAACAATGGCAGATACTACAGTGGTATAAAGATAAATTGACAGTGGTATTGGAATGATTTAAACATTGTAGAGAAGAAACAAACATACAAGTATTAAGTGTTCAGTGAGCAGGTAGTTGCTTGCAGGGTGTTGGCACAAGGTGGGTCCAGGTTATAATGGAAGCTGGTGGCTGAGTTGCAGGGTTTCCAGAAGCTCAGAAGATCCTTTGTTTTTTCCCCAAGTTTTAGAGAGTTCTTTTAAAATGTCGTCCTCCTGTCTTCCTCCTGCTGAACTCCTGACTAACTCTTGAAGTTATGCTGTACATGTAGTCCCACTTAGAAAAAAACCCACTTTGAAATAAAACCTAGCAGCCTTGTACAAGCCTAAAGCCTTGTGACCTACTGATTATATAGTTAAGCATAACATGTGTAGTCACTGATTACACCCACCCTCAATACCCTCACCCACACCAGATACAAGTCATAAAATTCTAATACAAACAATATCATATCATATCATATCATATATTATATATGTATATATAATACATCACATGTGCCTAACCAGATGTAAATACTAAAACATATATAATACATATCATGCATGTCATGTGTGCCTGAACATCTTCATTAACACTCCTAGGCTGAATGTATTTTCCATAGGATAAGTTTTATTTTCCTTTTGAGTGCCTTCTTTTCTAAATATAAATCAGTGCTGGAAGTGTGCCGCTATGTAACGGTATGACTGACATATCGGCACTTGAAGCACTGAACTTTTTCTTTTTTTTTTAAGTTTTCAGGACTGCACTGTAATGAAAGTACAGGCAGCTGGGGCTCAACTACTTGTGGTGCAGCCGGTACTTGGTACTGGGGCCCATGGCATTAGCAGTACTAATAATGAGTCTGAGTGACTCATTGTAGTATGCTGGATGGTCAGTCACAGCGGGCCTTAACAAAGGAGATGGCCTCTCAGGGCCACGATCAATGGTACCTGGCATAGACTAGATCTAGCTCTGCCCTGCTCCTACAGCGTTTCCTCTCATTGACTTGTGACATCACTTCTTGCTGTCACCGCCGTCGGCCATATGGAATGCAATGCCGGCCGGGCAGGGACAGCTGAGCAGGAGAGCCGGGGGCAGCCTCAGCCACTCAGGCTGGGCAGAGAAGCAGGAGGTGGGGCCTGTCTGGTGCAGCACAGAGACTTCAGCCAGGACGACAAGGAGGAGCCGGAGGAGAGGGGCCACGGGAGAGTGACTGGGAGCAACCACAGCAGGAGGGATAAGGCGAGTTATATATATGTATATCCCTGGCCTATCACTTACTGTACACATACTGTCCTCACTCCCTGTCCTCATGTCTGCACTGACCTCATTTGTATACTGTCCTCCCTCCCTGTCCCACGGTGTATATAAAGTCCTCCCTCACTATCCCTGTGTATATAAAGTCCTCCCTCACTATCCCTGTGCATATATAAAGTTCTCCCTTCCTGTCCCCCTGTGTTTATGAAATCCTCCCTCACTGTCCCCCTGTGTATATAAAGTCCTCCCTCACTGTCCCCCTGTCTGCACTGTCCTCATATGTATACTGTCCTCTCTTCCTGTCCCCATGTGTATACTGTCCTCCATCCCTGTCCCCCTGTGTATATAAAGTCCTCCCTCCCTGTCCTCCTGTGTATATAAAGTCCTCCCTACCTGTCCCTGTGTGCATATAAAGTCCTCCCTCACTATCCCCCTGTGTATATAAAGTCCTCCCTCACTGTCCCCCTGTGTATGTAAAGTCCTCGCTCCCTGTCCCCCTGTGTATGTAAAGTCCTCCCTCACTGTCCCCCTGTGTATATAAAGTCCTCCCTCCCTGTCCCCCTGTGTATATAAAGTCCTCCCTCACTGTCCCCCTGTGTATATAAAGTCCTCCCTCACTGTCCCCCTGTGTATATAAAGTCCTCCCTTGCTGTCCCCGTGTATATAAAGTCCTCCCTCACTGTCCCCCTGTGTATATAAAGTTCTTCCTCCCTGTCCCCTGTGTATATAAAGTCCCCCCTCACTGTCCCCCTGTGTATATAAAGTCCTCCCTCCCTGTCCCCCTGTGTATATAAAGTCCTCCCTCCCTGTCCCCCTGTGTATATAAAGTCCTCCCTCCCTGTCCCCCTGTGTATATAAAGTCCTCCCTCACTGTCCCCCTGTGTATATAAAGTCCTCCCTCCCTGTCCCCCTGTGTATATAAAGTCCTCCCTTGCTGTCCCTGTGTATATAAAATCCTCCCTCACTGTCCCCTTGTGTATATAAAGTTCTCCCTCCCTGTCCCCTTTGTATATAAAGTCCTCCCTTGCTGTCCCCGTGTATATAAAGTCCTCCCTCACTGTCCCGCTATGTATATAAAGTCCTCCCTCCCTGTCCCCCTGTGTATATAAAGTCCTCCTTCACTGTCCCCATGTGTAGATAAAGTCCTCCCTCACTGTCCCCCTGTGTATATAAAGTCCTCCCTTACTGTCCCCCTGTGTATATAAAGTCCCCCCTCACTGTCCCCCTGTGTATATAAAGTCCTCCCTCCCTGTCCCCCTGTGTTTATAAAGTCCTCCCTTGCTGTCCCCGTGTATATAAAGTCCTCCCTCCCTGTCCCCCTGTGTATATAAAGTCCTCCCTTGCTGTCCCCGTGTATATAAAGTCCTCCCTCACTGTCCCCATGTGTATATAAAGTCCTCCCTCACTGTCCCCATGTGTATATAAAGTCCTCCCTCACTGTCCCCCTGTGTATATAAAGTCCTCCCTCACTGTCCCCCTGTGTATATAAAGTCCTCCCTCGCTGTCCCCCTGTGTATATAAAGTCCTCCCTCCCTGTCCTCCTGTGTATATAAAGTCCTCCCTACCTGTCCCTGTGTGCATATAAAGTCCTCCCTCACTATCCCCCTGTGTATATAAAGTCCTCCCTCACTGTCCCCCTGTGTATGTAAAGTCCTCGCTCCCTGTCCCCCTGTGTATGTAAAGTCCTCCCTCGCTGTCCCCCTGTGTATATAAAGTCCTCCCTCGCTGTCCCCCTGTGTATATAAAGTCCTCCCTCTCTGTCCCCCTGTGTATATAAAGTCCTCCCTCGCTGTCCCCCTGTGTATATAAAGTCCTCCCTCGCTGTCCCCCTGTGTATATAAAGTCCTCCCTCGCTGTCCCCCTGTGTATATAAAGTCCTCCCTCGCTGTCCCCCTGTGTATATAAAGTCCTCCCTCGCTGTCCCCCTGTGTATATAAAGTCCTCCCTCACTGTCCCCCTGTGTATATAAGTGCCGGTATTTCTTATGGCGGGATGCTGACTGTATAGCTTTACAGAGATCTCTACTTTGGTCATCTACCATTTACATTTATTTTATTAGACTGAAGTTTGTAGTACATGCGACCTTTCACATAATAGCGCTGAGGAGATTGTAAGCTCCTAGGGGTAGAGTGCTTATTTGTATGTATTTGTTATCATTGGCCCATCTTGTATTTGTCTGTTATTATTTATGCACTATTTAATGTACAATTTTATTTATGTTCTCCCCAAGGCCTCCACTTGCAATGTGATCTGGGCAATGCCGGTACCACCCATGATCTCTGTGCAAGATGCGGTCATTGCACTGGTACAGGTGCTCCAAAAGGAGCCCATCCCTGCGATGTGCCGGAGAGCTGCCAGGGCTACCACGCATGCACAGTCCCGGTGACTGCACTTGTGCGGCAGCCATTGCCGGAGGGGGAGGGTTCCGGTGTGTAGCCCATAGGCTATAGCAGCTAACACCATCTACAGATGACGTTAGCTGCGGGAGCCAATATCAGGAATGCATCACATTCTGGAAATTGGTAAATCTGGCAGCATCGCATCCCTATAGAAACCTATGTGCACATTTGCCAACTCTCCCTGATTGTCAGGGAGACTCCCTGAAATACTGTAGCATTGTCTACTACTATGTCCCTGAAGAGTCTAGAAAGCTCCCTGATTGCACCTTACCCCATTATGTAGCTGTTAAATACAACCCCCCTCCAGAGGTACATACATTCAAATAGGATCATTGGTATAATTTCCCTGCATTGGGTATAAGGCACAGTGATCCCTATGGCTACATGCATTTTCTGTAATGTATCAGTGTGTTTTCATTGACAAATAGATCTTGCTGGCTGCTTTTGGGCTCATTTACATTTGGATGTAAGTCAGTTATATGACACGCCTCTCAGATGTATGACACGCCTCTCAGATGTAGCAGTACACACCCCTCAAATGTATGACACGCCCCTCAAATGTATGACACGCCCCTCAAATGTATGACATGCCTCTCAGATGTATGACATGCCCCTCAGATGTATGACACGCCCCTCAGATGTATGACATGCCTCTCAGATGTATGACACGCCCCTCAGATGTATGACATGCCCCTCAGATGTATGACACGCCCCTCAGATGTATGACATGCCCCTCAGATGTAGCAGTACACGCCTCTCAGATGAATGACACGCCCCTCAGATGTATGACACGCCCTTCAGATGTATGACACGCCCCTCAGATGTATGACACGCCCCTCAGATATATGACACGCCCCTCAGATATATAACATGCCCATCAGATGAAGCAGTACACGCCCCTCAGATGTAGCAGTACAAGCCCCTCAGATGTATGACACGCCCCTCAGATGTATGACACGCCTCTCAGATGTATGACATGCCTCTCAGATGTAGCAGTACACGCCTCTCAGATGTAGCAGTACACGCCCCTCACATGTATGACACGCCTCTCAGATGTAGCAGTACACGCCTCTCAGATGTAGCAGTACACGCCTCTCAGATGTAGCAGTACACGCCTCTCAGATGTAGCAGTACACGCCCCTCACATGTATGACACGCCTCTCAGATGTAGCAGTACACGCCTCTCAGATGTAGCAGTACACGCCCCTCACATGTATGACACGCCTCTCAGATGTAGCAGTACACGCCTCTCAGATGTAGCAGTACACGTCCCTCACATGTATGACACACCTCTCTGATGTAGCAGTACACGCCCCTCAGATGTATGACACGCCTCTCAGATGTAGCAGTACATGCCTCTCAGATGTAGCAGTACACGCCCACTTTACAGCCACACTCATAGGTGTCGCTTTCAAACTCTCCCTGACATGCTTTTTCAAAAGTTGGCAAGTTTGCCTATATGGGATCAGGGCCGGCAACAGAAATCTCAGGGCCCGGTACACTGATGTCTCTGGGGCCCCCACCTCCTCACCACCACCTACACATCCCTCCCATGCATGTTTGACATGTGATGCATGATAATGTTAATTGAAAGATATGCCAGACTTTAAATAAATTGAAAATAGACTATGACTTACCACACTGTCTCTCTGTCACTGATGATGCAGGCTGTAGTTATTAGCACACTGTCTCTCTGTCACTGATGATGCAGACTGTAGTTATCACCACACTGTCTCTCTGTCACTGATGATGCAGGCTGTAGTTATTACCACACTGTCTCTCTGTCACTGATGATGCAGGCTGTAGTTATCACCACACTGTCTCTCTGTCACTGATGATGCAGGCTGTAGTTATTACCACACTGTCTCTCTGTCACTGATGATAAAGGCTGTAGTTATCACCACACTGTCTCTCTGTCACTGATGATGCAGGCTGTAGTTATTACCACACTGTCTCTCTGGGCTCTATTTATTAACATTATTTTTACTAAAATAAAGTGAAAAAGGGTGTTTTCACACCCTTTTCACATTATTTTAGTTTCACCTGTAGTTATTACAGGGCAATTGGAGTAGAATTAGTAAAATTCTACTCCAACCCCCAGTATCACTTATTTTTAGTAAAGCAGATCGCATTTCCCGTAATTGTAATGGGAAATGTGAACTGTGTGCAAGTTACTAAAAATAAATTGTAAAAAAATACCGGGGGAAGCCCTGTGATAATAACGCCACCTGGAGGTGGCGTTATCCAGGGTCTCCCTTGGTTACCGGGCTCCCACTCTGCTCTAACGGGGAGAGCAGAGGCGGGAGCCGGTACCAGTAATCAGCTGTGTGGTCTAAACAGACCGCAAGCTGATTGCTGTAAAAAAAATAAAAAAAAAAATTAAACATTTTTTTTTTCACTTACCTGAATCCAGGGACCGGTGATCTGGCCTCCGGTGATGGCTCCTCTCTGGTCAGCTGGTCTCCCATAGTACACTGGGGCCCGGTCATCAGATGGGAGATCACCTGATCGGGAAGCCCGGAGAAGATCACCGGAGGCCAGGAGGATGCAGGTAAGTGTAATGAAGGGAGGGGGGGTCGCGGGGGGGGAGGGGGGGTCGCGGGGGTCCGTGATCGTGGGGGGCAGGGCTTAGCGCCGGGGGGCGGGGCTTAGCGTCGGTGGGGGGTAGTAGCGGTGGTCGGTTGGCGCATGCGCGGGCTCTTAGTCGTGGTTTTTTTTCCGAAAATACCGCGACTAGAGTGCAGATGGGATCCGCAGGGACAGAGCTTTATCGCAAGCTCTGTCCCTGCAAGGGATTTATAGTAAATCCCTGTGATATTACCTGAATTCGCAATGCGAATTCACTCGGTAATATCACACTACAATCCGCATTCAATATGCGGATTGTAGTAAATAGAGCCCTCTGTCACTGATGATGCAGGCTGTAGTTATTACCACACTGTCTCTCTGCCACTGATGATGCAGGCTGTAGTTCTTGTCTGATGTCTCTTCCAAGGTCTTCTTGTTGACAGTGATGTGGATGCCTCAGGTGTAGGATGGATGGTGTCTGCAGCCAGTGTAACCAGTGGGTTAAATAATTAATTTCTACATAGGCATATAAGTTGTAACACACAACCTGTGCTAGGCCCCATTGAGGTTTGAAAAGAGATTGTATTGATGCAGTCTATGCACATACTGGTTAGATAACCTTTCGGGGTCAAACAAGCCATAAATTGAGGGGCCAACTTGTACCTGTCACTATCAGAGATGTATAATGAGCCATCCATATCTTATATGGTGTTATCAGTAGACAGTGAGCCACATTCCAATAGAATAACCATTGTAAGATGTGTAGAGATGCTAAGCATTATGGGTTATTCTACACAAAGGAGCTTGGAGAGTTTATATCCAGACATTTTATTACACATCATTACTGTATTTCTTTGTCTGAGTATATTTTAGTGCTTACAGAGCATGTGCAAGACATAAGAATGGTCCATGCTATGCTGTACCAATCAGTGCTTGGTACCCAGTATGTAACTAATATGGGCTTAATATCCGGAAAACCAACACCCCATACTATGGTCTATAAATCAGGACATAGGCAAAGGCTTTTTGGCTCGTGCATGGATCTGAGACTGCAGTATGGTGCCTGCAATATAAATTGAACTTCCTGGGTGTTATTGAAACGAGGGCTCCCCAGATGAGGATGAATTACATCTTATGTTGATGATGATGAATTACCGGTGTCATCTGAATACATAGACAAAAGTTGAGTATACTGTATACTTTGTATATTAATTGTTTGTTACTTGGAAATAAAGTGTGTTGATTTGTACTCACTGAAATGGTCATGTGTGTAACTATTAATTTCGATCAGAACGAAACCCACCATTATGCAAGCCAGCCATTCTCAGTCCCCACCTTACTCAGCCCCATCACAATCTTAGGCTCCCATCACCTTCCTCAGCCCCATCACATTCTTTAATCACCTCCCACGGCCCCCATTAACCTTCCTAAGCCCCATTACCAGCTTCAATGACCTTACTCAGCCCCATTACCAGCCTCAATTACCCTTCTAAGCACTGCAGCATGCTGTGTCAGGTTCAGTGGCTCCTTCGGTAAAAAGTTGAGTGGGAGGCTGTAAGGGACGTGCGGTGCCAGCGCCGTGACCTATGACATCACACCACCGCGTTGCCGACTGCAAGTTCAAGCCTAGCCCGGGTTGCGTCTGACCAACCTGGCAGAGTCCAGTGCTGCCCGGGCCAAGCTATGAGGGAGTTGTGCAGTGACTGGGTGGGTATGGGTCCCGGCGGGCACGGCACTGCACCAACTGGCTCAGTGAGTACATGGGACCTCATTCAGACCCGCTCGCTAGTGCTGTGCGCTCACAAGCAGCCTGATGGTGTACGAACGTGCATGCACACGCTTCATTCTGTGCGTGCGTGAACTACTTTGTGCGATCGCAGCCTGCTCGCTCGCCCAGCAAAGACAGCCCAGTGAAATGGGGGACAGGAGAGGCCATTTGTAACAGGGGCAGGACACTAATAACGGGGGTTTGGAGGTACGAATGTAGGCGTGCCTCGGTGTTTCAATGCCGTTTTTAAGGCGTGCATAATTAACAGGCAGCGTCATAGTACATGTCACATTCCTGTTTTTTACAGTGAAGTCCTCGCAGTGCTTGTGGCAGGATAAGGCAACCACAAGCGCTGTGATCGCTACCGATGGTGCTCCATGTACCAATGTTTTAATACACTTCCTGGAGATGACGTATGCTAGTGGGTGTCTGCATACACAGAGCGATCGCTCGCACAGCCAAAGTGGGTGTGGTTATGTCTTGGCGAGTGATCGCTTCCCATGCCGTTACTTTGACAAAATTTGCATATGCTGGATGCGAGCGATCTCATCTAGCGAGCAGGTCTGAATGAGGTCCATGGCCCCAATTTGTGCCCCTATGGACCTAGGAGTCCCTCTGGACCTCGGGGCCCGGTACAGGTGTCCCCTTTGTGCCCCCCCTGTCACGGGGCCTGTATGTGATGTGGCTGCCTGCAGGAATGGCGGGAACTCTCCTTAATACATCAGGGGCATAATAAATATTTTTGGCTAACCCATTAAAATGCGTGTTTTTTGGGGGGCATAGCAGCAAATATAGAATGATAAATGGGCACCTTAGTGTTGAGTCAATAATAGTGCATACATATTGTTGTATAGCAGCTAATAAATATTTCCCATTTAAAGGGAGGTCAAGCATAAATCTATGTTTGAAGATTTTCAACATTAAACATTAATGAGACAAGCTATATGACACATCACTATATAAAGTCACAGTGGCATATCTACCGTAGGTGCAGGGGGTGCGGCTGTTATGGAGCCCAGACTGACCTGATGCTCGGCCTTTCCCCTGCACGTATGGTGCCAGGCTTCAGTCCATGGTCCCCTCCTCCGCACTACACCCCCCGCATCATCCTCCTCACTCCTCTCGACTTTGGACTTACCTGCTCCATGGTTGCACCCCCCCTCATGGTCACGTCCTCCTGGTCAGCTTCACCTCCGGCTGTCTTCATTGACTGATAGTGGGTGGAGGCGTGGCTGTGAGGATAGATGGAGCCGACGGTAGAGGAGGTGTGCCAGCCTTGTGCAGCGCCACTAAGGAGCAGGTAAGTTGAGGAGAGGGGAGTGAGTAGGGTGCGGAGGGGGCCATGGACCGAGAGGGGCCATGGATGTAGGGGGGGCACAGACTGAGGGGGGCCCGTAAAAATTTTGCTATGGACCCCCAGGTCTAGTTACGCCTCTGTAAAGTTGCCGGTGGGTTCCATCTTAGCTGTGGGGGCCAATATCCGGAATGCATTGCATTCCGGATGTTGGTAAATTTGGCAGCATCGCATCCCCCATAGAAATTGCTGCCAGTGGAAATGGATGGATCACAGCAGATTTCTGTTGCGGTCCCTTCTTCATACATTTGGGGGAAACTTAATATTTGTGATTAACCCCTGGAAACTAGGAAATCCAGGACAAGGTGGAACCAGCACCATCTATAGAACGTCAAAGACCATAATGTAAAAACAAATCCTAATTTTTCCCGCCTGAGACAATTTGCCCAGAGATCAGAGTGTTTACGACAATCTCACTAGAGATGTGAGGGAACCTTGAAAAATATCAAGGAATGGCAGGATGTTGTAATAAGGCCCTCAGATAAAGGGGGCAACATCATCTTAGGGTTAGGCACACTCTCAGAGGGTTAGGGTTAAGGTAGGGGAAGGGGGGGTGAGGGTTAGGCACCACTAGGGGGGGGGTTAGGGATAGGCAGCCTCCCGGGAGGGTTAGGTTTAGGGTGCGGGGAGTGGGGTTAGATTTAGGCACTAACGGGCGGAGAGTAGGGTTAGGCACTAGGGGGGGAGGTTAGGGTTAGGTACCCCTAAGGAAGGGTTAGGGTTACGGGGGGGAGAGGGGAGATGCTGTAGGGATTTTGACCCGCCTGACGGTATTTGATCCGGCGGCTAAACAGCCGCTGGCATTACATACCGATTCCTTCTACACATATGGTTTGACTGTGGAATCTACTAACGTTTCCTTTTAGGTGACACTGTGGAATGTGCTTTACTATTATTCTGGTTGAATTGATATTATACTATTGCCTATAGATCTGCGTTTATGTTCAACACAATGGGCATAATGCAACACTAATTCTAAATAATACTGTTAACACGCTTGGGGCAAATTTTACTAAGCGGCGGGTTCTAAACCCCGGCGGTTTGGTGGTGGTTTGACGGCAGTTTTGCTATCTGCAGATTTACTAAGGCCAAAACCGCTACAAAACTGCTGTCAAATCACATTTTAGAATAGAACAGAATAGAACAGGGCTGTCATTTAGAAACTGCTGCAAAACTGCTACCAAACCCCCGGGGTTTAGAACAGAATAGAACCCACCGTCAAACTGCCACCAAACCCCCGGGGTTTAGAACAGAATAGAACCCGCCGCTTAGTAAATTTTGCCCTTGGAATGATATGCTAATCATATACATCTGACACTTTGGGCAAAATTTACTAAGCGGCGGGTTCTAAACCCCGGCGGTTTGGTGGCGGTTTGACGGCGGGTTCTATTCTGTTCTAAACCCCGGGGGTTTGGTGGCGGTTTGACGGTGGGTTCTATTCTGTTCTAAAGCCCGGGGGTTTGGTGGCGGTTTGACGGTGGGTTCTATTCTGTTCTAAAGCCCGGGGGTTTGGTGGCGGTTTGACGGTGGGTTCTATTCTGTTCTAAAGCCCGGGGGTTTGGTGGTAGTTTTGCAGCTGTTTGACAGCCCTGTTCTATTCTATTCTAAATGACAGCCCTGTTCTATTCTATGCTATAATGTGTTTTGATAGCAGTTTTGCAGCGGTTTTGGCCTTAGTAAATCTGCAGATAGCCAAACCGCCGCCAATCCACAGTCAAAACACATTTTAGAATAGAATAGAACAGAGCTGTCATTTAGAAATCACCGCTTAGTAAATTTTGCCCAATGTTTCACTAAACCATCTGCTACAAGAAATGTATTTATGTTATATATGTAATTTCCTACAGGCTTGTATTTATTTAGCAGCCTTATTTGCACTATACAATATGAAACTTAAGGTGTAGAGATCCATCTGGCCGGTTCCTCACAGATATTATGTTTTTTAGGGGCCTATTCATCATACCTAAAAACTTGATGGAGGTAATTAGGGTTAGAGGTCGCATGGAGTTCTACCTAATTACCGGAGGAAGTCATCATTTCTCCTCCCTGTAACTATCTATCCCGGTACCTGTCATTTTTGTGATTACAGCTTTTCGGGAAATAGATAGTTATCCCTGTCTACACTAACTTACTGCAGCTGTAATCCGTGCTGCGCATGCGCTGTTACAGCCGTAAAACCAGCGCAGGCGCAGCACTGCCTGCAGCTGAGGTAGTTTTGTGTATCCCCCTCACCCTCACTCCGCCCTCCGCTCACCTCCCCCCGTCCCGCACTTACCTGCCCGCTGCAGCGCCTCCAGCTCCGTCTGCTGTGCTGACACTGTGCTCTCCCAGCAGCACACAGTACAGTTTAGGAAAAAAAAAACATTTTTTTTTCTCTAAACTTTATTGTGTTCTGCCTGGATTACACAGTGTCAGCACAGCCACCGGAGGAAGACACCGGGGGACCTGCCCATGCTGACACTGGTAAGTGTCACCTTCTATTCTCCACCTCACAGTGGCATATGGTAACACCATCAAATTCCAAAAATACATAATTTTCGGAATTTGATGAATACCATAATTTCCATATCCCCATACTAATGTACCCATATTAATGTACTAATGTATGGGGAGTGTGGAAATTAACGCAGGGGGACTTAACCAGGAGATATCAGTGATCTGTGTTAAGTCTCTTCATGAATACTAAAATAACGGTAAGTAAGGAAAATGTCCTTAAAACTGTTATTTTAGTGTTGATGAATAGGCCCCATAGTGTTTAGAGTTGTGTATCATAAGCTGCATTAGGTATTTCTGAACACAGGCTGAACCTTTTTTACCAACCTGAGGTGTGATATTGTGTAAATTTCTGGTATTGTACCTCAAAACAATAATACAGTGCTGAGAATACTGTCCTGGCAACATGTCTCATATATACAATTTTTCTTAATATAAAAATGTGTATATTCCAAGTGGTGCCAACTAATTTTGGACTCAGGCTGGACCTCATTGATCCATTACTAGGGGAGAAATGTTGTGCAGACGTTTCGTGTTAAGTGTAACCAGACCTAGGGGTCTATTTACTAAGCTTTGTTAGGAGATAAAGTGAACTGAGATAAGGTACCAGCCAATCAGCTCCTAACTGTCATTTTTCAAACACAGCCTGCGATATGGCAGTTAGGAGCTGATTGGCTGGTACCATATCACAATTCGCTTTATTGCCTAACAAAGCTTAGTAAATAGACCCCCTAAAGAGGTAGAGCTCTGGAAATATTATCACTCTATTTCAGTCTCTCTATACGGGCTGGTGCTTACTCAAGTCAAAAGAATTTACTGTAACTAAACTGTAATTTTATTATCAACACTGTCATATTATTCAAAAATAGGGACTCTCCCACTTATGTTAAATTTATGACAGTGTACATTGGCTGGAAATTTTTGGGGTACCTTGCTTCTCGGACGTGAACCCCTGAATGTTAGGGATGCCAGTATAGAGGAGCCTTGACGATGGCCTGGCGCTTATTTATATATTTGCAAATGTATGTAACTAATACCTCTGAATCTCTATTATCATGTAGGATTTAAGTATTTTTTGTTGATATTGCTGCAGTGAGCTGGAGGGAATCTTTGTTCTGTGGTTCAGTGTAAACCCCACCCTTTACAAGCACCTGTGCTATGTCATTAAGCTGATATGAGCGACCACCATACTTTTTGTTTACATTTATTAGTATATATTTAGTGTTGTTTGTTATATGTAATGCGTTATGTGACAATATTTTTATTGAAATAATAATGTAAGTTAAATTTTAATCTGACATGTACAATAAGAGTACCCCCAGTACAGAGTTTTCTTTTTCTCTTCCTTCAAATCTCTTCTTCTCACACAGCTCCATTTTCCGTGGGTAAAAGTTCTAAACAAGGCCCTCAACTGCCCGAGCCCTACCAAGAAGTTTGTGATGTTTTTGTGAACAAGCCGCTGATAAAATACCTCCTCACCACCCGTGGGATTGTGCCATTGAACTGGTGCCTGGGAAGGTTCCCCCGTGTGGTCATGTCTATCCACTCTCAGTCCCAGAAACTGCGGTCATGTCTGATTATATCAGAGAAAATGTAGCCAAAGGGTTCATTCGGCCATCTAAGTTTCATGCCAGAGCTGTTTTTTTCTTTGGCCTAGTATTGACTACTGTGGATTAAACAAGATCACTGTAAAGAATCTGTATCCTCTTCCTTTTATTTCTGAACTCTTCGATAAGGTGCGTGGTGCCAACATCTTTACCAAACTAGATCTTTGAGGGGCCTACAACCTGATTCTGATAAAGGACAAATGGAAGACTGTGTTCAATACCTGCGATGGCCACTTCAAGTATTTAGTGATGCCTTTTGGTCTTAACAATGCCCCAGCAGTCTTCTAGGGTTATGTGAATGAGATTTTTTGGGATATTCTTTATCATACTGTAGTGGTCTATCTGGACGATATTTTGATTTTTTTCCAAAGGACATCCAGTCTCACCATTCTCATTTTAAAGGCGTCCTCTCCCGTCTTCATGTAAAAGAGGTTCTCTCCCGTCTCCATATAAAAGAGGTCCTCTCCCGTCTTCAAGCCAAATCACCCTTTTGGAAAAATTTCTAAATGTATTTTTGAAAAACCTTCTGTGCCATTTCTTGGTAATATCATTTCAGGGAATCCTTACAGATGGATTCAGAAAAGCTTAGTGCCAGTCAGGATTGGCTGCAACCTATTTCTTTGAAAGCTGTTCAATGGTTCCTCGGTTTTTCAAACTACTACTGAGGGTTTTGTAAACAAGTGGTAGACCCAAGCGCTTTATGAGTTAAGCAACACACCCTGATTCAATGAAGCTGAGTGGGGCGAGTCAGTCCCAACAACAGAGAAGAAACAATGTTTATAAAATCAGCTTATGAATCAGTGAGTGAATACAATTGACACATTCATTGGATACTTCTGTTTGTATAAAAATAAATTATTTATTTGCTAAAAAATAAAATTGTGTGGCATATAGTCATTGACATTCAATATTGTAAAACATATATATCTTAAAATGTGTAGAATTCAACACACATGAATAATATTCCTCTATCTATAATGTAATGACCGGCACCAAATATTTATCAGACTTCAGTCTAATTATTTTTCCCCTTCTATTATATATTGTCTCTTTGTAATTGTGATACTAGTATTGAAAGGTCTGATAATCAGTATATACTTGCCACTGGGATAAACAGGGTTCTGTGTGGTAATTTCCCTTGGTAACTGAGCGATGTGTAAAGCCAGCCGGGAGCACTGTATGTGGCAGGATACACGGTGGTCATGATGTAGCAGCTCTACAAGGTTTATGGGGAGCTGGGATCACCATGTAGTGGCTTCACCTGGCAGTAGTGGAATGTCCACAATTTCATGCAGTATTCTCTGCTTTTAATACATGGGGGGCATATTCCATTGGGCGCAAGGTTTAGCGGGGTAACAAACCTTGCGCCCAATTTTGATTACTGCGGGTATGCACGCTCCCAATACCCATGGTATCCAATCAGAAAAAAGTGGTCAGCTCTGAAAACCCTGCGCTGCGTGAAAAAAAAGAAAATTAATTTTACACTTACATGCCTGGGGGTCTCCGGTGGTCTCCACGGCTCCCGTTGGCCTCCCCTCCATCTTCTCACTGGAGAGGGGGCTGCTGGGAGTCCCGGGAGCTGCTGGGAGGCTCCAGGGGCTGGTCAGAGGAGCAAGGGCTGATGGGAGATGTAGTTCTCCCAGCGCCCATTACAGGGGGGGGGGGGGGGACACACTTGCTCTGGAAGTGAGAGAATAAAAAGCTCCTGCCGCTCAAAAAAGGAAAAAATTTGCACCTAATTGAATAGCAAAAAGCCCGCAGGTGCAGGAAAAACCTCGCAGGTGCAGTATTTTTGCTTTTCTTGCCTCCTACTGCATATGCCCCTGGATCTCTGTTGCCACAAGGTTAAACATAGGTAGCAAGCAGTTGAGATAATGAACCAGATGAGGGGAGGTAACAGTATAACAGCTCTACCCTCTGCACGGGGAGCCTGGTTCTCTCTGCAGCGGCTTGTCCCAGTAGACAATGTCCAATTTTCAAAGGTTGTATCCAAGTGAGACAGAAGGTGAAATGTTTTAGCTTGAACCATAAAGGTTTGCAGCAATAGATGTCCGGGGAATGTAGCAGGTGTCCGGTCAGTGACAGAGGATAAATTGTACAATCACCTACGCGTTTCAACGCCTCCCTAGCGTAGATGCCAGGGAGGCATTGAAATGCGTAGGTGATTGTACAAACATTCTATTCTCAGCCCATTGGTGTTTGCAGATGCTCAAGTTAGATCTGTTCCTCTTCCTGGCAAAGTCTTTGTGGCTGACAATCTTCATAAAAAATGACTTACTTGGGCCCATGCCTCTCTATTTGCAGGTCATTCTGGCATTCATATAACCTTTAAACTCCTACAACGTTCCTACTGGTGGCCGTCCATGAAAGAGGATGTCAGTAATTTTATTTTCTCCTGTGCAAGCAGTAGGTCCCTTACGACCCTTACCGATTCCATTGAGTCCGAGACTTATCTATCCATGGACTTCATTTACGAGTTACCTTCCTATTCAGACAAAGAACAAATCGAAGTTGTCTTTGTGTGGCGCACTAGTAGACCTAAAATATAACTTTTATTTAATTACAATAAAATAGAGGTACCAAACAGCAAAATATTTAAAAACTACACACAAAAAGACATACACTTGTGAATAAATGTGATTTTAAAACCAAAAAGTCCCACTGTGTGTTCTTTAAATATTAGAAATAATTAAGCCTCTGATGTGTGTCTGTGTGTATTCCCAATATCAGTATTTATCTAATAAATGTATTCAAGCACATATTGGAGACTGAGATGGTAGTTTTTATTTACTTCAATTATTGATGTGCATCTTGTGTTCCAAATAATGTCTGCAGTTCTTTATATTTACACTATATGCCCGTTAGGAAGAAATAATAATAAATCTTGGTGTTATTACCCTCTTATTAGGTCCATTGGCATTTGGACAAATATTAAATAATGAGGTCCAAGTTATTTACTTCCATGTGCATTTTGGGCCTCATTCAGACCCGCTCGCAAGTGCTATGCGCTCGTAAACAGGTCGATGGTGGGGCACTGCGCACGTGCGGCGAGCACAATGTGCGTGCAGGAACCACAGAGCTCGCTACAAACGGGGCGGCCGTCAATGTTGATCGACAGCTCGCCCCCGTTTTGTAGGCGGGGAGGGGGGGTGGCTGGTCAAACAGAGGCGTTCCTGAAGGAACGCCTGCCGTTTGAGGGTGGCCCTACTGATCACTCGTGATGTCAGTAGTGAGCTTCCTGCTCTGTTAGAGCAGGAAGCTCACTGGGGCTTGCGGGAATGAGACCCTACCACAAGGGTCTCGTTGCAAGCCCGATGGTTGCGATGGTCGCGACCATCACCTGGCCACTCGGAAAAGCTGTGGGTGGTCACCCACAGCTTAGCAAGCGGCCTGGATGCCGGACAAAAAAACAAAACCAGGCCGCCCAGATTCAGAGCGAGCGCTCACAGAGCATCCAGCTCTGAATCAGGGCCTTTGTACACTAAAAGGAGTTTTTGCACTTATAGATCTCTCTAAGTTGAGAATTATAAAAAAAGTTTGTTGGGGAGCTTTGACTTTTGGGTTTATTACCCCTCAGTTAGTCCATTGGCATCTGGGCACAAAATATACTGAGGTCCAAATGAATTTCTCCCTGTATGATAATCTTATAGAGTATAGATTTATACATTAAAAATGTGTAGACAAGTACGTGACCTGCCAACACCCAAACGGTCTTACTGCTTACCGTTTGGGTGTTGGCAGGTCTGTACTTGTCTACACATTTTTAATGTATATTTAGTAAAAGTTATTTATTATTATTTATTTTTGTTACTAACATTGATATTAGAGTGCCCTCAAAAAGAGAGTTTTCTTTTTTCTTTTTTTATCAACGTTTATTTATACTCTCAAGGGGAGCACCTCCACAAGGACACTCTTTGATACCCGCGCAAGGGTTATATTTCTGATATTTGTGGATATACTTACGTCTATAATATTTGTTCATTATTCATTTATAAAATTAGATCCTGTGCTCAAATTACTTCTCCACTTTTTCCCTTTCCCTGGTTTCTAAGAGTATAGATACATTATGTCATTATACACCGTTCTTCTCACACACACCACAGTCAATGGAGTCTTCTTACATGAACTTCGAGGTTCTCTTAATTGGACACTATTGCAGAAGCCCATATATTCATTTATTAAGTACTATCAGCCTTCATCTCAGGTCATGATTTAAGTACTAGGTAAATTGTGAATCTTGCATAGAAAGACAATGGTGTTGGTTGTACTTGATGTACCATTTATTCCTATAATAAACCAGCCTCTCTGTAACTGTCAGAAAATGAATCTAAAGTTATTCACATACAGCTATTATAGGTAGGAAATTAAATATACTATGGGTTACATGCATAAGCTGCTAATATTAACTCCATCCATTACATTCCAAAAAATGCCTTTATATTCCCTATGCGTGCGATTTTTTACTTTTTATTCCTCAAGGTCAATGATCTGTGATAATTCGTATATGTTGATACCATGCACTCTTTTATCTCAAGGATCTCGTAGTACATACAGTATGTATTGTTATATTACACATATTTAATCACATCCTAGAGAAAAATAAAATGATGGTTCCCACTTCCTCCACAGTGTTTGAATTGATTTATTATAACTAAATGTTAGTACTGCTTAGATCTCTTCTAATAGAATGAAATGATCGTCAGGTCACACATATTTCCTCTTTAAATGCAGATTACCCAGCAGCCTCAGGGGAATGACTCATACAGTACTCGGCACACACATGATCTGTTCCATCTGTATCCCTCTCTGGCTATACTCTGCAGGGTCTAAGCACACAGAGACGCTCTGTGCTGTGTGACTGTTTCATTTACATACTGTATATCTATTTTGTAACAAGCAGGCACCTGACGTCTCCCTGCCTGTCTGTTCTAAATTAAGTGTTACATTTCTTCACAATCACGTGACTTATCTAAAGGATCTCGCAGTGCAGAGCTATTGTTATATTATACAGGTAACCAACACACTCAGAGACTCGTAAGGGTTCAAAAAAACCCACAGAAGCGTATTATTCTATAGGGCAGTGGTTCCCAAACTTGTTTGAATCACGGCGCCTTAGAGCACTGTTTTCACGGCACCCCCTAAGTTTAACCACTTGCCTGGCACGGTCGTATCAAATACGACCATACCAGACTGGGCTTTCCTTGACATGGTCGTATCTGATACGACCAGAAACGCCCAGTGGGCGGCTGCTGGAAGTTAACTTCCAGCAGCCGCCCATCTCAGAGGGACCTCCCCATCACTCTTCTCCCTTAGATCCTTACCACTATGCCGTTCACTGCTGGATGCAGTGCTTGGGCAGCCCCGTTTCGACCCCCCCCCTTAGCACGGCGGCTGTATAGGAGACGGAGCAGCCGCCGGGCACATCAGACTACAGCCCGCGGTGCTCCAGGACAAAGCAGCAGCCGCACAGAGCCTCCTCTCTCCGCCACCAGCTAGAGACAGCCCGGCTAAAGGTAACACCTCCTCCCCCCTCCACTGCTGTAGCAACAGTGGCAGCCCGGCGGCTGAATAGACAGTGCAGCTGCCGGGCAAATCCTCCTCCATGTGCCGTCCACACTCTGAGCCTTTCCCCAGCAGCAACCACACCCAGTGCCAGAGGGGAAGGAGCAGCTGTCGGGCAAATCCTCCTCTCCTGCCGCCTAGCTAGAGACAGAGAGATAGCGCAGCCGCCGAGGCTGGGCAAATCCTCCGCCCTTTTGCACACACCCGGTGTCTGGAGAGTGCACAGAGCAGCCGCTGGGCAGCTGTCTGGCCTCCTTCCCCCTCCCCTTCATCCACCAGCAGGCAGCAGCTGCTCCAGCCGTGTCCCTCCCACTCATGGATATATACACCAGTCCAGAGCCCTGTATGTATGTATGTATATATATATATATATATATATAGACACACACACACACACACACACACGTGTGTGTATGTTTATTTATATATATATATATATATATATATATATATATATTGTGACACAGTTAGGTTAAGGGGTCCCTCTCCTGGGTAGAGGACTCCTTCCTTACACACACACACAGCAGCAGGGAAGCAGCACACCAGTCTGGATGCAAGTACAAGCTGTTCGGCGCCTGTCTTTATTGTACAATGTCAGAAATATAAAGAAAACATAAATATAAATCCTAGCCCTGTCGGGGCACTAACTTCACAGGTAGTTCCCTCACTACCAGAACCTGGCAGGGCCTAATGCCCTCGTCAGCAACAAAGGCACAGCACAACACTCACAGTTAGGTTTCCAAGTGTCTCTGAGCAAACTCCCTGCCTGCTCTCCCAGGTGAGACACTCAGCCTTATCCAAACTAGGCTTATATTGGCCACTCTCAGGTGGAAACCCTAACAAGCCTGTTACCAGGCTGCGAGAACCAAAACCTGGAGTGGCCGTGGGTGGAGCCCTCCCTCTCTTCTCACCCACAACCCCCAGGTCCCAAACCGGCTTTTCAAAAAGCCAAAACTCAAGCCTGCTACACTGCAGACTTTCTCCTGGGGGTTTAAAACACATAAGACAGGAATCTGGGACAAATGTACCTGCCACAGACCACTTTACCAAAGATCCTATCACAATATATATATATATACACATATACACACACAGTATATGTATATATATACACACACATAGTGTATATATATATATATATATATATATATATATATATATATATATATATATTATATTGGTGTTATAGGCAATTTTGTTTTGATTATGGCGGTCCTGTATTGATCAAGACTTGATACAGGGCCTCCGATACTAGACAGTATACAAAGAATGGCCACTGACAATCGATGGTTTCCAAAACTATCAATGGTCTATGACTGATAAGTTTTTGTGCCATTGCTGATGGTCACCGATACTGTACCATCGATGGCAGCCAGAACCGATGTTAAGGAAACATCGGTGGCTGCGGTCTAAAACAAGTGATGATTTTTATCGATGGTTGCCCCGTCGATAGATAATCATCGATTGTTTGAAAGTGCAGTCATCGATGTTTCCTAGACATCAGTTGGGGCCATCATCAATGGTACAGCTGTCAATAACCATCACTGCAATATTCCATAAGTTGTGCTAATATTATGGTATACTGTGTTTAGAAAAAAATTTAAATAAATAATAAAATCATGTTGGATAAGTCTTAAAAAGATGTTCTTGACTTTATTCAGTCATAAATAAAAATGACAATTTTGGGGCGGTTTTTGGAAACAAAATTCGTCAGTTAAGTGGTTAAGTCAGAAAAAAATCTAGTAAAAAAGTAAAGTGAAGTAAATTGTGCGTATATGTTACCCTTAGGCTCAGTTATGTGGTGGGGACAGGTTTGCGCTTCTGTTTGTTCACATATTTACATTACATTGACCATAAATAATTTGATATGGTGCTGGGCCACCAACCTGAGGCACCCCTGCAAGTGTCCCGAGGCACCCCAGGGAGCCATGGTGCACAGTTTGGGAACCACTGCCATAGTACCTGTATTATACATATATATATATTATAATCACATCCTATAGAAAAAATAATGATGGTTCCTCCACAGTGTTTGATGTGAATTGATTTATAACAACTACTGTAAATGTTAGTACTGCTTGGATCTCTTCTAATAGAATCTAATGATCACAAAAGATAGGGTATCAGCGCTCGTCTAATTAGGAAGTTTATTTACAGATAAGAAAGTGAAAATGAAAAGATAACACTCCTGGACTTTATATTCAAACATCCAGGTGATAAATTCTTTCTCTTATGGTTTCTGGTTTGGACACTTCATCCGTAGTCGGTCAGATACATCAAAAATATAAGTATGAAGCCAGGGCCGGCCCTAACCAATGTGGTGCCCTGGGCAAGACTTTGGCTGGTGCCCCCCAGCAGATAATCCCACCAGACTGCACTCTTCAGACACTCTCCCCCACCTCTTCATACATGATACCTCTTAGGAGTGCCTCTCTTTTCTTTCTTCCTCTTCTTTCTTTATTTTAGGAGTCTGGCAGAGGACACATTATTGTGATTCATTTGCCACCATTTTAAGATCTCTATTATATCTATCTCTCAAAAGATATATAGCTACATGTACACACACACACACACACACACACACACACACACACACACACACACACACACACACTGATCCAGTTACCCACCTCATAGCACCACATACTGCCCCCTTCACTGCCAGCCTCACAGAACTGCACCCCTCTCAGTACAGCACCCATGGCCTCATCCAAAACAGCACCCCTTTCCCAGCACAGCACCCCTGGCCGGGCTGGTATCTATGCACCCCTTTGCCAGCACAGTCAGCACCTCTCAGTCACCCAGCAGCACCCCACTACCAGCACAGCACCCCTCTACCAGCACAGCACCCCTCTACAAGCTGAGAGCTCAGCAGACTTACTTAGGGCCCCATTTATCAATGGTGCATAAACCCATTAGCACTCGCTAAATGGCTTATTTCATCCTTTCTGTATTCAACAAATAGCAGTAATCTAAGATTACAGATGTTTGTCACAGAATCATCCTCGCCATCTTTAGATGGTGAGAGCAATGTGGTAGCCATTGCACTGCCAGGTCCCGGTCAGATTGCGGGCCTGCTTCAGACCTGGTCGCAAGCGCTGAGCGCTCGCAACCGGGTCGATGGTGGCCCAGAGCGCATGCGCACGACGGAGCCGGCTCCGTTGTGCGAGACCCGGATAGCGACGGTCAATCCATCGCTCTGGGTTGCGCACCAAAGGGGGCGTGCCGTCAATGTTGAGTGACAGCACGCTCCCTTTGGTGGGCGGGCCGGGGGGGTGGCTGCCCAGACGGAGGCATTCCCATGAGAATGCCTACCATTTGGGGGCGGCCCCAATGACATCACAAGTGATGTCAGTGGGAGAGCTTTCGGCTCTGTTTGAGCCGAAAGCTCTCTGGGGCTTGCGGCCACGAGAAACTACCACAAGGGTCTCGTCGCAAGCCCGATGGTCGCAATGGTCTTGGTTTTTAGCTTCATTAATAAATGTGGCCCTTACACTCACTCTCTTCAAGGTCAGGGAAGTAGTTACAGCCACCCCTGCTTGTTTTTCCAGGACCGTCCCTCCTGCACTTGATTGCCCTGGGCGGCTGATGGAGGTGAAGCTGTGAGGGCTGAGCAGTAGCTGTGGGTGGGCATGCGTAGCATACACACCCATGGTCATTTTACAGCCCAGTGGCGGAACTAGTGGGTAGTGGGCCCAGGTATACATAGCAAGCAATGGACTATCTGAGCACACCGTACAGTCGAAAAACAGACGTAGAGAAGGGACTTGGCCTCACAGTACAGAGGGTATCAGTAGCGCCATATAATACAGAGTGTGTGTCACAGTGAGGACATATAATACAGAGTGTGTCACAGTGAGGACATATAATGCAGAGAGCATCACAGTGAGGGACATATAATACAGAGTGCGTCACAGTGAGGACATATAATACAGAGTGTGTCACAGTGAGGACATATAATGCAGAGAGCGTCACAGTGAGGGACATATAATGCAGAGAGCATCACAGTGAGGGACATATAATGCAGAGTGTGTCATAGTGAGGGACATATAATGCAGAGTGTGTCATAGTGAGGGACATATAATGCAGAGTGTGTCACAGTGAGGGACATATAATGCAGAGTGTGTCACAGTGAGGGACATATAATGCAGAGAGTGTCACAGTGAGGGACATATAATGCAGAGAGTGTCACAGTGAGGGACATATAATGCAGAGAGTGTCACAGTGAGGGACATATAATGCAGAGAGTGTCACAGTGAGGGACATATAATGCAGAGAGTGTCACAGTGAGGGACATATAATGCAGAGAGTGTCACAGTGAGGGACATATAATGCAGAGAGCGTCACAGTGAGGACATATAATACAGAGTGTGTCACAGTGAGGACATATAATACAGAGTGTGTCACAGTGAGGACATATAATGCAGAGTGTGTCACAGTGAGGACATATAATACAGAGTGTGTCACAGTGAGGACATATAATACAGAGTGTGTCACAGTGAGGACATAGGACCTCATTCAGAGCTGCTCACAAGATGCGATCGCTCGCTTGCAAAAAGGGGCCGGGTATGCAAATCAAGCGCTCGCTCTTTGCGCTGTAAGGACGCCCTCTATGTCTTAGTGAGCGATGGCAGTTAGCGTATGCTGGACTATAAAACCTCCCACCTGTCACTCGCAACACACGTCATCTCCGGGAAGAGTCTGATTAATCGTGAACATCGAGGGCCATCGGAGCTGCTCGCAGCGCTTGGGGTTGACCCAAGCTACCCCAAGCACTAAGAGTAGTTCTGGCTAAAATACAACCAAGTCACGTGTGCAATGACACTACTTTGCTAATTGTGCACGCCCATTAAACGCCGTTCTGACAGTCAGACACGCCTGTGTTTGCATCACCACTCACAAGCACCTTCCCCTGTTACCACCCACAAACGGCACAATCTGTCACTCAAAGTAGCATCCTGTCTGTGTACTACGAGCGCTCGAGTGTACATCACAGATGCTAGTTTGCGCATGCGCACTGTGACTTAGACGCATGCGCAGACGTGCGAAAATCGCTCCTAAAGAGCGAGGGCAGCTTAGTGAACCGCTCTGAAAGAGGTCCATAATACATAAAATATAATAAAAAATCTTTTTTCTGATGCTTAATAGTGATAATCTCTATTTTTCAAAAAAGATTGTCCAGTCACAGTCATTTGTGATACATACTGACCATTTGGAATATAATGGTTATAAACAATGTATCCTCCAGTGATCAAATATTAGCAATACCTAGAATTGCATTTGGGATAAGATGTTGCAACTTGAAGTTTGTTGAAAATGTAGTCACAGCAGCACCCTGTTACTGTGTGTAATTAATCACACACATGAGTTTATATTCAGAGTGTTTAATCCACGTATTCTTGTCTCATTAAAATAGAAATCGGTGCTGTTTCTGTATGCAATTTAGTCACATAATTATAGGCTTATATTCAGGATAGTCATTCCCATAATCATGTCTCATTGGAATCAAGAAAGTCAATAGTATCGGTGCAGACTGCAGACCAAATAGTTATCAGGGTTAGAGTGTGAAGATTTATTTTTTTAAACAGCAATAATGTGCACGAGCGTAACTCACCCTATAGCCCGATAGTCCGTATTGCTGCTGGCTAGCTGTCCCTATACGCTGGGTGTCCCCATGCGTTCTGTAGCCATACAATCTGTGTGTGATATTTACACTTGGCTCTTGTGCATCCGTGTCACCGGACGGGACTTCAGTCGCCTGACAATGCAGCTGGTCTTCTTATGGTAGTTAGTGTAGTCCTGCACTGATCCCCTCTACATGTTTCTCTGCCTACACAAAATCGGCGGCTTCCTCAGGCGTTGTGGTTAGCAGTGTCCGAGCTGCATACTTATACCGGCACTAATTAGTCATTCCATCTCATCATTCTCCTTCAGCTCTAATTACAGGTGTTAATACTTGTCAGGTATTTTCATTAGATCCTGACTTTGGGCTATAGTTGCAAGAATCACTACTGGTCAAATTTTTCTCATTACATCGTAATTTATACATTCAAAATCTATAGAACAGTATTGGTACATACATATTGTATATACACAAATTACATCAAAACAGTTCATTTAAAATCTTTCCAATTTTTCCAAAGAAATAGAAATGTCCATTTTTTATAAAATATTCTATAATATTTAATAATATGCTTAGATGAACACTTATACCCCTTTTCCAACTAAATTCCGGATCAGACACGGAATTTTGCCGGCGCCGATTCAGGATATTCCCGAGTCAGCACCGCTCACATCGGAGTCGGGTCTGCATAGACCCGGCTTTTCCGGAGTGAAAGTGGTCGCTTGGAGATGATGTAATCTCCAAGCGCCACTGAAGCCGGACCAATCGGCCGCCTTGCAGCGCACTCCAGGTCATCGTGACCCGGAGTGCGCTGTTCTCACAGCAGGGATTCACGGGCTACACCCATGTTAAACCCTGCTAGTTACCTGGGTTGGATTGCCGGGTCACTCGACCCAGCGATCCAACCCTCTCCCCTTTTACACCAGGGAGCTGCCCGGGTTACCCCTGCAATAACCCGGGTTTTAGCTCCGGTGTAAAAGGGGTATTAGTATTATTCACTGGCTTTCTTTGTTCATACATGTCGTCTGGGTTTATAATGCGAAAAAAAATAAAATACAATATAATAAATATTATCCAATTAAACTGACTGCATCTCCCAATACTATGCAGCCAGTATTTAGACAGAGAGTACAGATGCATATAACCCACACCGCACATGTTTGCAAAGTGGAAAGTATTGCTCCCCATTAGCAAACATATCTGGAGAAACTTCTTCACTAACCATATAAGCAGAGACATAATCTTCATAGATATACATGTACCCATATCCCTGTGTGCACATGTATATCCTATAGCGGATAGGGGGTGCATAATCATTAATTAAAACAACTACATCACACATTGCCTTAATGTTATTTATAAATACCATATATATCATAAGGTTCCCAGCACTATTATATATAGCGATCATAACATATGTATTTAGAGATCACAATATCATTTTCTGACCCTAATAGTCACATATAGGTCTTATCTAAGACTTAATATAGCCCATACCCCCCAAAAATATGAAACTGTACAGTATTATTCACTCATTGACATAACCAAAGACATAACTTACATGAACATACATAAATATGTATCTCTACATCCATCTCTACCTCAGTGTTCAGTAATTGCTCATAGCTTAACTCCCCCTGGCCCTCCAGGGTAAGTGACCATATAGTGTTACAACTCACACATGGTCATATCTCATCAGATCCCCAAGGGATATAACTTTACAAATTAGCTCAATGTACAATCTTAAATATTGCTCAGTTCGACTGTATCATTTAGCCCCTGTGGGCTCAAGGTTTTTAGTTAGAAAATCCAGTAAGCCTCACGCTTACAAAGAAGATTGAACCTATCTCCCCCTTTTTTCGTAGTTTTAATCACGTCAATGGCTCTAACTTCTATACCCTCTAAGCCACTTCCATGACATACACCAATATGACTAGACACTGTATGCCCTACAAAGTTCTTCATAATATTTCACCAATTTCACGAATTTATTTTCTCTCCGGACTGCAATGTGGAGATCCTGGCAGCGGATTGAGAAGAGTTCGGTCTAATACAGACATAAATCCCTCATTTAATAATCACACTGTGGATAATTTAGACAGTGAATCTCTAAATAAAAGGAGTGTCTTTCTTTTATATTATAAGGAAGGTCCAGAAACAGCGTGGGATGCACCACATGTGGTAACTATAAAAGTTAAAAAGTAATAAGCAAGCTTAATTACTAAAACTGGACTGTATTAATCTTGATGAGTTGGACTGAGACTACTAACTAATACTAACCGGAATCATTAATTATTGACAATAAAGACACTGTGGTTGATGTAAATTCAGTATATATTTATTAAACATTATTATTTATTTACCTCTATTAGAGCCGGAAGCACACTGGGGCTTGCGGCAGATGAGACCCTACCACAAGGGTCTTGTCGCAAGCCCGATGGTCGCGAAGTTTGGGACCATCGCGATCGTCACCTGGCCGCTCGCTAAAGCTGTGGGTGGTCACATACACGTGCCCATACACGGTGCGATTTTTTACTCAATATGGACAATTTAGACGGGTTGTACAGACCAATCGTATGAAAATAGGTGTATTCTGTGTGTTCTGCGACACCAATGCTCGTCCCCGCCATCTCTAGTTGGATCGCAGATCAGAAGTTTTACAGAGAGATCTCAACCGATCGTGTACGATGTGACACACTTCGTATGTACTTTTGTTAATCTGCGATCCAATGTAGGATCTGTGATGTCCCTGGCCACACCCTGCCGCCATTTTGTGTCAGACGACGTGGAGAATAGAATATCAGCATTGATTTGATAGTCTGTCCAGAGTTGACTTGATTGCGTCCAAGTGAGTATATAGATCCCTGCACCATGACCCCTTCCCCACCAATGCATACCACAGCCCCACCAATGTGTACTAACCCCTTCCCCACCAATGCATAGCACAGCCCCACCAATGTGTATTAACCCCTGACCCACCAATGCATACCACAGCCCCACCAATGTGTATTAACCCCTTCCCCACCAATGCATAGCACTGCCCCCCAAAGTGTATTAACCCCTGACCCACCAATGCATAGCACAGCCCCACCAATGTGTATTAACCACTCCCCCACCAATGCATACCACAGCCCCACCAAAGTGTATTAACCACTTCTCCACCAATGCATAGCACAGCCCACCAATGTGTATTAACCCCTGCTCCACCAATGCATACCATTGCCCCACCAATGTGTATTAACCCCTGCTCCACCAAAGCATACCATTTCCCCAAAAATGTGTATTAACCCCTGCTCCACCAATGCATACCACAGCCCCACCAATGTGTATTAACCCCTGCTCCAGCAATGCATACCACTGCCCCACCAATGTGTATTAACCCCTCCCCCACCAATGCATACCACTGCCCCACCAATGTGTATTAACCTTTGCCCCACCAATGCATACCACTGCCCCCAAAATGTGTATTAACCCCTCCCCCACCAATGTATACCACTGCCCCAAAAATGTGTACTAACCCCTCCCCCACCAATGCATACCACAGCCCCACCAATATGTATTAACCCCCCCCCACCAATGCATACTACTGCCCCACCAATGTGTATTAACCCGTCCCCAACCAATGCATACCACAGCTCCACCAATGTGTATTAACCCCTGCTCCACCAATGCATACCACAGCCCCACCATTGTGTATTAACCCCTACTCCACCAATGCATACCACAGCCCCATCAATGTGTTTTAACCCCTGGTCCACAAATGCATACCACTCCCCCACCAATGTGTATTAACCCCTCCCCCACCAATGCAAACCACTCGCCACCAATGTGTATTAACCCCTGCTCCACCAATGCATACCACAGCCCCACCAATGTCTGTTAACTCCTGCTTCACCAATGCATACCACTGCCCCACCAATGTGTATTAACCCCTGCTCCACCAATGCATACCACTGCCCCAAAAATGTGTATTAACCCCTCCCCCACCAATGCATACCACAGCCCCACCAATGTGTATTAACCCCTCCCCCACCAATGCATACCACAGCCCCACCAATGTGTATTAACCCCTCCCCCACCAATGCATACCACAGCCCCATCAATGTGTATTAACCCCTCCCCCACCAATGCATACCACTTCCACACCAATGTGTATTAACCCCTCCCCCACCAATGCATACCACAGCCCCAAAAATGTGTATTAACCCCTGCCCCACCAATGCATGCCACTGCCCCACCAAAGTGTATTAACCCCTGCTCCCCCAATGCATACCACAGCCCCACCAATGTGTATTAACTCCTGCTCCACCAATGCATACCACAGCCCCACCAATGTGTATTAACCCCTGCTCCACCAATGCATACCACAGCCCTACCACTGGGTATTAACCCCTCCCCCACCAATGCATACCACAGCCCCACCAATGTGTATTAACCCCTCCTCCACCAATGCATACCTCAGCCCCACCAATGTGTATTAACCCCTGCTCCAATAAATGCGTACCACAGCCCCAACAATGTGTATTAACCCCTCCCCCAACAATGCGTACCACAGCCTCACCAATGTGTATTAACCCCTCCCCCAACAATGCGTACCACAGCCCCACCAAGGTGTATTAACCCCTCCTCCACCAATGCATACCTCAGCCCCACCAATGTGTATTAACCTTTGCCCCACCAATGCATACCACAGCTCCACCAATGTGTATTAACCCCTGCTCCACCAATGCATACCACAGCCCGTCCAATGTGTATTAACCCCTGCTCCACCAATGCATACCATTGCCCCACCAATGTGTATTAACCCTTGGTCCACAAATGCATACCACTCCCCCACCAATGTGTATTAACCCCTCCCCCACCAATGCGTACCACAGCCCCACCAATGTGTATTAACCCCTCCTCCACCAATGCATACCACAGCCCCACCAATGTGTATAAACCTTTGCCCCACCAATGCATAACACAGCTCCACGAATGTGTATTAACCCCTGCTCCACCAATGCATACCACAGCCCCTCGAATGTGTATTAACCCCTGGTCCACAAATGCATACCACTCCCCCACCAATATGTATTAACCCCTCCCCCACCAATGCAAACCACTCCCCCACCAATGTGTATTAACCCCTGCTCCACCAATGCATACCACAGCCCCACCAATGTGTGTTAACTCAAGCTTTACCAATGCATACCACTGCCCCACCAATGTGTATTAACCCCTGCTCCACCAATGCATACCACTGCCCCAAAAATGTGTATTAACCCCTCCCCCACCAATGCATACCACAGCCCCACCAATGTGTATTAACCCATCCCCCACCAATGCATACCACTTCCCCACCAATGTGTATTAACCCCTCCCCACCAATGCATACCACAGCCCCAAAAATGTGTAATAACCCCTGCCCCACCAATGCATGCCACTGCCCCACCAATGTATATTAACACCTGCTCCACCAATGCATACCACAGCCCCACCAATGTATATTAACCCCTGCTCCACCAATGCATACCACAGCCCCACCAATGTGTATTAACCCTTGCTCCACCAATGCATACCACAGCCCCACCACTGTGTATTAACCCCTGACCCACCAATGCGTACCACAGCCCCACCAATGTGTATTAACCCCTGCTCCACCTTTGCCTACCACAGCCCCACCAATGTGTATTAACCCCTGACCCACTAATGCATACCACAGCCCCACCAATGTGTATTAACTCCTGCTCCACCAATGCATACCACAGCCCCACCAATGTGTATTAACTCCTGACCCACTAATGCATACCACAGCCCCACCAATGTGTATTATCCCCTGACCCAAAAATGCATACCACAGCCCCACCAATGTGTATTAACCTCTCCCCATCCAATGCATAGCACAGCCCCACTAATGTCTATTAACCCCTCCTCCACCAATGCATACCTCTGCCAACCAATGTGTATTAACCTCTGCTCCACCAATGCATACCACAGCCCCACCAATGTGTATTAACCCCTCCCCCAAAAATGCGTACCACAGCCTCACCAATGTGTATTAACCCCTCCCCCAACAATGCGTACCACAGCCCCACCAATGTGTATTAACCCCTCCTCCACCAATGCATACCACAGCCCCACCAATGTGTATTAACCTTTGCCCCACCAATGCATACCACAGCTCCACCAATGTGTATTAACCCCTGCTCCACCAATGCATACCACAGCCCCTCCAATGTGTATTAACCCCTGCTCCACCAATGCATACCACTGCCCCACCAATGTGTATTAACCCCAGCCCCACCAATGCATACCACTGCCCCAAAAATGTGTATTAACCCCTCCACCACCAATGCATACCACTGCCCCACCAATGTGTATTAACCCCTCCGCCACCAATGCATACCACAGCTCCACCAATGTGTATTAATCCCTGCTCCACCAATGCATACCACAGCCCCTCCAATGTGTATTAACACCTGCTCCACCAATGCATACCACAGCCCCAGCAATGTGTAGTAAACCCTCCCCCACCAATGCATGCCACAGCTCCACCAATGTGTATTAACTCCTACTCCACCAATGCATACCACAGCCCCACCAATGTGTATTAACCCCTGACCCACTAATGCATACCACAGCCCCACCAATGTGTATTAACTCCTGACCCACTAATGCATACCACTTACCCACCAATGTGTATTAACCCCTCCCCCACCAATGCATACCACAGCTCCACCAATGAGTATTAACTCCTGACCCACCAATGCGTACCACAGCTCCACCAATGTGTATTAACCCCTGCTCCACCAATGCATACCACAGCCCTTCCAATGTGTATTAACCCCTGCTCCACCAATGCATACCACTGCCCCACCAATGTGTATTAACCCCTGCCCCACCAATGCATACCACTGCCCCAAAAATGTGTATTAACCCCTCCCCCACCAATGCATACCACAGCCCCAAAAATGTGTAATAACCCCTGCCAAACCAATGCATGCCACTGCCCCACCAATGTATATTAACCCCTGCTCCACCAATGCATATCACTGCCCCACCAATGTGTATTAACCCCTCCCCCACCAATGCATACCACTGCCCCACCAATGTGTATTAACCCGTCCCCAACCAATGCATACCACAGCTCCACCAATGTGTATTAACCCCTGCTCCACCAAAGCATACTACAGCCCCACCAATGTGTATTAACCCCTACTCCACCAATGCATACCACAGCCCCACCAACGTGTATTAACCCCTACTCCACCAATGCATACCACAGCCCCACCAATGTGTATTAACCACTGGTCCACAAATGCATACCACTCCCCCACCAATGTGTATTAACCCCTCCTCCACCAATGCAAACCACTCCCCCACCAATGTGTATTAACCCCTGCTCCACCAATGCATACCACAGCCCCACCAATGTGTGTTAACTCCTGCTTCACCAAAGCATACTACTGCCCCACCAATGTGTATTAACCCCTCCTCCACCAATGCATACCACTGCCCCAAAAATGTGTATTAACCCCTCCCCCACCAATGCATATCACAGCCCCACAAATGTGTATTAACCCCTCCCCACCAATGCATACCACAACCCCACCAATGTGTATTAACCCCTCCCCACCAATGCATACCACTTCCCCACCAATGTGTATTAACCCCTCCCCCACCAATGCATACCACAGCCCCAAAAATGTGTATTAACCCCTGCCCCACCAATGCATGCCACTGCCCCACCAATGTATATTAATACCTGCTCCACCAATGCATACCACAGCCCCACCAATGTGTATTAACCCCTGCTCCACCAATGCATACCACAGCCCCACCAATGTGTATTAAGCCCTGCTCCACCAATGCATACCACAGCCCCACCACTGTGTATTAACCTCTGACCCACCAATGCGTACCACAGCCCCACCAATGTGTATTAACCCCTGCTCCACCTTTGCATACCACAGCCCCACCAATGTGTATTAACCCCTGACCCACTAATGCATACCACAGCCCCACCAATGTGTATTAACTCCTGCTCCACCAATGCATACCACAGCCCCACCAATGTGTATTATCCCCTGACCCACCAATGCATACCACAGCCCCACCAATGTGTATTAACCCCTCCCCCACCAATGCATACCACAGCCCCACTAATGTGTATTAACCCCTCCTCCACCAATGCATACCTCTGCCCCACCAATGTGTATTAACCCCTGCTCCACCAATGCATACCACAGCCCCACCAATGTGTATTAACCCCTCCCCCAACAATGCGTACCTCAGCCTCACCAATGTGTATTAACCCCTCCCCCAACAATGCGTACCACAGCCCCACCAAGGTGTATTAACCCCTCCTCCACCAATGCATACCTCAGCCCCACCAATGTGTATTAACCTTTGCCCCACCAATGCATACCACAGCTCCACCAATGTGTATTAACCCCTGCTCCACCAATGCATACCACAGCCCCTCCAATGTGTATTAACCCCTGCTCCACCAATGCATACCACTGCCCCACCAATGTGTATTAACCCCTGGTCCACAAATGCATACCACTCCCCCACCAATGTGTATTAACCCCTCCCCCACCAATGCGTACCACAGCCCCACCAATGTGTATTAACCCCTCCTCCACCAATGCATACCACAGCCCCACCAATGTGTATAAACCTTTGCCCCACCAATGCATAACACAGCTCCATGAATGTGTATTAACCCCTGCTCCACCAATGCATACCACAGCCCCTCCAATGTGTATTAACCCCTGCTCCACCAATGCATACCACTGCCCCACCAATGTGTATTAACCCCTGGTCCACAAATGCATACCACTCCCCCACCAATATGTATTAACCCCTCCCCAACCAATGCAAACCACTCCCCCACCAATGTGTATTAACCCCTGCTCCACCAATGCATACCACAGCCCCACCAATGTGTGTTAACTCCTGCTTCACCAATGCATACCACTGCCCCACCAATGTGTATTAACCCCTGCTCCACCAATGCATACCACTGCCCCAAAAATGTGTATTAACCCCTCCCCCACCAATGCATACCACAGCCCCACCAATGTGTATTAAACCCTCCCCCACCAATGCATACCACTTCCCCACCAATGTGTATTAACCCCTCCCCCACCAATGCATACCACAGCCCCAAAAATGTGTAATAACCCCTGCCCCACCAATGCATGCCACTGCCCCACCAATGTATATTAACCTCTGCTCCACCAATGCATACCACAGCCCCACCAATGTGTATTAACCCCTGCTCCACCAATGCATACCACAGCCCCACCAATGTGTATTAACCCTTGCTCCACCAATGCATACCACAGCCCCACCACTGTGTATTAACCCCTGACCCACCAATGCGTACCACAGCCCCACCAATGTGTATTAACCCCTACTCCACCTTTGCCTACCACAGCCCCACCAATGTGTATTAACCCCTGACCCACTAATGCATACCACAGCCCCACCAATGTGTATTAACTCCTGCTCCACCAATGCATACCACAGCCCCACCAATGTGTATTAACTCCTGACCCACTAATGCATACCACAGCACCACCAATGTGTATTATCCCCTGACCCACCAATGCATACCACAGCCCCACCAATGTGTATTAACCCCTCCCCCTCCAATGCATAGCACAGCCCCACTAATGTGTATTAACCCCTCCTCCACCAATGCATACCTCTGCCCCACCAATGTGTATTAACCTCTGCTCCACCAATGCATACCACAGCCCCACCAATGTGTATTAAACCCTCCCCCAAAAATGCGTACCACAGCCTCACCAATGTGTATTAACCCATCCCCCAACAATGCGTACCACAGCCCCACCAATGTGTATTAACCCCTCCTCCACCAATGCATACCACAGCCCCACCAATGTGTATTAACCTTTGCCCCACCAATGCATAACACAGCTCCACCAATGTGTATTAACCCCTGCTCCACCAATGCATACCACTGCCCCACCAATGTGTATTAACCCCAGCCCCACCAATGCATACCACTGCCCCACCAATGTGTATTAACCCCTCCCCCACCAATGCATACCACAGCTCCACCAATGTGTATTAATCCCTGCTCCACCAATGCATACCACAGCCCCTCCAATGTGTATTAACACCTGCTCCACCAATGCATACCACAGCCCCAGCAATGTGTAGTAAACCCTCCCCCACCAATGCATGCCACAGCTCCACCAATGTGTATTAACTCCTGACCCACCAATGCATACCACAGCCCCACCAATGTGTATTAACCCCTGACCCACTAATGCATACCACAGCCCCACCAATGTGTATTAACTCCTGACCCACTAATGCATACCACTTACCCAGCAATGTGTAAAAACCCCTCCCCCACCAATGCATACCACAGCTCCACCAATGAGTATTAACTCCTGACCCACCAATGCGTACCACAGCTCCACCAATGTGTATTAACCGCTGCTCCACCAATGCATACCACAGCCCTTCCAATGTGTATTAACCCCTGCTCCACCAATGCATACCACTGCCCCACCAATGTGTATTAACCCCTGCCCCACCAATGCATACCACTGCCCCAAAAATGTGTATTAACCCCTCCCCCACCAATGCATACCACAGCCCCAAAAATGTGTAATAACCCCAGCCAAACCAATGCATGCCACTGCCCCACCAATGTATATTAATCCCTGCTCCACCAATGCATACCACTGCCCCACCAATGTGTATTAACCCCTCCCCCACCAATGCATACCACTGCCCCACCAATGTGTATTAACCCGTCCCCAACCAATGCATACCACAGCTCCACCAATGTGTATTAACCCCTGCTCCACCAAAGCATACTACAGCCCCACCAATGTGTATTTACCCCTACTCCACCAATGCATACCACAGCCCCACCAATGTGTATTAACCCCTGGTCCACAAATGCATACCACTCCCCCACCAATGTGTATTAACCCCTCCTCCACCAATGCATACCACTCCCCCACCAATGTGTATTAACCCCTGCTCCACCAATGCATACCACAGCCCCACCAATGTGTGTTAACTCCTGCTTCACCAAAGCATACCACTGCCCCACCAATGTGTATTAACCCCTCCTCCACCAATGCATACCACTGCCCCAAAAATGTGTATTAACCCCTCCCCCACCAATGCATATCTCAGCCCCACAAATGTGTATTAACCAGTCCCCACCAATGCATACCACAACCCCTCCAATGTGTATTAACCCCTCCCCCACCAATGCATACCACTTCCCCACCAATGTGTATTAACCCCTCCCCCACCAATGCATACCACAGCCCCAAAAATGTGTATTAACCCCTGCCCCACCAATGCATGCCACTGCCCCACCAATGTATATTAATACCTGCTCCACCAATGCATACCACAGCCCCACCAATGTGTATTAACCCCTGCTCCACCAATGCATACCACAGCCCCACCAATGTGTATTAAGCCCTGCTCCACCAATGCATACCACAGCCCCACCACTGTGTATTAACCTCTGACCCACCAATGCGTACCACAGCCCCACCAATGTGTATTAACCCCTGCTCCACCTTTGCATACCACAGACCCACCAATGTGTATTAACCCCTGACCCACTAATGCATACCACAGCCCCACCAATGTGTATTAACTCCTGCTCCACCAATGCATACCACAGCCCCACCAATGTGTATTATCCCCTGACCCACCAATGCATACCACAGCCCCACCAATGTGTATTAACCCCTCCCCCATCAATGCATACCACAGCCCCACTAATGTGTATTAACCCCTCCTCCACCAATGCATACCTCTGCCCCACCACGGTGTATTAACCCCTGCTCCACCAATGCATACCACAGCCCCACCAATGTGTATTAACCCCTCCCCCAACAATGCGTACCACAGCCTCACCAATGTGTATTAACCACTTCTCCAACAATGCGTACCACAGCCCTACCAATGTGTATTAACCCCTCCTCCACCAATGCATACCACAGCCCCACCAATGTGTATTAACCTTTGCCCCACCAATGCATACCACAGCTCCACCAATGTGTATTAACCCCTGCTCCACCAGTGCATACCACAGCCCCTCCAATGTGTATTATCCCCTGCTCCACCAATGCATACCACTGCCCCACCAATGTGTATTAACCCCTGGTCCACAAATGCATACCACTCCCCCACCAATGTGTATTAACCCCTCCCCCACCAATGCATACCACTCCCCCACCAATGTGTATTAACCCCTGCTCCACAAATGCATACCACAGCCCCACCAATGTGTGTTAACTCCTGCTTCACCAATGCATACCACTGCCCCACCAATGTGTATTAACCCCTGCTCCACCAATGCATACCACTGCCCCAAAAATGTGTATTAACCCCTCCCCCACCAATGCATACCACAGCCCCACCAATGTGTATTAACCCCTCCCCCACCAATGCATACCACTTCCACACCAATGTATATTAACCCCTCCCCCACCAATGCATACCACAGCCCCAAAAATGTGTAATAACCCCTGCCCCACCAATGCATGCCACTGCCCCACCAATGTATATTAACCCCTGCTCCACCAATGCATACCACAGCCCCACCAATGTGTATTAACCCCTGCTCCACCAATGCATACCACAGCCCCACCAATATGTAGTAACCCTTGCTCCACCAATGCATACCACAGCCCCTCCACTGTGTATTAACCCCTGACCCACCAATGCGTACCACAGCCCCACCAATGTGTATTAACCCCTGCTCCACCTTTGCATACCACAGCCCCACCAATGTGTATTAACCCCTGAACCACTAATGCATACCACAGCCCCACCAATGTGTATTAACCCCTACTCCACCAATGCATACCACAGCCCCAAAAAATGTGTATTAACCCCTGACCCACTAATGCATACCACAGCCCCACCAATGTGTATTAACTCCTGCACCACCAATGCATACCACAGCCCCACCAATGTGTATTAACTCCTGACCCACTAATGCATACCACAGCCCCACCAATGTGTATTATCCCCTGACCCACCAATGCATACCACAGCCCCACCAATGTGTATTAACCCCTCCCCCACCAATGCATACCACATCCCTACTAATGTGTATTAACCCCTCCTCCACCAATGCATACCTCTGCCCCACCAATGTGTATTAACCCCTGCTCCACCATTGCATACCACAGCCCCACCAATGTGTATTAACCCCTCCCCCAACAATGCGTACCACAGCCTCACCAATGTGTATTAACCCCTCCCCCAACAATGCGTACCACAGCCCCACCAATATGTATTAACCCCTCCTCCACCAATGCATACCACAGCCCCACCAATGTGTATTAACCTTTGCCCCACCAATGCATACTACAGCTCCACCAATGTGTATTAACCCCTGCTCCACCAATGCATACCACAGCCCCTCCAATGTGTATTAACCCCTGCTCCACCAATGCATACCACTGCCCCACCAATGTGTATTAACCCCAGCCCCACCAATGCATACCACTGCCCCAAAAATGTGTATTAACCCCACCCCCACCAATGCATACCACTGCCCCACCAATGTGTATTAACCCCTCCCCCACCAATGCATACCACAGCTCCACCAATGTGTATTAACTCCTGCTCCACCAATGCATACCACAGCCCCTCCAATGTGTATTAACCCCTGCACCACCAATGCATACCACAGCCCCAGCAATATGTATTAAACCCTCCCCCACCAATGCATGCCACAGCTCCACCAATGTGTATTAACTCCTGACCCACCAATGCATACCACAGCCCCACCAATGTGTATTAACCCCTGACCCACTAATGCATATCACAGCCCAACCAATGTGTATTAACCCCTCCCCCACCAATGCATACCACAGCTCCACCAATGAGTATTAACTCCTGACCCACCAATGCGTACCACATCTCCTCCAATGTGTATTAACCCCTGCTCCACCAATGCATACCACAGCCCCTCCAATGTGTATTAACCCCTGCTCCACCAATGCATACCACTGCCCCACCAATGTGTATTAACCCCTGCCCCACCAATGCATACCACTGCTCCACCAATGTGTATTAACCCCTCCCCCACGAATGCATACCACAGCCCCCAAAATGTGTAATAACCCCTGCCCCACCAATGCATGCCACTGCCCCACCAATGTATATTAACTCCTGCTCCACCAATGCATACCACTGCCCCACCAATGTGTATTAACCCCTCCCCCACCAATGCATAACTCTGCCCCACCAATGTGTATTAACCCCTGGTCCACAAATGCATACCACTCCCCCACCAATGTGTATTAACCCCTCCCCCACCAATGCAAACCACTCCCCCACCAATGTGTATGAACCCCTGCTCCACCAATGCATACCACAGCTCCACCAATGTGTGTTAACTCCTGCTTCACCAAAGCATACCACTGCCCCACCAATGTGTATTAACCCCTCCTCCACCAATGCATACCACTGCCCCAAAAATGTGTATTAACCCATCCCCCACCAATGCATATCACAGCCCCACAAATGTGTATTAACCCCTCCCCCACCAATGCATACCACAACCCCACCAATGTGTATTAACCCCTCCCCCACCAATGCATACCACTTCCCCACCAATGTTTATTAACCCCTCCCCCACCAATGCATTCTACAGCCCCAATAATGTGTATTAACCCCTGCCCCACCAATGCATGCCACTGCCCCACCAATGTATATTAATACCTGCTCCACCAATGCATACCACAGCCCCACCAATGTGTATTAACCCCTGCTCCACCAATGCATACCACAGCCCCACCAATGTGTATTAACCCCTGCTCCACCAATGCATACCACAGCCCCACCACTGTGTATTAACCCTTGACCCACCAATGCATACCACAGCCCCACCAATGTGTATTAACTCCTGACCCACTAATGCATACCACAGCCCCACCAATGTGTATTATCCCCTGACCCACCAATGCATACCACAGCCCCACCAATGTGTATTAACCCCTCCCCCACCATTGCATACCACAGCCCCACTAATGTGTATTAACCCCTCCTCCACCAATGCCTACCTCTGCCCCACCAATGTGTATTAACCCCTGCTCCACCAATGCATACCACAGCCCCACCAATGTGTATTAGCCCCTCCCCCAACAATGCGTACACAAGCCTCACCAATGTGTATTAACCACTTCTCCAACAATGCGCACCACAGCCCCACCAATGTGTATTAACCCCTCCTCCACCAATTCATACCACAGCCCCACCAATGTGTATTAACCTTTGCCCCACCAATGCATACCACAGCTCCACCAATGTGTATTAACCCCTGCTCCACCAATGCATACCACAGCCCCTCCAATGTGTATTAACCCCTGCTCCACCAATGCATACCACTGCCCCACCAATGTGTATTAACCCCTGGTCCACAAATGCATACCACTCCCCCACCAATGTGTATTAACCCCTCCCCCACCAATGCAAACCACTCCCACACCAATGTGTATTAACCCCTGCTCCACCAATGCATACCACAGCCCCACCAATGTGTGTTAACTCCTGCTTCACCAATGCATACCACTGCCCCACCAATGTGTATTAACCCCTGCTCCACCAATGCATACCACTGCTCCAAAAATGTGTATTAACTCCTCCCCCACCAATGCATACCACAGCCCCACCAATGTGTATTAACCCCTCCCCACCAATGCATACCACTTCCCCACCAATGTGTATTAACCCCTCCCCCACCAATGCATACCACAGCCCCAAAAATGTGTAATAACCCCTGCCCCACCAATGCATGCCACTGCCCCACCAATGTATATTAACCCCTGCTCCACCAATGCATACCACAGCCCCACCAATGTGTATTAACCCCTGCTCCACCAATGCATACCACAGCCTCACCAATGTGTACTAACCCTTGCTCCACCAATGCATACCACAGCCCCACCACTGTTTATTAACCCCTGACCCACCAATGCGTACCACAGCCCCACCAATGTGCTCCACCTTTGCATACCACAGCCCCACCAATGTGTATTAACCCATGACCCACTAATGCATACCACAGCACCACCAATGTGTATTAACTCCTGCTCCACCAATGCATACCACAGCCCAACCAATGTGTATTAACTCCTGACCCACTAATGCATACCACAGCCCCACCAATGTGTATTATCCCCTGACCCACCAATGCATACCACAGCCCCACCAATGTGTATAAACCCCTCCCCCACCAATACATACCACAGCCCCACCAATGTGTATTAACCCCTCCTCCACCAATGCATACCTCTGCCCCACCAATGTGTATTAACCCCTGCTCCACCAATGTATACCACAGCCCCACCAATGTGTATTAACCCTTCCCCCAACAATGCGTACCACAGCCCCACCAATGTGTATTAACCCCTCCTCCACCAAAGTATACCACAGCCCCACCAATGTGTATTAACCTTTGCCCCACCAATGCATACCACAGCTCCACCAATGTGTATTAACCCCTGCGCCACCAGTGCATACCACAGCCCCTCCAATGTGTCTTAACCCCTGCTCCACCAATGCATACCACTGCCCCACCAATGTGTATTAACCCCAGCCCCACCAATGCATACCACTGCCCCAAAAATGTGTATTAACCCCTCAACCACCAATGCATACCACTGCCTCACCAATGTGTATTAACCCCTCCCCCACCAATGCATACCACAGCTCCACCAATGTGTATTAACCCCTGCTCCACCAATGCATACCACAGCCCCACCAATGTGTATTAACCCCTACTCCACCAATGCATACCACAGCCCCACCAACGTGTATTAACCCCTACTCCACCAATGCATACCACAGCCCCACCAATGTGTATTAACCCCTGGTCCACAAATGCATACCACTCCCCCACCAATGTGTATTAATCCCTCCCCCACCAATGCAAACCACTCCCCCACCAATGTGTATTAACCCCTGCTCCACCAATGCATACCACAGCCCCACCAATGTGTATTAAACCCTCCCCCACCAATGCATGCCACAGCTCCACCAATGTGTATTAACTCCTGACCCACCAATGCATACCACAGCCCCACCAATGTGTATTAACCCCTGACCCACTAATGCATACCACAGCCCCACCAATGTGTATTAACTCCTGACCCACTAATGCATACCACTTACCCAGCAATGTGTATAAACCCCTCCCCCACCAATGCATACCACAGCTCCACCAATGTGTATTAACTCCTGACCCACCAATGCGTACCACAGCTCCACCAATGTGTATTAACCCCTGCTCCACCAATGCATACCACAGCCCCTCCAATGTGTATTAACCCCTGCTCCACCAATGCATACCACTGCCCCACCAATGTGTATTAACCCCTGCCCCACCAATGCATACCACTGCCCCAAAAATGTGTATTAACCCCTCCCCCACCAATGCATACCACTGCTCCACCAATGTGTATTAACCCCTCCCCCACCAATGCATACCACAGCCCCAAAAATGTGTAATAACCCCTGCCCCACCAATGCATGCCACTGCCCCACCAATGTATATTAACCCCTGCTCCACCAATGCATACCACTGCCCCACCAATGTGTATTAACCCCTCCTCCACCAATGCATACCACTGCCCCACCAATGTGTATTAACCCGTCCCCAACCAATGCATACCACAGCTCCACCAATGTGTATTAACCCCTGCTCCACCAATGCATACCACAGCCCCACCAACGTGTATTAACCCCTCCTCCACCAATGCATACCTCTGCCCCACCAATGTGTATTAACCCCTGCTCCACCAATGTATACCACAGCCCCACCAATGTGTATTAACCCTTCCCCCAACAATGCGTACCACAGCCCCACCAATGTGTATTAACCCCTCCTCCACCAAAGTATACCACAGCCCCACCAATGTGTATTAACCTTTGCCCCACCAATGCATACCACAGCTCCACCAATGTGTATTAACCCCTGCGCCACCAATGCATACCACAGCCCCTCCAATGTGTCTTAACCCCTGCTCCACCAATGCATACCACTGCCCCACCAATGTGTATTAACCCCAGCCCCACCAATGCATACCACTGCCCCAAAAATGTGTATTAACCCCTCAACCACCAATGCATACCACTGCCTCACCAATGTGTATTAACCCCTCCCCCACCAATGCATACCACAGCTCCACCAATGTGTATTAACCCCTGCTCCACCAATGCATACCACAGCCCCACCAATGTGTATTAACCCCTACTCCACCAATGCATACCACAGCCCCACCAACGTGTATTAACCCCTACTCCACCAATGCATACCACAGCCCCACCAATGTGTATTAACCCCTGGTCCACAAATGCATACCACTCCCCCACCAATGTGTATTAATCCCTCCCCCACCAATGCAAACCACTCCCCCACCAATGTGTATTAACCCCTGCTCCACCAATGCATACCACAGCCCCACCAATGTGTATTAAACCCTCCCCCACCAATGCATGCCACAGCTCCACCAATGTGTATTAACTCCTGACCCACCAATGCATACCACAGCCCCACCAATGTGTATTAACCCCTGACCCACTAATGCATACCACAGCCCCACCAATGTGTATTAACTCCTGACCCACTAATGCATACCACTTACCCAGCAATGTGTATAAACCCCTCCCCCACCAATGCATACCACAGCTCCACCAATGTGTATTAACTCCTGACCCACCAATGCGTACCACAGCTCCACCAATGTGTATTAACCCCTGCTCCACCAATGCATACCACAGCCCCTCCAATGTGTATTAACCCCTGCTCCACCAATGCATACCACTGCCCCACCAATGTGTATTAACCCCTGCCCCACCAATGCATACCACTGCCCCAAAAATGTGTATTAACCCCTCCCCCACCAATGCATACCACTGCTCCACCAATGTGTATTAACCCCTCCCCCACCAATGCATACCACAGCCCCAAAAATGTGTAATAACCCCTGCCCCACCAATGCATGCCACTGCCCCACCAATGTATATTAACCACTGCTCCACCAATGCATACCACTGCCCCACCAATGTGTATTAACCCCTCCTCCACCAATGCATACCACTGCCCCACCAATGTGTATTAACCCGTCCCCAACCAATGCATACCACAGCTCCACCAATGTGTATTAACCCCTGCTCCACCAATGCATACCACAGCCCCACCAACGTGTATTAACCCCTACTCCACCAATGCATACCACAGCCCCACCAATGTGTATTAACCCCTGGTCCACAAATGCATACCAATCCCCCACCAATGTTTATTAACCCCTCCCCCACCAATGCAAACCACTCCCCCACCAATGTGTATTAACCCCTGCTCCACCAAAGCATACCACTGCCCCACCAATGTGTATTAACCCCTGCTCCACCAATGCATATCACAGCCCCACAAATGTGTATTAACCCCTCCCCCACCAATGCATACCACAGCCCCACCAATGTGTATTAACCCCTCCCCCACCAATGCATACCACTTCCCCAATAATGTGTATTAACCCCTCCCCTAACCAATGCTAACCACAGCCCCAAAAATGTGTATTAACCCCTGCCCCATCAATGCATGCCACTGCCCCACCAATGTATATTAACCCCTGCTCCACCAATGCATACCACAGCCCCACCAATGTATATTAACCCCTGCTCCACCAATGCATACCACAGCCCCACCAATGTGTATTAACCCCTGCTCCACCAATGCATACCACAGCCCTACCACTGTGTATTAACCCCTGACCCACCAATGCGTACCACAGCCCCACCAATGTGTATTAACCCCTGCTCCACCAATGCATACCACAGCCCCACCAATGTGTAATAACCCCTCACCCACTAATGCATACCACAGCTCCACCAATGAGTATTAACTCCTGACCCACCAATGCGTACCACATCTCCTCCAATGTGTATTAACCCCTGCTCCACCAATGCATACCACAGCCCCTCCAATGTGTATTAACCCCTGCTCCACCAATGCATACCACTGCCCCACCAATGTGTATTAACCCCTGCCCCACCAATGCATACCACTGCTCCACCAATGTGTATTAACCCCTCCCCCACGAATGCATACCACAGCCCCAAAAATGTGTAATAACCCCTGCCCCACCAATGCATGCCACTGCCCCACCAATGTATATTAACTCCTGCTCCACCAATGCATACCACTGCCCCACCAATGTGTATTAACCCCTCCCCCACCAATGCATAACTCTGCCCCACCAATGTGTATTAACCCCTGGTCCACAAATGCATACCACTCCCCCACCAATGTGTATTAACCCCTCCCCCACCAATGCAAACCCCTCCCCCACCAATGTGTATGAACCCCTGCTCCACCAATGCATACCACAGCTCCACCAATGTGTGTTAACTCCTGCTTCACCAAAGCATACCACTGCCCCACCAATGTGTATTAACCCCTCCTCCACCAATGCATACCACTGCCCCAAAAATGTGTATTAACCCCTCCCCCACCAATGCATATCACAGCCCCACAAATGTGTATTAACCCCTCCCCCACCAATGCATACCACAACCCCACCAATGTGTATTAACCCCTCCCCCACCAATGCATACCACTTCCCCACCAATGTTTATTAACCCCTCCCCCACCAATGCATTCTACAGCCCCAATAATGTGTATTAACCCCTGCCCCACCAATGCATGCCACTGCCCCACCAATGTATATTAATACCTGCTCCACCAATGCATACCACAGCCCCACCAATGTGTATTAACCCCTGCTCCACCAATGCATACCACAGCCCCACCAATGTGTATTAACCCCTGCTCCACCAATGCATACCACAGCCCCACCACTGTGTATTAACCCCTGCTCCACCAATGCATACCACAGCCCCTCCAATGTGTATTAACCCCTGCTCCACCAATGCATACCACTGCCCCACCAATGTGTATTAACCCCTGCCCCACCAATGCATACCACTGCCCCAAAAATGTGTATTAACCCCTCCCCCACCAATGCATACCACTGCTCCACCAATGTGTATTAACCCCTCCCCCACCAATGCATACCACAGCCCCAAAAATGTGTAATAACCCCTGCCCCACCAATGCATGCCACTGCCCCACCAATGTATATTAACCCCTGCTCCACCAATGCATACCACTGCCCCACCAATGTGTATTAACCCCTCCTCCACCAATGCATACCACTGCCCCACCAATGTGTATTAACCCGTCCCCAACCAATGCATACCACAGCTCCACCAATGTGTATTAACCCCTGCTCCACCAATGCATACCACAGCCCCACCAACGTGTATTAACCCCTCCTCCACCAATGCATACCTCTGCCCCACCAATGTGTATTAACCCCTGCTCCACCAATGTATACCACAGCCCCACCAATGTGTATTAACCCTTCCCCCAACAATGCGTACCACAGCCCCACCAATGTGTATTAACCCCTCCTCCACCAAAGTATACCACAGCCCCACCAATGTGTATTAACCTTTGCCCCACCAATGCATACCACAGCTCCACCAATGTGTATTAACCCCTGCGCCACCAATGCATACCACAGCCCCTCCAATGTGTCTTAACCCCTGCTCCACCAATGCATACCACTGCCCCACCAATGTGTATTAACCCCAGCCCCACCAATGCATACCACTGCCCCAAAAATGTGTATTAACCCCTCAACCACCAATGCATACCACTGCCTCACCAATGTGTATTAACCCCTCCCCCACCAATGCATACCACAGCTCCACCAATGTGTATTAACCCCTGCTCCACCAATGCATACCACAGCCCCACCAATGTGTATTAACCCCTACTCCACCAATGCATACCACAGCCCCACCAACGTGTATTAACCCCTACTCCACCAATGCATACCACAGCCCCACCAATGTGTATTAACCCCTGGTCCACAAATGCATACCACTCCCCCACCAATGTGTATTAATCCCTCCCCCACCAATGCAAACCACTCCCCCACCAATGTGTATTAACCCCTGCTCCACCAATGCATACCACAGCCCCACCAATGTGTATTAAACCCTCCCCCACCAATGCATGCCACAGCTCCACCAATGTGTATTAACTCCTGACCCACCAATGCATACCACAGCCCCACCAATGTGTATTAACCCCTGACCCACTAATGCATACCACAGCCCCACCAATGTGTATTAACTCCTGACCCACTAATGCATACCACTTACCCAGCAATGTGTATAAACCCCTCCCCCACCAATGCATACCACAGCTCCACCAATGTGTATTAACTCCTGACCCACCAATGCGTACCACAGCTCCACCAATGTGTATTAACCCCTGCTCCACCAATGCATACCACAGCCCCTCCAATGTGTATTAACCCCTGCTCCACCAATGCATACCACTGCCCCACCAATGTGTATTAACCCCTGCCCCACCAATGCATACCACTGCCCCAAAAATGTGTATTAACCCCTCCCCCACCAATGCATACCACTGCTCCACCAATGTGTATTAACCCCTCCCCCACCAATGCATACCACAGCCCCAAAAATGTGTAATAACCCCTGCCCCACCAATGCATGCCACTGCCCCACCAATGTATATTAACCCCTGCTCCACCAATGCATACCACTGCCCCACCAATGTGTATTAACCCCTCCTCCACCAATGCATACCACTGCCCCACCAATGTGTATTAACCCGTCCCCAACCAATGCATACCACAGCTCCACCAATGTGTATTAACCCCTGCTCCACCAATGCATACCACAGCCCCACCAACGTGTATTAACCCCTACTCCACCAATGCATACCACAGCCCCACCAATGTGTATTAACCCCTGGTCCACAAATGCATACCAATCCCCCACCAATGTTTATTAACCCCTCCCCCACCAATGCAAACCACTCCCCCACCAATGTGTATTAACCCCTGCTCCACCAAAGCATACCACTGCCCCACCAATGTGTATTAACCCCTGCTCCACCAATGCATATCACAGCCCCACAAATGTGTATTAACCCCTCCCCCACCAATGCATACCACAGCCCCACCAATGTGTATTAACCCCTCCCCCACCAATGCATACCACTTCCCCAATAATGTGTATTAACCCCTCCCCTAACCAATGCTAACCACAGCCCCAAAAATGTGTATTAACCCCTGCCCCATCAATGCATGCCACTGCCCCACCAATGTATATTAACCCCTGCTCCACCAATGCATACCACAGCCCCACCAATGTATATTAACCCCTGCTCCACCAATGCGTACCACAGCCCCACCAATGTGTATTAACCCCTGCTCCACCAATGCATACCACAGCCCTACCACTGTGTATTAACCCCTGACCCACCAATGCGTACCACAGCCCCACCAATGTGTATTAACCCCTGCTCCACCAATGCATACCACAGCCCCACCAATGTGTAATAACCCCTCACCCACTAATGCATACCACAGCTCCACCAATGAGTATTAACTCCTGACCCACCAATGCGTACCACATCTCCTCCAATGTGTATTAACCCCTGCTCCACCAATGCATACCACAGCCCCTCCAATGTGTATTAACCCCTGCTCCACCAATGCATACCACTGCCCCACCAATGTGTATTAACCCCTGCCCCACCAATGCATACCACTGCTCCACCAATGTGTATTAACCCCTCCCCCACGAATGCATACCACAGCCCCAAAAATGTGTAATAACCCCTGCCCCACCAATGCATGCCACTGCCCCACCAATGTATATTAACTCCTGCTCCACCAATGCATACCACTGCCCCACCAATGTGTATTAACCCCTCCCCCACCAATGCATAACTCTGCCCCACCAATGTGTATTAACCCCTGGTCCACAAATGCATACCACTCCCCCACCAATGTGTATTAACCCCTCCCCCACCAATGCAAACCCCTCCCCCACCAATGTGTATGAACCCCTGCTCCACCAATGCATACCACAGCTCCACCAATGTGTGTTAACTCCTGCTTCACCAAAGCATACCACTGCCCCACCAATGTGTATTAACCCCTCCTCCACCAATGCATACCACTGCCCCAAAAATGTGTATTAACCCCTCCCCCACCAATGCATATCACAGCCCCACAAATGTGTATTAACCCCTCCCCCACCAATGCATACCACAACCCCACCAATGTGTATTAACCCCTCCCCCACCAATGCATACCACTTCCCCACCAATGTTTATTAACCCCTCCCCCACCAATGCATTCTACAGCCCCAATAATGTGTATTAACCCCTGCCCCACCAATGCATGCCACTGCCCCACCAATGTATATTAATACCTGCTCCACCAATGCATACCACAGCCCCACCAATGTGTATTAACCCCTGCTCCACCAATGCATACCACAGCCCCACCAATGTGTATTAACCCCTGCTCCACCAATGCATACCACAGCCCCACCACTGTGTATTAACCCTTGACCCACCAATGCATACCACAGCCCCACCAATGTGTATTAACTCCTGACCCACTAATGCATACCACAGCCCCACCAATGTGTATTATCCCCTGACCCACCAATGCATACCACAGCCCCACCAATGTGTATTAACCCCTCCCCCACCATTGCATACCACAGCCCCACTAATGTGTATTAACCCCTCCTCCACCAATGCCTACCTCTGCCCCACCAATGTGTATTAACCCCTGCTCCACCAATGCATACCACAGCCCCACCAATGTGTATTAGCCCCTCCCCCAACAATGCGTACACAAGCCTCACCAATGTGTATTAACCACTTCTCCAACAATGCGCACCACAGCCCCACCAATGTGTATTAACCCCTCCTCCACCAATTCATACCACAGCCCCACCAATGTGTATTAACCTTTGCCCCACCAATGCATACCACAGCTCCACCAATGTGTATTAACCCCTGCTCCACCAATGCATACCACAGCCCCTCCAATGTGTATTAACCCCTGCTCCACCAATGCATACCACTGCCCCACCAATGTGTATTAACCCCTGGTCCACAAATGCATACCACTCCCCCACCAATGTGTATTAACCCCTCCCCCACCAATGCAAACCACTCCCACACCAATGTGTATTAACCCCTGCTCCACCAATGCATACCACAGCCCCACCAATGTGTGTTAACTCCTGCTTCACCAATGCATACCACTGCCCCACCAATGTGTATTAACCCCTGCTCCACCAATGCATACCACTGCTCCAAAAATGTGTATTAACTCCTCCCCCACCAATGCATACCACAGCCCCACCAATGTGTATTAACCCCTCCCCACCAATGCATACCACTTCCCCACCAATGTGTATTAACCCCTCCCCCACCAATGCATACCACAGCCCCAAAAATGTGTAATAACCCCTGCCCCACCAATGCATGCCACTGCCCCACCAATGTATATTAACCCCTGCTCCACCAATGCATACCACAGCCCCACCAATGTGTATTAACCCCTGCTCCACCAATGCATACCACAGCCTCACCAATGTGTACTAACCCTTGCTCCACCAATGCATACCACAGCCCCACCACTGTTTATTAACCCCTGACCCACCAATGCGTACCACAGCCCCACCAATGTGCTCCACCTTTGCATACCACAGCCCCACCAATGTGTATTAACCCATGACCCACTAATGCATACCACAGCACCACCAATGTGTATTAACTCCTGCTCCACCAATGCATACCACAGCCCAACCAATGTGTATTAACTCCTGACCCACTAATGCATACCACAGCCCCACCAATGTGTATTATCCCCTGACCCACCAATGCATACCACAGCCCCACCAATGTGTATAAACCCCTCCCCCACCAATACATACCACAGCCCCACCAATGTGTATTAACCCCTCCTCCACCAATGCATACCTCTGCCCCACCAATGTGTATTAACCCCTGCTCCACCAATGTATACCACAGCCCCACCAATGTGTATTAACCCTTCCCCCAACAATGCGTACCACAGCCCCACCAATGTGTATTAACCCCTCCTCCACCAAAGTATACCACAGCCCCACCAATGTGTATTAACCTTTGCCCCACCAATGCATACCACAGCTCCACCAATGTGTATTAACCCCTGCGCCACCAATGCATACCACAGCCCCTCCAATGTGTCTTAACCCCTGCTCCACCAATGCATACCACTGCCCCACCAATGTGTATTAACCCCAGCCCCACCAATGCATACCACTGCCCCAAAAATGTGTATTAACCCCTCAACCACCAATGCATACCACTGCCTCACCAATGTGTATTAACCCCTCCCCCACCAATGCATACCACAGCTCCACCAATGTGTATTAACCCCTGCTCCACCAATGCATACCACAGCCCCACCAATGTGTATTAACCCCTACTCCACCAATGCATACCACAGCCCCACCAACGTGTATTAACCCCTACTCCACCAATGCATACCACAGCCCCACCAATGTGTATTAACCCCTGGTCCACAAATGCATACCACTCCCCCACCAATGTGTATTAATCCCTCCCCCACCAATGCAAACCACTCCCCCACCAATGTGTATTAACCCCTGCTCCACCAATGCATACCACAGCCCCACCAATGTGTATTAAACCCTCCCCCACCAATGCATGCCACAGCTCCACCAATGTGTATTAACTCCTGACCCACCAATGCATACCACAGCCCCACCAATGTGTATTAACCCCTGACCCACTAATGCATACCACAGCCCCACCAATGTGTATTAACTCCTGACCCACTAATGCATACCACTTACCCAGCAATGTGTATAAACCCCTCCCCCACCAATGCATACCACAGCTCCACCAATGTGTATTAACTCCTGACCCACCAATGCGTACCACAGCTCCACCAATGTGTATTAACCCCTGCTCCACCAATGCATACCACAGCCCCTCCAATGTGTATTAACCCCTGCTCCACCAATGCATACCACAGCCTCACCAATGTGTACTAACCCTTGCTCCACCAATGCATACCACAGCCCCAAAAATGTGTAATAACCCCTGCCCCACCAATGCATGCCACTGCCCCACCAATGTATATTAACCCCTGCTCCACCAATGCATACCACAGCCCCACCAATGTGTATTAACCCCTGCTCCACCAATGCATACCACAGCCTCACCAATGTGTACTAACCCTTGCTCCACCAATGCATACCACAGCCCCACCACTGTTTATTAACCCCTGACCCACCAATGCGTACCACAGCCCCACCAATGTGCTCCACCTTTGCATACCACAGCCCCACCAATGTGTATTAACCCATGACCCACTAATGCATACCACAGCACCACCAATGTGTATTAACTCCTGCTCCACCAATGCATACCACAGCCCAACCAATGTGTATTAACTCCTGACCCACTAATGCATACCACAGCCCCACCAATGTGTATTATCCCCTGACCCACCAATGCATACCACAGCCCCACCAATGTGTATAAACCCCTCCCCCACCAATACATACCACAGCCCCACCAATGTGTATTAACCCCTCCTCCACCAATGCATACCTCTGCCCCACCAATGTGTATTAACCCCTGCTCCACCAATGTATACCACAGCCCCACCAATGTGTATTAACCCTTCCCCCAACAATGCGTACCACAGCCCCACCAATGTGTATTAACCCCTCCTCCACCAAAGTATACCACAGCCCCACCAATGTGTATTAACCTTTGCCCCACCAATGCATACCACAGCTCCACCAATGTGTATTAACCCCTGCGCCACCAATGCATACCACAGCCCCTCCAATGTGTCTTAACCCCTGCTCCACCAATGCATACCACTGCCCCACCAATGTGTATTAACCCCAGCCCCACCAATGCATACCACTGCCCCAAAAATGTGTATTAACCCCTCAACCACCAATGCATACCACTGCCTCACCAATGTGTATTAACCCCTCCCCCACCAATGCATACCACAGCTCCACCAATGTGTATTAACCCCTGCTCCACCAATGCATACCACAGCCCCACCAATGTGTATTAACCCCTACTCCACCAATGCATACCACAGCCCCACCAACGTGTATTAACCCCTACTCCACCAATGCATACCACAGCCCCACCAATGTGTATTAACCCCTGGTCCACAAATGCATACCACTCCCCCACCAATGTGTATTAATCCCTCCCCCACCAATGCAAACCACTCCCCCACCAATGTGTATTAACCCCTGCTCCACCAATGCATACCACAGCCCCACCAATGTGTATTAAACCCTCCCCCACCAATGCATGCCACAGCTCCACCAATGTGTATTAACTCCTGACCCACCAATGCATACCACAGCCCCACCAATGTGTATTAACCCCTGACCCACTAATGCATACCACAGCCCCACCAATGTGTATTAACTCCTGACCCACTAATGCATACCACTTACCCAGCAATGTGTATAAACCCCTCCCCCACCAATGCATACCACAGCTCCACCAATGTGTATTAACTCCTGACCCACCAATGCGTACCACAGCTCCACCAATGTGTATTAACCCCTGCTCCACCAATGCATACCACAGCCCCTCCAATGTGTATTAACCCCTGCTCCACCAATGCATACCACTGCCCCACCAATGTGTATTAACCCCTGCCCCACCAATGCATACCACTGCCCCAAAAATGTGTATTAACCCCTCCCCCACCAATGCATACCACTGCTCCACCAATGTGTATTAACCCCTCCCCCACCAATGCATACCACAGCCCCAAAAATGTGTAATAACCCCTGCCCCACCAATGCATGCCACTGCCCCACCAATGTATATTAACCCCTGCTCCACCAATGCATACCACTGCCCCACCAATGTGTATTAACCCCTCCTCCACCAATGCATACCACTGCCCCACCAATGTGTATTAACCCGTCCCCAACCAATGCATACCACAGCTCCACCAATGTGTATTAACCCCTGCTCCACCAATGCATACCACAGCCCCACCAACGTGTATTAACCCCTCCTCCACCAATGCATACCTCTGCCCCACCAATGTGTATTAACCCCTGCTCCACCAATGTATACCACAGCCCCACCAATGTGTATTAACCCTTCCCCCAACAATGCGTACCACAGCCCCACCAATGTGTATTAACCCCTCCTCCACCAAAGTATACCACAGCCCCACCAATGTGTATTAACCTTTGCCCCACCAATGCATACCACAGCTCCACCAATGTGTATTAACCCCTGCGCCACCAATGCATACCACAGCCCCTCCAATGTGTCTTAACCCCTGCTCCACCAATGCATACCACTGCCCCACCAATGTGTATTAACCCCAGCCCCACCAATGCATACCACTGCCCCAAAAATGTGTATTAACCCCTCAACCACCAATGCATACCACTGCCTCACCAATGTGTATTAACCCCTCCCCCACCAATGCATACCACAGCTCCACCAATGTGTATTAACCCCTGCTCCACCAATGCATACCACAGCCCCACCAATGTGTATTAACCCCTACTCCACCAATGCATACCACAGCCCCACCAACGTGTATTAACCCCTACTCCACCAATGCATACCACAGCCCCACCAATGTGTATTAACCCCTGGTCCACAAATGCATACCACTCCCCCACCAATGTGTATTAATCCCTCCCCCACCAATGCAAACCACTCCCCCACCAATGTGTATTAACCCCTGCTCCACCAATGCATACCACAGCCCCACCAATGTGTATTAAACCCTCCCCCACCAATGCATGCCACAGCTCCACCAATGTGTATTAACTCCTGACCCACCAATGCATACCACAGCCCCACCAATGTGTATTAACCCCTGACCCACTAATGCATACCACAGCCCCACCAATGTGTATTAACTCCTGACCCACTAATGCATACCACTTACCCAGCAATGTGTATAAACCCCTCCCCCACCAATGCATACCACAGCTCCACCAATGTGTATTAACTCCTGACCCACCAATGCGTACCACAGCTCCACCAATGTGTATTAACCCCTGCTCCACCAATGCATACCACAGCCCCTCCAATGTGTATTAACCCCTGCTCCACCAATGCATACCACTGCCCCACCAATGTGTATTAACCCCTGCCCCACCAATGCATACCACTGCCCCAAAAATGTGTATTAACCCCTCCCCCACCAATGCATACCACTGCTCCACCAATGTGTATTAACCCCTCCCCCACCAATGCATACCACAGCCCCAAAAATGTGTAATAACCCCTGCCCCACCAATGCATGCCACTGCCCCACCAATGTATATTAACCCCTGCTCCACCAATGCATACCACTGCCCCACCAATGTGTATTAACCCCTCCTCCACCAATGCATACCACTGCCCCACCAATGTGTATTAACCCGTCCCCAACCAATGCATACCACAGCTCCACCAATGTGTATTAACCCCTGCTCCACCAATGCATACCACAGCCCCACCAACGTGTATTAACCCCTACTCCACCAATGCATACCACAGCCCCACCAATGTGTATTAACCCCTGGTCCACAAATGCATACCAATCCCCCACCAATGTTTATTAACCCCTCCCCCACCAATGCAAACCACTCCCCCACCAATGTGTATTAACCCCTGCTCCACCAAAGCATACCACTGCCCCACCAATGTGTATTAACCCCTGCTCCACCAATGCATATCACAGCCCCACAAATGTGTATTAACCCCTCCCCCACCAATGCATACCACAGCCCCACCAATGTGTATTAACCCCTCCCCCACCAATGCATACCACTTCCCCAATAATGTGTATTAACCCCTCCCCTAACCAATGCTAACCACAGCCCCAAAAATGTGTATTAACCCCTGCCCCATCAATGCATGCCACTGCCCCACCAATGTATATTAACCCCTGCTCCACCAATGCATACCACAGCCCCACCAATGTATATTAACCCCTGCTCCACCAATGCATACCACAGCCCCACCAATGTGTATTAACCCCTGCTCCACCAATGCATACCACAGCCCTACCACTGTGTATTAACCCCTGACCCACCAATGCGTACCACAGCCCCACCAATGTGTATTAACCCCTGCTCCACCAATGCATACCACAGCCCCACCAATGTGTAATAACCCCTCACCCACTAATGCATACCACAGCTCCACCAATGAGTATTAACTCCTGACCCACCAATGCGTACCACATCTCCTCCAATGTGTATTAACCCCTGCTCCACCAATGCATACCACAGCCCCTCCAATGTGTATTAACCCCTGCTCCACCAATGCATACCACTGCCCCACCAATGTGTATTAACCCCTGCCCCACCAATGCATACCACTGCTCCACCAATGTGTATTAACCCCTCCCCCACGAATGCATACCACAGCCCCAAAAATGTGTAATAACCCCTGCCCCACCAATGCATGCCACTGCCCCACCAATGTATATTAACTCCTGCTCCACCAATGCATACCACTGCCCCACCAATGTGTATTAACCCCTCCCCCACCAATGCATAACTCTGCCCCACCAATGTGTATTAACCCCTGGTCCACAAATGCATACCACTCCCCCACCAATGTGTATTAACCCCTCCCCCACCAATGCAAACCCCTCCCCCACCAATGTGTATGAACCCCTGCTCCACCAATGCATACCACAGCTCCACCAATGTGTGTTAACTCCTGCTTCACCAAAGCATACCACTGCCCCACCAATGTGTATTAACCCCTCCTCCACCAATGCATACCACTGCCCCAAAAATGTGTATTAACCCCTCCCCCACCAATGCATATCACAGCCCCACAAATGTGTATTAACCCCTCCCCCACCAATGCATACCACAACCCCACCAATGTGTATTAACCCCTCCCCCACCAATGCATACCACTTCCCCACCAATGTTTATTAACCCCTCCCCCACCAATGCATTCTACAGCCCCAATAATGTGTATTAACCCCTGCCCCACCAATGCATGCCACTGCCCCACCAATGTATATTAATACCTGCTCCACCAATGCATACCACAGCCCCACCAATGTGTATTAACCCCTGCTCCACCAATGCATACCACAGCCCCACCAATGTGTATTAACCCCTGCTCCACCAATGCATACCACAGCCCCACCACTGTGTATTAACCCTTGACCCACCAATGCATACCACAGCCCCACCAATGTGTATTAACTCCTGACCCACTAATGCATACCACAGCCCCACCAATGTGTATTATCCCCTGACCCACCAATGCATACCACAGCCCCACCAATGTGTATTAACCCCTCCCCCACCATTGCATACCACAGCCCCACTAATGTGTATTAACCCCTCCTCCACCAATGCCTACCTCTGCCCCACCAATGTGTATTAACCCCTGCTCCACCAATGCATACCACAGCCCCACCAATGTGTATTAGCCCCTCCCCCAACAATGCGTACACAAGCCTCACCAATGTGTATTAACCACTTCTCCAACAATGCGCACCACAGCCCCACCAATGTGTATTAACCCCTCCTCCACCAATTCATACCACAGCCCCACCAATGTGTATTAACCTTTGCCCCACCAATGCATACCACAGCTCCACCAATGTGTATTAACCCCTGCTCCACCAATGCATACCACAGCCCCTCCAATGTGTATTAACCCCTGCTCCACCAATGCATACCACTGCCCCACCAATGTGTATTAACCCCTGGTCCACAAATGCATACCACTCCCCCACCAATGTGTATTAACCCCTCCCCCACCAATGCAAACCACTCCCACACCAATGTGTATTAACCCCTGCTCCACCAATGCATACCACAGCCCCACCAATGTGTGTTAACTCCTGCTTCACCAATGCATACCACTGCCCCACCAATGTGTATTAACCCCTGCTCCACCAATGCATACCACTGCTCCAAAAATGTGTATTAACTCCTCCCCCACCAATGCATACCACAGCCCCACCAATGTGTATTAACCCCTCCCCACCAATGCATACCACTTCCCCACCAATGTGTATTAACCCCTCCCCCACCAATGCATACCACAGCCCCAAAAATGTGTAATAACCCCTGCCCCACCAATGCATGCCACTGCCCCACCAATGTATATTAACCCCTGCTCCACCAATGCATACCACAGCCCCACCAATGTGTATTAACCCCTGCTCCACCAATGCATACCACAGCCTCACCAATGTGTACTAACCCTTGCTCCACCAATGCATACCACAGCCCCACCACTGTTTATTAACCCCTGACCCACCAATGCGTACCACAGCCCCACCAATGTGCTCCACCTTTGCATACCACAGCCCCACCAATGTGTATTAACCCATGACCCACTAATGCATACCACAGCACCACCAATGTGTATTAACTCCTGCTCCACCAATGCATACCACAGCCCAACCAATGTGTATTAACTCCTGACCCACTAATGCATACCACAGCCCCACCAATGTGTATTATCCCCTGACCCACCAATGCATACCACAGCCCCACCAATGTGTATAAACCCCTCCCCCACCAATACATACCACAGCCCCACCAATGTGTATTAACCCCTCCTCCACCAATGCATACCTCTGCCCCACCAATGTGTATTAACCCCTGCTCCACCAATGTATACCACAGCCCCACCAATGTGTATTAACCCTTCCCCCAACAATGCGTACCACAGCCCCACCAATGTGTATTAACCCCTCCTCCACCAAAGTATACCACAGCCCCACCAATGTGTATTAACCTTTGCCCCACCAATGCATACCACAGCTCCACCAATGTGTATTAACCCCTGCGCCACCAATGCATACCACAGCCCCTCCAATGTGTCTTAACCCCTGCTCCACCAATGCATACCACTGCCCCACCAATGTGTATTAACCCCAGCCCCACCAATGCATACCACTGCCCCAAAAATGTGTATTAACCCCTCAACCACCAATGCATACCACTGCCTCACCAATGTGTATTAACCCCTCCCCCACCAATGCATACCACAGCTCCACCAATGTGTATTAACCCCTGCTCCACCAATGCATACCACAGCCCCACCAATGTGTATTAACCCCTACTCCACCAATGCATACCACAGCCCCACCAACGTGTATTAACCCCTACTCCACCAATGCATACCACAGCCCCACCAATGTGTATTAACCCCTGGTCCACAAATGCATACCACTCCCCCACCAATGTGTATTAATCCCTCCCCCACCAATGCAAACCACTCCCCCACCAATGTGTATTAACCCCTGCTCCACCAATGCATACCACAGCCCCACCAATGTGTATTAAACCCTCCCCCACCAATGCATGCCACAGCTCCACCAATGTGTATTAACTCCTGACCCACCAATGCATACCACAGCCCCACCAATGTGTATTAACCCCTGACCCACTAATGCATACCACAGCCCCACCAATGTGTATTAACTCCTGACCCACTAATGCATACCACTTACCCAGCAATGTGTATAAACCCCTCCCCCACCAATGCATACCACAGCTCCACCAATGTGTATTAACTCCTGACCCACCAATGCGTACCACAGCTCCACCAATGTGTATTAACCCCTGCTCCACCAATGCATACCACAGCCCCTCCAATGTGTATTAACCCCTGCTCCACCAATGCATACCACTGCCCCACCAATGTGTATTAACCCCTGCCCCACCAATGCATACCACTGCCCCAAAAATGTGTATTAACCCCTCCCCCACCAATGCATACCACTGCTCCACCAATGTGTATTAACCCCTCCCCCACCAATGCATACCACAGCCCCAAAAATGTGTAATAACCCCTGCCCCACCAATGCATGCCACTGCCCCACCAATGTATATTAACCCCTGCTCCACCAATGCATACCACTGCCCCACCAATGTGTATTAACCCCTCCTCCACCAAAGCATACCACTGCCCCACCAATGTGTATTAACCCGTCCCCAACCAATGCATACCACAGCTCCACCAATGTGTATTAACCCCTGCTCCACCAATGCATACCACAGCCCCACCAACGTGTATTAACCCCTCCTCCACCAATGCATACCTCTGCCCCACCAATGTGTATTAACCCCTGCTCCACCAATGTATACCACAGCCCCACCAATGTGTATTAACCCTTCCCCCAACAATGCGTACCACAGCCCCACCAATGTGTATTAACCCCTCCTCCACCAAAGTATACCACAGCCCCACCAATGTGTATTAACCTTTGCCCCACCAATGCATACCACAGCTCCACCAATGTGTATTAACCCCTGCGCCACCAATGCATACCACAGCCCCTCCAATGTGTCTTAACCCCTGCTCCACCAATGCATACCACTGCCCCACCAATGTGTATTAACCCCAGCCCCACCAATGCATACCACTGCCCCAAAAATGTGTATTAACCCCTCAACCACCAATGCATACCACTGCCTCACCAATGTGTATTAACCCCTCCCCCACCAATGCATACCACAGCTCCACCAATGTGTATTAACCCCTGCTCCACCAATGCATACCACAGCCCCACCAATGTGTATTAACCCCTACTCCACCAATGCATACCACAGCCCCACCAACGTGTATTAACCCCTACTCCACCAATGCATACCACAGCCCCACCAATGTGTATTAACCCCTGGTCCACAAATGCATACCACTCCCCCACCAATGTGTATTAATCCCTCCCCCACCAATGCAAACCACTCCCCCACCAATGTGTATTAACCCCTGCTCCACCAATGCATACCACAGCCCCACCAATGTGTATTAAACCCTCCCCCACCAATGCATGCCACAGCTCCACCAATGTGTATTAACTCCTGACCCACCAATGCATACCACAGCCCCACCAATGTGTATTAACCCCTGACCCACTAATGCATACCACAGCCCCACCAATGTGTATTAACTCCTGACCCACTAATGCATACCACTTACCCAGCAATGTGTATAAACCCCTCCCCCACCAATGCATACCACAGCTCCACCAATGTGTATTAACTCCTGACCCACCAATGCGTACCACAGCTCCACCAATGTGTATTAACCCCTGCTCCACCAATGCATACCACAGCCCCTCCAATGTGTATTAACCCCTGCTCCACCAATGCATACCACTGCCCCACCAATGTGTATTAACCCCTGCCCCACCAATGCATACCACTGCCCCAAAAATGTGTATTAACCCCTCCCCCACCAATGCATACCACTGCTCCACCAATGTGTATTAACCCCTCCCCCACCAATGCATACCACAGCCCCAAAAATGTGTAATAACCCCTGCCCCACCAATGCATGCCACTGCCCCACCAATGTATATTAACCCCTGCTCCACCAATGCATACCACTGCCCCACCAATGTGTATTAACCCCTCCTCCACCAATGCATACCACTGCCCCACCAATGTGTATTAACCCGTCCCCAACCAATGCATACCACAGCTCCACCAATGTGTATTAACCCCTGCTCCACCAATGCATACCACAGCCCCACCAACGTGTATTAACCCCTACTCCACCAATGCATACCACAGCCCCACCAATGTATATTAACCCCTGGTCCACAAATGCATACCAATCCCCCACCAATGTTTATTAACCCCTCCCCCACCAATGCAAACCACTCCCCCACCAATGTGTATTAACCCCTGCTCCACCAAAGCATACCACTGCCCCACCAATGTGTATTAACCCCTGCTCCACCAATGCATATCACAGCCCCACAAATGTGTATTAACCCCTCCCCCACCAATGCATACCACAGCCCCACCAATGTGTATTAACCCCTCCCCCACCAATGCATACCACTTCCCCAATAATGTGTATTAACCCCTCCCCCACCAATGCTAACCACAGCCCCAAAAATGTGTATTAACCCCTGCCCCATCAATGCATGCCACTGCCCCACCAATGTATATTAACCCCTGCTCCACCAATGCATACCACAGCCCCACCAATGTATATTAACCCCTGCTCCACCAATGCATACCACAGCCCCACCAATGTGTATTAACCCCTGCTCCACCATTGCATACCACAGCCCTACCACTGTGTATTAACCCCTGACCCACCAATGCGTACCACAGCCCCACCAATGTGTATTAACCCCTCCCCACCAATGCATACCACTTCCCCACCAATGTGTATTAACCCCTCCCCCACCAATGCATACCACAGCCCCAAAAATGTGTAATAACCCCTGCCCCACCAATGCATGCCACTGCCCCACCAATGTATATTAACCCCTGCTCCACCAATGCATACCACAGCCCCACCAATGTGTATTAACCCCTGCTCCACCAATGCATACCACAGCCTCACCAATGTGTACTAACCCTTGCTCCACCAATGCATACCACAGCCCCACCACTGTTTATTAACCCCTGACCCACCAATGCGTACCACAGCCCCACCAATGTGCTCCACCTTTGCATACCACAGCCCCACCAATGTGTATTAACCCATGACCCACTAATGCATACCACAGCACCACCAATGTGTATTAACTCCTGCTCCACCAATGCATACCACAGCCCAACCAATGTGTATTAACTCCTGACCCACTAATGCATACCACAGCCCCACCAATGTGTATTATCCCCTGACCCACCAATGCATACCACAGCCCCACCAATGTGTATAAACCCCTCCCCCACCAATACATACCACAGCCCCACCAATGTGTATTAACCCCTCCTCCACCAATGCATACCTCTGCCCCACCAATGTGTATTAACCCCTGCTCCACCAATGTATACCACAGCCCCACCAATGTGTATTAACCCTTCCCCCAACAATGCGTACCACAGCCCCACCAATGTGTATTAACCCCTCCTCCACCAAAGTATACCACAGCCCCACCAATGTGTATTAACCTTTGCCCCACCAATGCATACCACAGCTCCACCAATGTGTATTAACCCCTGCGCCACCAATGCATACCACAGCCCCTCCAATGTGTCTTAACCCCTGCTCCACCAATGCATACCACTGCCCCACCAATGTGTATTAACCCCAGCCCCACCAATGCATACCACTGCCCCAAAAATGTGTATTAACCCCTCAACCACCAATGCATACCACTGCCTCACCAATGTGTATTAACCCCTCCCCCACCAATGCATACCACAGCTCCACCAATGTGTATTAACCCCTGCTCCACCAATGCATACCACAGCCCCACCAATGTGTATTAACCCCTACTCCACCAATGCATACCACAGCCCCACCAACGTGTATTAACCCCTACTCCACCAATGCATACCACAGCCCCACCAATGTGTATTAACCCCTGGTCCACAAATGCATACCACTCCCCCACCAATGTGTATTAATCCCTCCCCCACCAATGCAAACCACTCCCCCACCAATGTGTATTAACCCCTGCTCCACCAATGCATACCACAGCCCCACCAATGTGTATTAAACCCTCCCCCACCAATGCATGCCACAGCTCCACCAATGTGTATTAACTCCTGACCCACCAATGCATACCACAGCCCCACCAATGTGTATTAACCCCTGACCCACTAATGCATACCACAGCCCCACCAATGTGTATTAACTCCTGACCCACTAATGCATACCACTTACCCAGCAATGTGTATAAACCCCTCCCCCACCAATGCATACCACAGCTCCACCAATGTGTATTAACTCCTGACCCACCAATGCGTACCACAGCTCCACCAATGTGTATTAACCCCTGCTCCACCAATGCATACCACAGCCCCTCCAATGTGTATTAACCCCTGCTCCACCAATGCATACCACTGCCCCACCAATGTGTATTAACCCCTGCCCCACCAATGCATACCACTGCCCCAAAAATGTGTATTAACCCCTCCCCCACCAATGCATACCACTGCTCCACCAATGTGTATTAACCCCTCCCCCACCAATGCATACCACAGCCCCAAAAATGTGTAATAACCCCTGCCCCACCAATGCATGCCACTGCCCCACCAATGTATATTAACCCCTGCTCCACCAATGCATACCACTGCCCCACCAATGTGTATTAACCCCTCCTCCACCAAAGCATACCACTGCCCCACCAATGTGTATTAACCCGTCCCCAACCAATGCATACCACAGCTCCACCAATGTGTATTAACCCCTGCTCCACCAATGCATACCACAGCCCCACCAACGTGTATTAACCCCTCCTCCACCAATGCATACCTCTGCCCCACCAATGTGTATTAACCCCTGCTCCACCAATGTATACCACAGCCCCACCAATGTGTATTAACCCTTCCCCCAACAATGCGTACCACAGCCCCACCAATGTGTATTAACCCCTCCTCCACCAAAGTATACCACAGCCCCACCAATGTGTATTAACCTTTGCCCCACCAATGCATACCACAGCTCCACCAATGTGTATTAACCCCTGCGCCACCAATGCATACCACAGCCCCTCCAATGTGTCTTAACCCCTGCTCCACCAATGCATACCACTGCCCCACCAATGTGTATTAACCCCAGCCCCACCAATGCATACCACTGCCCCAAAAATGTGTATTAACCCCTCAACCACCAATGCATACCACTGCCTCACCAATGTGTATTAACCCCTCCCCCACCAATGCATACCACAGCTCCACCAATGTGTATTAACCCCTGCTCCACCAATGCATACCACAGCCCCACCAATGTGTATTAACCCCTACTCCACCAATGCATACCACAGCCCCACCAACGTGTATTAACCCCTACTCCACCAATGCATACCACAGCCCCACCAATGTGTATTAACCCCTGGTCCACAAATGCATACCACTCCCCCACCAATGTGTATTAATCCCTCCCCCACCAATGCAAACCACTCCCCCACCAATGTGTATTAACCCCTGCTCCACCAATGCATACCACAGCCCCACCAATGTGTATTAAACCCTCCCCCACCAATGCATGCCACAGCTCCACCAATGTGTATTAACTCCTGACCCACCAATGCATACCACAGCCCCACCAATGTGTATTAACCCCTGACCCACTAATGCATACCACAGCCCCACCAATGTGTATTAACTCCTGACCCACTAATGCATACCACTTACCCAGCAATGTGTATAAACCCCTCCCCCACCAATGCATACCACAGCTCCACCAATGTGTATTAACTCCTGACCCACCAATGCGTACCACAGCTCCACCAATGTGTATTAACCCCTGCTCCACCAATGCATACCACAGCCCCTCCAATGTGTATTAACCCCTGCTCCACCAATGCATACCACTGCCCCACCAATGTGTATTAACCCCTGCCCCACCAATGCATACCACTGCCCCAAAAATGTGTATTAACCCCTCCCCCACCAATGCATACCACTGCTCCACCAATGTGTATTAACCCCTCCCCCACCAATGCATACCACAGCCCCAAAAATGTGTAATAACCCCTGCCCCACCAATGCATGCCACTGCCCCACCAATGTATATTAACCCCTGCTCCACCAATGCATACCACTGCCCCACCAATGTGTATTAACCCCTCCTCCACCAATGCATACCACTGCCCCACCAATGTGTATTAACCCGTCCCCAACCAATGCATACCACAGCTCCACCAATGTGTATTAACCCCTGCTCCACCAATGCATACCACAGCCCCACCAACGTGTATTAACCCCTACTCCACCAATGCATACCACAGCCCCACCAATGTGTATTAACCCCTGGTCCACAAATGCATACCAATCCCCCACCAATGTTTATTAACCCCTCCCCCACCAATGCAAACCACTCCCCCACCAATGTGTATTAACCCCTGCTCCACCAAAGCATACCACTGCCCCACCAATGTGTATTAACCCCTGCTCCACCAATGCATATCACAGCCCCACAAATGTGTATTAACCCCTCCCCCACCAATGCATACCACAGCCCCACCAATGTGTATTAACCCCTCCCCCACCAATGCATACCACTTCCCCAATAATGTGTATTAACCCCTCCCCCACCAATGCTAACCACAGCCCCAAAAATGTGTATTAACCCCTGCCCCATCAATGCATGCCACTGCCCCACCAATGTATATTAACCCCTGCTCCACCAATGCATACCACAGCCCCACCAATGTATATTAACCCCTGCTCCACCAATGCATACCACAGCCCCACCAATGTGTATTAACCCCTGCTCCACCATTGCATACCACAGCCCTACCACTGTGTATTAACCCCTGACCCACCAATGCGTACCACAGCCCCACCAATGTGTATTAACCCCTGCTCCACCAATGCATACCACAGCCCCACCAATGTGTAATAACCCCTCACCCACTAATGCATACCACAGCCCCACCAATGTGTATTAACTCCTGCTCCACCAATGCATACCACAGCCCCACCAATGTGTATTAACTCCTGACCCACTAATGCATACCACAGCCCCACCAATGTGTATTATCCCCTGACCCACCAATGCATACCACAGCCCCACCAATGTGTATTAACCCCTCCCCCACCAATGCATACCACAGCCCCACCAATGTGTGTTAACTCCTGCTTCACCAATGCATACCACTGCCCCACCAATGTGTATTAACCCCTGCTCCACCAATGCATACCACTGCTCCAAAAATGTGTATTAACTCCTCCCCCACCAATGCATACCACAGCCCCACCAATGTGTATTAACCCCTCCCCACCAATGCATACCACTTCCCCACCAATGTGTATTAACCCCTCCCCCACCAATGCATACCACAGCCCCAAAAATGTGTAATAACCCCTGCCCCACCAATGCATGCCACTGCCCCACCAATGTATATTAACCCCATCTCCACCAATGCATACCACAGCCCCAACAATGTGTATTAACCCCTGCTCCACCAATGCATACCACAGCCTCACCAATGTGTACTAACCCTTGCTCCACCAATGCATACCACAGCCCCACCACTGTGTATTAACCCCTGACCCACCAATGCGTACCACAGCCCCACCAATGTGCTCCACCTTTGCATACCACAGCCCCACCAATGTGTATTAACCCATGACCCACTAATGCATACCACAGCCCCACCAATGTGTATTAACTCCTGCTCCACCAATGCATACCACAGCCCAACCAATGTGTATTAACTCCTGACCCACTAATGCATACCACAGCCCCACCAATGTGTATTATCCCCTGACCCACCAATGCATACCACAGCCCCACCAATGTGTATTAACCCCTCCCCCACCAATACATACCACAGCCCCACCAATGTGTATTAACCCCTCCTCCACCAATGCATACCTCTGCCCCACCAATGTGTATTAACCCCTGCTCCACCAATGTATACCACAGCCCCACCAATGTGTATTAACCCTTCCCCCAACAATGCGTACCACAGCCCCACCAATGTGTATTAACCCCTCCTCCACCAAAGTATACCACAGCCCCACCAATGTGTATTAACCTTTGCCCCACCAATGCATACCACAGCTCCACCAATGTGTATTAACCCCTGCGCCACCAATGCATACCACAGCCCCTCCAATGTGTATTAACCCCTGCTCCACCAATGCATACCACTGCCCCACCAATGTGTATTAACCCCAGCCCCACCAATGCATACCACTGCCCCAAAAATGTGAATTAACCCCTCAACCACCAATGCATACCACTGCCTCACCAATGTGTATTAACCCCTCCCCCACCAATGCATACCACAGCTCCACCAATGTGTATTAACCCCTGCTCCACCAATGCATACCACAGCCCCACCAATGTGTATTAACCCCTACTCCACCAATGCATACCACAGCCCCACCAACGTGTATTAACCCCTACTCCACCAATGCATACCACAGCCCCACCAATGTGTATTAACCCCTGGTCCACAAATGCATACCACTCCCCCACCAATGTGTATTAATCCCTCCCCCACCAATGCAAACCACTCCCCCACCAATGTGTATTAACCCCTGCTCCACCAATGCATACCACAGCCCCACCAATGTGTATTAAACCCTCCCCCACCAATGCATGCCATAGCTCCACCAATGTGTATTAACTCCTGACCCACCAATGCATACCACAGCCCCACCAATGTGTATTAACCCCTGACCCACTAATGCATACCACAGCCCCACCAATGTGTATTAACTCCTGACCCACTAATGCATACCACTTACCCAGCAATGTGTATAAACCCCTCCCCCACCAATGCATACCACAGCTCCACCAATGTGTATAAACTCCTGACCCACCAATGCGTACCACAGCTCCACCAATGTGTATTAACCCCTGCTCCACCAATGCATACCACAGCCCCTCCAATGTGTATTAACCCCTGCTCCACCAATGCATACCACTGCCCCACCAATGTGTATTAACCCCTGCCCCACCAATGCATACCACTGCCCCAAAAATGTGTATTAACCCCTCCCCCACCAATGCATACCACTGCTCCACCAATGTATATTAACCCCTCCCCCACCAATGCATACCACAGCCCCAAAAATGTGTAATAACCCCTGCCCCACCAATGCATGCCACTGCCCCACCAATGTATATTAACCCCTGCTCCACCAATGCATACCACTGCCCCACCAATGTGTATTAACCCCTCCTCCACCAATGCATACCACTGCCCCACCAATGTGTATTAACCCGTCCCCAACCAATGCATACCACAGCTCCACCAATGTGTATTAACCCCTGCTCCACCAAAGCATACTACAGCCCCACCAATGTGTATTAACCCCTACTCCACCAATGCATACCACAGCCCCACCAACGTGTATTAACCCCTACTCCACCAATGCATACCACAGCCCCACCAATGTGTATTAACCCCTGGTCCACAAATGCATACCAATCCCCCACCAATGTTTATTAACCCCTCCCCCACCAATGCAAACCACTCCCCCACCAATGTGTATTAACCCCTGCTCCACCAAAGCATACCACTGTCCCACCAATGTGTATTAACCCCTGCTCCACCAATGCATACCACTGCCCCAAAAATGTGTATTAACCCCTCCCCCACCAATGCATATCACAGCCCCACAAATGTGTATTAACCCCTCCCCCACCAATGCATACCACAGCCCCACCAATGTGTATTAACCCCTCCCCCACCAATGCATACCACTTCCCCATAATGTGTATTAACCCCTCCCCCACCAATGCTAACCACAGCCCCAAAAATGTGTATTAACCCCTGCCCCACCAATGCATGCCACTGCCCCACCAATGTATATTAACCCCTGCTCCACCAATGCATACCACAGCCCCACCAATGTATATTAACCCCTGCTCCACCAATGCATACCACAGCCCCACCAATGTGTATTAACCCCTGCTCCACCAATGCATACCACAGCCCTACCACTGTGTATTAACCCCTGACCCACCAATGCGTACCACAGCCCCACCAATGTGTATTAACCCCTGCTCCACCAATGCATACCACAGCCCCACCAATGTGTAATAACCCCTCACCCACTAATGCATACCACAGCCCCACCAATGTGTATTAACTCCTGCTCCACCAATGCATACCACAGCCCCACCAATGTGTATTAACTCCTGACCCACTAATGCATACCACAGCCCCACCAATGTGTATTATCCCCTGACCCACCAATGCATACCACAGCCCCACCAATGTGTATTAACCTTTGCCCCACCAATGCATACTACAGCTCCACCAATGTGTATTAACCCCTGCTCCACCAATGCATACCACAGCCCCTCCAATGTGTATTAACCCCTGCTCCACCAATGCATACCACTGCCCCACCAATGTGTATTAACCCCTGGTCCACAAATGCATACCACTCCCCCACCAATGTGTATTAACCTCTCCCCCACCAATGCAAACCACTCCCCCACCAATGTGTATTAACCCCTGCTCCACCAATGCATACCACAGCCCCACCAATGTGTGTTAACTCCTGCTTCACCAATGCATACCACTGCCCCACCAATGTGTATTAACCCCTGCTCCACCAATGCATACCACTGCCCCAAAAATGTGTATTAACCCCTCCCCCACCAATGCGTACCACAGCCCCACCAATGTGTATTAACCCCTCCCCCACCAATGCATACCACTTCCCCACCGATGTTAATTAACCCCTCCCCCACCAATGCATACCACAGCCCCAAAAATGTGTAATAACCCCTGCCCCACCAATGCATGCCACTGCCCCACCAATGTATATTAACCCCTGCTCCACCAATGCATACCAGAGCCCCACCAATGTGTATTAACCCCTGCTCCACCAATGCATACCACAGCCCCTCCAATGTGTATTAACCCCTGCTCCACCAATGCATACCACTGCCCCACCAATGTGTATTAACCCCTGCCCCACCAATGCATACCACTGCCCCAAAAATGTGTATTAACCCCTCCCCCACCAATGCATACCACTGCTCCACCAATGTATATTAACCCCTCCCCCACCAATGCATACCACAGCCCCAAAAATGTGTAATAACCCCTGCCCCACCAATGCATGCCACTGCCCCACCAATGTATATTAACGCCTGCTCCACCAATGCATACCACTGCCCCACCAATGTGTATTAACCCCTCCTCCACCAATGCATACCACTGCCCCACCAATGTGTATTAACCCGTCACCAACCAATGCATACCACAGCTCCACCAATGTGTATTAACCCCTGCTCCACCAAAGCATACTACAGCCCCACCAATGTGTATTAACCCCTACTCCACCAATGCATACCACAGCCCCACCAACGTGTATTAACCCCTACTCCACCAATGCATACCACAGCCCCACCAATGTGTATTAACCCCTGGTCCACAAATGCATACCAATCCCCCACCAATGTTTATTAACCCCTCCCCCACCAATGCAAACCACTCCCCCACCAATGTGTATTAACCCCTGCTCCACCAAAGCATACCACTGCCCCACCAATGTGTATTAACCCCTGCTCCACCAATGCATACCATTGCCCCAAAAATGTGTATTAACCCCTCCCCCACCAATGCATATCACAGCCCCACAAATGTGTATTAACCCCTCCCCCACCAATGCATACCACAGCCCCACCAATGTGTATTAACCCCTCCCCCACCAATGCATACCACTTCCCCAATAATGTGTATTAACCCCTCCCCCACCAATGCTAACCACAGCCCCAAAAATGTGTATTAACCCCTGCCCCACCAATGCATGCCACTGCCCCACCAATGTATATTAACCCCTGCTCCACCAATGCATACCACAGCCCCACCAATGTATATTAACCCCTGCTCCACCAATGCATACCACAGCCCCACCAATGTGTATTAACCCCTGCTCCACCAATGCATACCACAGCCCTACCACTGTGTATTAACCCCTGACCCACCAATGCGTACCACAGCCCCACCAATGTGTATTAACCCCTGCTCCACCAATGCATACCACAGCCCCACCAATGTGTAATAACCCCTCACCCACTAATGCATACCACAGCCCCACCAATGTGTATTAACTCCTGCTCCACCAATGCATACCACAGCCCCACCAATGTGTATTAACTCCTGACCCACTAATGCATACCACAGCCCCACCAATGTGTATTATCCCCTGACCCACCAATGCATACCACAGCCCCACCAATGTGTATTAACCTTTGCCCCACCAATGCATACTACAGCTCCACCAATGTGTATTAACCCCTGCTCCACCAATGCATACCACAGCCCCTCCAATGTGTATTAACCCCTGCTCCACCAATGCATACCACTGCCCCACCAATGTGTATTAACCCCTGGTCCACAAATGCATACCACTCCCCCACCAATGTGTATTAACCCCTCCCCCACCAATGCAAACCACTCCCCCACCAATGTGTATTAACCCCTGCTCCACCAATGCATACCACAGCCCCACCAATGTGTGTTAACTCCTGCTTCACCAATGCATACCACTGCCCCACCAATGTGTATTAACCCCTGCTCCACCAATGCATACCACTGCCCCAAAAATGTGTATTAACCCCTCCCCCACCAATGCGTACCACAGCCCCACCAATGTGTATTAACCCCTCCCCCACCAATGCATACCACTTCCCCACTGATGTTAATTAACCCCTCCCCCACCAATGCATACCACAGCCCCAAAAATGTGTAATAACCCCTGCCCCACCAATGCATGCCACTGCCCCACCAATGTATATTAACCCCTGCTCCACCAATGCATACCAGAGCCCCACCAATGTGTATTAACCCCTGCTCCACCAATGCATACCACAGCCCCACCAATGTGTATTAACCCTTGCTCCACCAATGCATACCACAGCCCCACCACTGTGTATTAACCCCTGACCCACCAATGCGTACCACAGCCCCACCAATGTGTATTAACCCCTGCTCCACCTTTGCATACCACAGCCCCACCAATGTGTATTAACCCCAGACCTACTAATGCATACCACAGCCCCACCAATGTGTATTAACTCCTGCTCCACCAATGCATACCACAGCCCAACCAATGTGTATTAACTCCTGACCCACTAATGCATACCACAGCCCCACCAATGTGTATTATCCCCTGACCCACCAATGCATACCACAGCCTCACCAATGTGTATTAACCCCTCCCCCACCAATGCATACCACAGCCCCACCAATGTGTATTAACCCCTCCTCCACCAATGCATACCTCTGCCCCACCAATGTGTATTAACCCCTGCTCCACCAATGCATACCACAGCCCCACCAATTTGTATTAACCCCTCCCCCAACAATGCGTACCACAGCCTCACCAATGTGTATTAACCCCTCCCCCAACAATGCGTACCACAGCCCCACCAATGTTTATTAACCCCTCATCCACCAATGCATACCACAGCCCCACCAATGTGTATTAACCTTTGCCCCACCAATGCATACCACAGCTCCACCAATGTGTATTAACCCCTGCACCACCAATGCATACCACAGCCCCTCCAATGTGTATTAAACCCTGCTCCACCAATGCATACCACTGCCCCACCAATGTGTATTAACCCCAGCCCCACCAATGCATACCACTGTCCCAAAAATGAGTATTAACCCCTCCCCCACCAATGCATACCACTGCCCCACCAATGTGAATTAACCCATCCCCCACCAATGCATACCACAGCTCCACCAATGTGTATTAACCCCTGCTCCACCAATGGATACCACAGCCCCACCAATGTGTATTAACCCCTACTCCACCAATGCATACCACAGCCCCACCAATGTGTATTAACCCCTGACCCACTAATGCATACCACAGCCCCACCAATGTGTATTAACTCCTGCTCCACCAATGCATACCACAGCCCCACCAATGTGTATTAACTCCTGACCCACTAATGCATACCACAGCCCCACCAATGTGTATTATCCCCTGACCCACCAATGCATACCACAGCCCCACCAATGTGTATTAACCCCTCCCCCACCAATGCATACCACAGCCCCACCAATGTGTATTAACCCCTCCTCCACCAATGCATACCTCTGCCATACCAATGTGTATTAACCCCTGCTCCACCAATGCATACCACAGCCCGACCAATGTGTATTAACCCCTCCCCAAACAATGCGTACCACAGCCTCACCAATGTGTATTAACCCCTCCCCCAACAATGCGTACCACAGCCCCACCAATGTGTATTAACCCCTCCTCCACCAATGCATACCACAGCCCCACCAATGTGTATTAACCCCTCCCCCACCAATGCATACCACAGCCCCAAAAATGTGTAATAACCCCTCCCCCACCAATGCATACCACTGCTCCACCAATGTGTATTAACTCCTGACCCACCAATGCGTACCACAGCTCCACCAATGTGTATTAACTCCTGACCCACCAATGCGTACCACAGCTCCACCAATGTGTATTAACCCCTGCTCCACCAATGCATACCACAGCCCCTCCAATGTGTATTAACCCCTGCTCCACCAATGCAAACCACTGCCCCACCAATGTGTATTAACCCCTGCCCCACCAATGCATACCACTGCCCCAAAAATGTGTATTAACCCCTCCCCCACCAATGCATACCACTGCTCCACCAATGTGTATTAACCCCTCCCCCACCAATGCATACCACAGCTCCACCAATGTGTATTAACCCCTGCTCCACCAATGCATACCACTACCCCACCAATGTGTATTAACCCCTCCCTCACCAATGCATACCACGGCCCCACCAATGTGTATTAACCTTTGCCCCACCAATGCATACCACTGCCCCCAAAATGTGTATTAACCCCTCCCTCACCAATGCATACCACTGCCCCAAAAATGTGTACTAACCCCTCCCCCACCAATGCATACCACAGCCCCACCAATGTGTATTAACCCCTCCCCCACCAATGCATACTACTGCCCCACCAATGTGTATTAACCCGTCCCCAACCAATGCTTACCACAGCTCCACCAATGTGTATTAACCCCTGCTCAACCAATGCATACCACAGCCCCACCAACGTGTATTAACCCCTACTCCACCAATGTATACCACAGCCCCACCAATGTGTATTAACCCCTGGTCCACAAATGCATACCACTCCCCCACCAATGTGTATTAACCCCTCCCCCACCAATGCAAACCACTCCCCCACCAATGTGTATTAACCCCTGCTCCACCAATGCATACCACAGCCCCACCAATGTCTGTTAACTCCTGCTTCACCAATGCATACCATTGCCCCAAAAATGTGTATTAACCCCTCCCCCACCAATGCATACCACAGCCCCACCATTGTGTGTTAACCCCTCCCCCACCAATGCATACCACAGCCCCACCAATGTGTATTAACCCCTCCCCCACCAATGCATACCACAGCCCCACCAATGTGTATTAACCCCTCCCCCACCAATGCATACCACTTCCCCACCAATGTGTATTAAACCCTCCCCCACCAATGCATACCACAGCCCCAAAAATGTGTATTAACCCCTGCCCCACCAATGCATGCCACTGCCCCACCAATGTGTATTAACCCCTGCTCCACCAATGCATACCACAGCCCCACCAATGTGTATTAACTCCTGCTCCACCAATGCATACCACAGCCCCACCAATGTGTATTAACCCCTGCTCCACCAATGCATACCACAGCCCCACCACTGTGTATTAACCCCTCCCCCACCAATGCATACCACAGACCCACCAATGTGTATTAACCCCTCCTCCACCAATGCATACCTCAGCCCCACCAATGTGTATTAACCCCTGCTCCACCAATGCATACCACAGCCCCACCAATGTGTATTAACCCCTCCCCCAACAATGCGTACCACAGCCTCACCAATGTGTATTAACCTCTCCCCCAACAATGCGTACCACAGCCCCACCAATGTGTATTAACCCTGCACCACCAATGCATACCACAGCCCCTCCAATGTGTATTAAACCCTGCTCCACCAATGCATACCACTGCCCCACCAATGTGTATTAACCCCAGCCCCACCAATGCATACCACTGCCCCAAAAATGTGTATTAACCCCTCCCCCACCAATGCATACCACAGCCCCACCAATGTGTAATAACCCCTCACCCACTAATGCATACTACAGCCCCACCAATGTGTATTAACTCCTGCTCCACCAATGCATACCACAGCCCCACCAATGTGTATTAACTCCTGACCCACTAATGCATACCACAGCCCCACCAATGTGTATTATCCCCTCACCCACCAATGCATACCACAGCCCCACCAATGTGTATTAACCCCTCCCCCACCAATGCATACCACAGCCCCACCAATGTGTATTAACCCCTCCTCCACCAATGCATACCTCTGCCCCACCAATGTGTATTAACCCCTGCTCCACCAATGCATACCACAGCCCGACCAATGTGTATTAACCCCTCCCCCAACAGTGCGTACCACAGCCTCACCAATGTGTTTTAACCCCTCCCCCAACAATGCGTACCACAGCCCCACCAATGTGTATTAACCCCTCCTCCACCAATGCATACCACAGCCCCACCAATGTGTATTAACCTTTGCCCCACCAATGCATACTACAGCTCCACCAATGTGTATTAACCCCTGCTCCACCAATGCATACCACAGCCCCACCAATGTGTGTTAACTCCTGCTTCACCAATGCATACCACTGCCCCACCAATGTGTATTAACCCCTGCTCCACCAATGCATACCACTGCCGAAAAAATGTGTATTAACCCCTCCCCCACCAATGCGTACCACAGCCCCACCAATGTGTATTAACCCCTCCCCCACCAATGCATACCACTTCCCCACCGATGTTAATTAACCCCTCCCCCACCAATGCATACCACAGCCCCAAAAATGTGTAATAACCCCTGCCCCACCAATGCATGCCACTGCCCCACCAATGTATATTAACCCCTGCTCCACCAATGCATACCAGAGCCTCACCAATGTGTATTAACCCCTGCTCCACCAATGCATACCACAGCCCCACCAATGTGTATTAACCCTTGCTCCACCAATGCATACCACAGCCCCACCACTGTGTATTAACCCCTGACCCACCAATGCGTACCACAGCCCCACCAATGTGTATTAACCCCTGCTCCACCTTTGCATACCACAGCCCCACCAATGTGTATTAACCCCTGACCCACTAATGCATACCACAGCCCCACCAATGTGTATTAACTCCTGCTCCACCAATGCATACCACAGCCCAACCAATGTGTATTAACTCCTGACCCACTAATGCATACCACAGCCCCACCAATGTGTATTATCCCCTGACCCACCAATGCATACCACAGCCTCACCAATGTGTATTAACCCCTCCCCCACCAATGCATACCACAGCCCTACCAATGTGTATTAACCCCTCCTCCACCAATGCATACCTCTGCCCCACCAATGTGTATTAACCCCTGCTCCACCAATGCATACCACAGCCCCACCAATGTGTATTAACCCCTCCCCCAACAATGCGTACCACAGCCTCACCAATGTGTATTAACCCCTCCCCCAACAATGCGTACCACAGCCCCACCAATGTGTATTAACCCCTCCTCCACCAATGCATACCACAGCCCCACCAATGTGTATTAACCTTTGCCCCACCAATGCATACCACAGCTCCACCAATGTGTATTAACCCCTGCACCACCAATGCATACCACAGCCCCTCCAATGTGTATTAAACCCTGCTCCACCAATGCATACCACTGCCCCACCAATGTGTATTAACCCCAGCCCCACCAATGCATACCACTGTCCCAAAAATGAGTATTAACCCCTCCCCCACCAATGCATACCACTGCCCCACCAATGTGAATTAACCCATCCCCCACCAATGCATACCACAGCTCCACCAATGTGTATTAACCCCTGCTCCACCAATGCATACCACAGCCCCACCAATGTGTATTAACCCCTACTCCACCAATGCATACCACAGCCCCACCAATGTGTATTAACCCCTGACCCACTAATGCATACCACAGCCCCACCAATGTGTATTAACTCCTGCTCCACCAATGCATACCACAGCCCCACCATTGTGTATTAACTCCTGACCCACTAATGCATACCACAGCCCCACCAATGTGTATTATCCCCTGACCCACCAATGCATACCACAGCCCCACCAATGTGTATTAACCCCTCCCCCACCAATGCATACCACAGCCCCACCAATGTGTATTAACCCCTCCTCCACCAATGCATACCTCTGCCCCACCAATGTGTATTAACCCCTGCTCCACCAATGCATACCACAGCCCGACCAATGTGTATTAACCCCTCCCCCAACAATGCGTACCACAGCCTCACCAATGTGTATTAACCCCTCCCCCAACAATGCGTACCACAGCCCCACCAATGTGTATTAACCCCTCCTCCACCAATGCATACCACAGCCCCACCAATGTGTATTAACCCCTCCCCCACCAATGCATACCACAGCCCCAAAAATGTGTAATAACCCCTCCCCCACCAATGCATACCACTGCTCCACCAATGTGTATTAACTCCTGACCCACCAATGCGTACCACAGCTCCACCAATGTGTATTAACTCCTGACCCACCAATGCGTACCACAGCTCCACCAATGTGTATTAACCCCTGCTCCACCAATGCATACCACAGCCCCTCCAATGTGTATTAACCCCTGCTCCACCAATGCAAACCACTGCCCCACCAATGTGTATTAACCCCTGCCCCACCAATGCATACCACTGCCCCAAAAATGTGTATTAACCCCTCCCCCACCAATGCATACCACTGCTCCACCAATGTGTATTAACCCCTGCTCCACCTTTGCATACCACAGCCCCACCAATGTGTATTAACCCCTGACCCACTAATGCATACCACAGCCCCACCAATGTGTATTAACTCCTGCTCCACCAATGCATACCACAGCCCAACCAATGTGTATTAACTCCTGACCCACTAATGCATACCACAGCCCCACCAATGTGTATTATCCCCTGACCCACCAATGCATACCACAGCCTCACCAATGTGTATTAACCCCTCCCCCACCAATGCATACCACAGCCCCACCAATGTGTATTAACCCCTCCTCCACCAATGCATACCTCTGCCCCACCAATGTGTATTAACCCCTGCTCCACCAATGCATACCACAGCCCCACCAATGTGTATTAACCCCTCCCCCAACAATGCGTACCACAGCCTCACCAATGTGTATTAACCCCTCCCCCAACAATGCGTACCACAGCCCCACCAATGTGTATTAACCCCTCATCCACCAATGCATACCACAGCCCCACCAATGTGTATTAACCTTTGCCCCACCAATGCATACCACAGCTCCACCAATGTGTATTAACCCCTGCACCACCAATGCATACCACAGCCCCTCCAATGTGTATTAAACCCTGCTCCACCAATGCATACCACTGCCCCACCAATGTGTATTAACCCCAGCCCCACCAATGCATACCACTGTCCCAAAAATGAGTATTAACCCCTCCCCCACCAATGCATACCACTGCCCCACCAATGTGAATTAACCCATCCCCCACCAATGCATACCACAGCTCCACCAATGTGTATTAACCCCTGCTCCACCAATGGATACCACAGCCCCACCAATGTGTATTAACCCCTACTCCACCAATGCATACCACAGCCCCACCAATGTGTATTAACCCCTGACCCACTAATGCATACCACAGCCCCACCAATGTGTATTAACTCCTGCTCCACCAATGCATACCACAGCCCCACCAATGTGTATTAACTCCTGACCCACTAATGCATACCACAGCCCCACCAATGTGTATTATCCCCTGACCCACCAATGCATACCACAGCCCCACCAATGTGTATTAACCCCTCCCCCACCAATGCATACCACAGCCCCACCAATGTGTATTAACCCCTCCTCCACCAATGCATACCTCTGCCCCACCAATGTGTATTAACCCCTGCTCCACCAATGCATACCACAGCCCGACCAATGTGTATTAACCCCTCCCCAAACAATGCGTACCACAGCCTCACCAATGTGTATTAACCCCTCCCCCAACAATGCGTACCACAGCCCCACCAATGTGTATTAACCCCTCCTCCACCAATGCATACCACAGCCCCACCAATGTGTATTAACCCCTCCCCCACCAATGCATACCACAGCCCCAAAAATGTGTAATAACCCCTCCCCCACCAATGCATACCACTGCTCCACCAATGTGTATTAACTCCTGACCCACCAATGCGTACCACAGCTCCACCAATGTGTATTAACTCCTGACCCACCAATGCGTACCACAGCTCCACCAATGTGTATTAACCCCTGCTCCACCAATGCATACCACAGCCCCTCCAATGTGTATTAACCCCTGCTCCACCAATGCAAACCACTGCCCCACCAATGTGTATTAACCCCTGCCCCACCAATGCATACCACTGCCCCAAAAATGTGTATTAACCCCTCCCCCACCAATGCATACCACTGCTCCACCAATGTGTATTAACCCCTCCCCCAACAATGCGTACCACAGCCTCACCAATGTGTATTAACCTCTCCCCCAACAATGCGTACCACAGCCCCACCAATGTGTATTAACCCTGCACCACCAATGCATACCACAGCCCCTCCAATGTGTATTAAACCCTGCTCCACCAATGCATACCACTGCCCCACCAATGTGTATTAACCCCAGCCCCACCAATGCATACCACTGCCCCAAAAATGTGTATTAACCCCTCCCCCACCAATGCATACCACAGCCCCACCAATGTGTAATAACCCCTCACCCACTAATGCATACTACAGCCCCACCAATGTGTATTAACTCCTGCTCCACCAATGCATACCACAGCCCCACCAATGTGTATTAACTCCTGACCCACTAATGCATACCACAGCCCCACCAATGTGTATTATCCCCTCACCCACCAATGCATACCACAGCCCCACCAATGTGTATTAACCCCTCCCCCACCAATGCATACCACAGCCCCACCAATGTGTATTAACCCCTCCTCCACCAATGCATACCTCTGCCCCACCAATGTGTATTAACCCCTGCTCCACCAATGCATACCACAGCCCGACCAATGTGTATTAACCCCTCCCCCAACAGTGCGTACCACAGCCTCACCAATGTGTTTTAACCCCTCCCCCAACAATGCGTACCACAGCCCCACCAATGTGTATTAACCCCTCCTCCACCAATGCATACCACAGCCCCACCAATGTGTATTAACCTTTGCCCCACCAATGCATACTACAGCTCCACCAATGTGTATTAACCCCTGCTCCACCAATGCATACCACAGCCCCACCAATGTGTGTTAACTCCTGCTTCACCAATGCATACCACTGCCCCACCAATGTGTATTAACCCCTGCTCCACCAATGCATACCACTGCCGAAAAAATGTGTATTAACCCCTCCCCCACCAATGCGTACCACAGCCCCACCAATGTGTATTAACCCCTCCCCCACCAATGCATACCACTTCCCCACCGATGTTAATTAACCCCTCCCCCACCAATGCATACCACAGCCCCAAAAATGTGTAATAACCCCTGCCCCACCAATGCATGCCACTGCCCCACCAATGTATATTAACCCCTGCTCCACCAATGCATACCAGAGCCTCACCAATGTGTATTAACCCCTGCTCCACCAATGCATACCACAGCCCCACCAATGTGTATTAACCCTTGCTCCACCAATGCATACCACAGCCCCACCACTGTGTATTAACCCCTGACCCACCAATGCGTACCACAGCCCCACCAATGTGTATTAACCCCTGCTCCACCTTTGCATACCACAGCCCCACCAATGTGTATTAACCCCTGACCCACTAATGCATACCACAGCCCCACCAATGTGTATTAACTCCTGCTCCACCAATGCATACCACAGCCCAACCAATGTGTATTAACTCCTGACCCACTAATGCATACCACAGCCCCACCAATGTGTATTATCCCCTGACCCACCAATGCATACCACAGCCTCACCAATGTGTATTAACCCCTCCCCCACCAATGCATACCACAGCCCTACCAATGTGTATTAACCCCTCCTCCACCAATGCATACCTCTGCCCCACCAATGTGTATTAACCCCTGCTCCACCAATGCATACCACAGCCCCACCAATGTGTATTAACCCCTCCCCCAACAATGCGTACCACAGCCTCACCAATGTGTATTAACCCCTCCCCCAACAATGCGTACCACAGCCCCACCAATGTGTATTAACCCCTCCTCCACCAATGCATACCACAGCCCCACCAATGTGTATTAACCTTTGCCCCACCAATGCATACCACAGCTCCACCAATGTGTATTAACCCCTGCACCACCAATGCATACCACAGCCCCTCCAATGTGTATTAAACCCTGCTCCACCAATGCATACCACTGCCCCACCAATGTGTATTAACCCCAGCCCCACCAATGCATACCACTGTCCCAAAAATGAGTATTAACCCCTCCCCCACCAATGCATACCACTGCCCCACCAATGTGAATTAACCCATCCCCCACCAATGCATACCACAGTTCCACCAATGTGTATTAACCCCTGCTCCACCAATGCATACCACAGCCCCACCAATGTGTATTAACCCCTACTCCACCAATGCATACCACAGCCCCACCAATGTGTATTAACCCCTGACCCACTAATGCATACCACAGCCCCACCAATGTGTATTAACTCCTGCTCCACCAATGCATACCACAGCCCCACCATTGTGTATTAACTCCTGACCCACTAATGCATACCACAGCCCCACCAATGTGTATTATCCCCTGACCCACCAATGCATACCACAGCCCCACCAATGTGTATTAACCCCTCCCCCACCAATGCATACCACAGCCCCACCAATGTGTATTAACCCCTCCTCCACCAATGCATACCTCTGCCCCACCAATGTGTATTAACCCCTGCTCCACCAATGCATACCACAGCCCGACCAATGTGTATTAACCCCTCCCCCAACAATGCGTACCACAGCCTCACCAATGTGTATTAACCCCTCCCCCAACAATGCGTACCACAGCCCCACCAATGTGTATTAACCCCTCCTCCACCAATGCATACCACAGCCCCACCAATGTGTATTAACCCCTCCCCCACCAATGCATACCACAGCCCCAAAAATGTGTAATAACCCCTCCCCCACCAATGCATACCACTGCTCCACCAATGTGTATTAACTCCTGACCCACCAATGCGTACCACAGCTCCACCAATGTGTATTAACTCCTGACCCACCAATGCGTACCACAGCTCCACCAATGTGTATTAACCCCTGCTCCACCAATGCATACCACAGCCCCTCCAATGTGTATTAACCCCTGCTCCACCAATGCAAACCACTGCCCCACCAATGTGTATTAACCCCTGCCCCACCAATGCATACCACTGCCCCAAAAATGTGTATTAACCCCTCCCCCACCAATGCATACCACTGCTCCACCAATGTGTATTAACCCCTGCTCCACCTTTGCATACCACAGCCCCACCAATGTGTATTAACCCCTGACCCACTAATGCATACCACAGCCCCACCAATGTGTATTAACTCCTGCTCCACCAATGCATACCACAGCCCAACCAATGTGTATTAACTCCTGACCCACTAATGCATACCACAGCCCCACCAATGTGTATTATCCCCTGACCCACCAATGCATACCACAGCCTCACCAATGTGTATTAACCCCTCCCCCACCAATGCATACCACAGCCCCACCAATGTGTATTAACCCCTCCTCCACCAATGCATACCTCTGCCCCACCAATGTGTATTAACCCCTGCTCCACCAATGCATACCACAGCCCCACCAATGTGTATTAACCCCTCCCCCAACAATGCGTACCACAGCCTCACCAATGTGTATTAACCCCTCCCCCAACAATGCGTACCACAGCCCCACCAATGTGTATTAACCCCTCATCCACCAATGCATACCACAGCCCCACCAATGTGTATTAACCTTTGCCCCACCAATGCATACCACAGCTCCACCAATGTGTATTAACCCCTGCACCACCAATGCATACCACAGCCCCTCCAATGTGTATTAAACCCTGCTCCACCAATGCATACCACTGCCCCACCAATGTGTATTAACCCCAGCCCCACCAATGCATACCACTGTCCCAAAAATGAGTATTAACCCCTCCCCCACCAATGCATACCACTGCCCCACCAATGTGAATTAACCCATCCCCCACCAATGCATACCACAGCTCCACCAATGTGTATTAACCCCTGCTCCACCAATGGATACCACAGCCCCACCAATGTGTATTAACCCCTACTCCACCAATGCATACCACAGCCCCACCAATGTGTATTAACCCCTGACCCACTAATGCATACCACAGCCCCACCAATGTGTATTAACTCCTGCTCCACCAATGCATACCACAGCCCCACCAATGTGTATTAACTCCTGACCCACTAATGCATACCACAGCCCCACCAATGTGTATTATCCCCTGACCCACCAATGCATACCACAGCCCCACCAATGTGTATTAACCCCTCCCCCACCAATGCATACCACAGCCCCACCAATGTGTATTAACCCCTCCTCCACCAATGCATACCTCTGCCCCACCAATGTGTATTAACCCCTGCTCCACCAATGCATACCACAGCCCGACCAATGTGTATTAACCCCTCCCCAAACAATGCGTACCACAGCCTCACCAATGTGTATTAACCCCTCCCCCAACAATGCGTACCACAGCCCCACCAATGTGTATTAACCCCTCCTCCACCAATGCATACCACAGCCCCACCAATGTGTATTAACCCCTCCCCCACCAATGCATACCACAGCCCCAAAAATGTGTAATAACCCCTCCCCCACCAATGCATACCACTGCTCCACCAATGTGTATTAACTCCTGACCCACCAATGCGTACCACAGCTCCACCAATGTGTATTAACTCCTGACCCACCAATGCGTACCACAGCTCCACCAATGTGTATTAACCCCTGCTCCACCAATGCATACCACAGCCCCTCCAATGTGTATTAACCCCTGCTCCACCAATGCAAACCACTGCCCCACCAATGTGTATTAACCCCTGCCCCACCAATGCATACCACTGCCCCAAAAATGTGTATTAACCCCTCCCCCACCAATGCATACCACTGCTCCACCAATGTGTATTAACCCCTCCCCCACCAATGCATACCACAGCTCCACCAATGTGTATTAACCCCTGCTCCACCAATGCATACCACTACCCCACCAATGTGTATTAACCCCTCCCTCACCAATGCATACCACGGCCCCACCAATGTGTATTAACCTTTGCCCCACCAATGCATACCACTGCCCCCAAAATGTGTATTAACCCCTCCCTCACCAATGCATACCACTGCCCCAAAAATGTGTACTAACCCCTCCCCCACCAATGCATACCACAGCCCCACCAATGTGTATTAACCCCTCCCCCACCAATGCATACTACTGCCCCACCAATGTGTATTAACCCGTCCCCAACCAATGCTTACCACAGCTCCACCAATGTGTATTAACCCCTGCTCAACCAATGCATACCACAGCCCCACCAACATGTATTAACCCCTACTCCACCAATGTATACCACAGCCCCACCAATGTGTATTAACCCCTGGTCCACAAATGCATACCACTCCCCCACCAATGTGTATTAACCCCTCCCCCACCAATGCAAACCACTCCCCCACCAATGTGTATTAACCCCTGCTCCACCAATGCATACCACAGCCCCACCAATGTCTGTTAACTCCTGCTTCACCAATGCATACCACTGCCCCAAAAATGTGTATTAACCCCTCCCCCACCAATGCATACCACAGCCCCACCATTGTGTGTTAACCCCTCCCCCACCAATGCATACCACAGCCCCACCAATGTGTATTAACCCCTCCCCCACCAATGCATACCACAGCAACACCAATGTGAATTAACCCCTCCCCCACCAATGCATACCACTTCCCCACCAATGTGTATTAACCCCTGCTCCACCAATGCATACCACAGCCCCACCAATTTGTATTAACCCCTCCCCCAACAATGCGTACCACAGCCTCACCAATGTGTATTAACCCCTCCCCCAACAATGCGTACCACAGCCGCACCAATGTGTATTAACCCCTCCTCCACCAATGCATACCACAGCCCCACCAATGTGTATTAACCTTTGCCCCACCAATGCATACCACAGCTCCACCAATGTGTATTAACCCCTGCACCACCAATGCATACCACAGCCCCTCCAATGTGTATTAAACCCTGCTCCACCAATGCATACCACTGCCCCACCAATGTGTATTAACCCCAGCCCCAACAATGCATACCACTGTCCCAAAAATGAGTATTAACCCCTCCCCACCAATGCATACCACTGCCCCACCAATGTGAATTAACCCATCCCCCACCAATGCATACCACAGCTCCACCAATGTGTATTAACCCCTGCTCCACCAATGCATACCACAGCCCCACCAATGTGTATTAACCCCTACTCCACCAATGCATACCACAGCCCCACCAATGTGTATTAACCCCTGACCCACTAATGCATACCACAGCCCCACCAATGTGTATTAACTCCTGCTCCACCAATGCATACCACAGCCCCACCAATGTGTATTAACTCCTGACCCACTAATGCATACCACAGCCCCACCAATGTGTATTATCCCCTGACCCACCAATGCATACCACAGCCCCACCAATGTGTATTAACCCCTCCCCCACCAATGCATACCACAGCCCCACCAATGTGTATTAACCCCTCCTCCACCAATGCATACCTCTGCCCCACCAATGTGTATTAACCCCTGCTCCACCAATGCATACCACAGCCCGACCAATGTGTATTAACCCCTCCCCCAACAATGCGTACCACAGCCTCACCAATGTGTATTAACCCCTCCCCCAACAATGCGTACCACAGCCCCACCAATGTGTATTAACCCCTCCTCCACCAATGCATACCACAGCCCCACCAATGTGTATTAACCCCTCCCCCACCAATGCATACCACAGCCCCAAAAATGTGTAATAACCCCTCCCCCACCAATGCATACCACTGCTCCACCAATGTGTATTAACTCCTGACCCACCAATGCGTACCACAGCTCCACCAATGTGTATTAACTCCTGACCCACCAATGCGTACCACAGCTCCACCAATGTGTATTAACCCCTGCTCCACCAATGCATACCACAGCCCCTCCAATGTGTATTAACCCCTGCTCCACCAATGCAAACCACTGCCCCACCAATGTGTATTAACCCCTGCCCCACCAATGCATACCACTGCCCCAAAAATGTGTATTAACCCCTCCCCCACCAATGCATACCACTGCTCCACCAATGTGTATTAACCCCTCCCCCACCAATGCATACCACAGCTCCACCAATGTGTATTAACCCCTGCTCCACCAATGCATACCACTACCCCACCAATGTGTATTAACCCCTCCCTCACCAATGCATACCACGGCCCCACCAATGTGTATTAACCTTTGCCCCACCAATGCATACCACTGCCCCCAAAATGTGTATTAACCCCTCCCTCACCAATGCATACCACTGCCCCAAAAATGTGTACTAACCCCTCCCCCACCAATGCATACCACAGCCCCACCAATGTGTATTAACCCCTCCCCCACCAATGCATACTACTGCCCCACCAATGTGTATTAACCCGTCCCCAACCAATGCTTACCACAGCTCCACCAATGTGTATTAACCCCTGCTCAACCAATGCATACCACAGCCCCACCAACGTGTATTAACCCCTACTCCACCAATGTATACCACAGCCCCACCAATGTGTATTAACCCCTGGTCCACAAATGCATACCACTCCCCCACCAATGTGTATTAACCCCTCCCCCACCAATGCAAACCACTCCCCCACCAATGTGTATTAACCCCTGCTCCACCAATGCATACCACAGCCCCACCAATGTCTGTTAACTCCTGCTTCACCAATGCATACCACTGCCCCAAAAATGTGTATTAACCCCTCCCCCACCAATGCATACCACAGCCCCACCATTGTGTGTTAACCCCTCCCCCACCAATGCATACCACAGCCCCACCAATGTGTATTAACCCCTCCCCCACCAATGCATACCACAGCCCCACCAATGTGTATTAACCCCTCCCCCACCAATGCATACCACTTCCCCACCAATGTGTATTAAACCCTCCCCCACCAATGCATACCACAGCCCCAAAAATGTGTATTAACCCCTGCCCCACCAATGCATGCCACTGCCCCACCAATGTGTATTAACCCCTGCTCCACCAATGCATACCACAGCCCCACCAATGTGTATTAACTCCTGCTCCACCAATGCATACCACAGCCCCACCAATGTGTATTAACCCCTGCTCCACCAATGCATACCACAGCCCCACCACTGTGTATTAACCCCTCCCCCACCAATGCATACCACAGCCCCACCAATGTGTATTAACCCCTCCTCCACCAATGCATACCTCAGCCCCACCAATGTGTATTAACCCCTGCTCCACCAATGCATACCACAGCCCCACCAATGTGTATTAACCCCTCCCCCAACAATGCGTACCACAGCCTCATCAATGTGTATTAACCTCTCCCCCAACAATGCGTACCACAGCCCCACCAATGTGTATTAACCCCTGCACCACCAATGCATACCACAGCCCCTCCAATGTGTATTAAACCCTGCTCCACCAATGCATACCACTGCCCCACCAATGTGTATTAACCCCAGCCCCACCAATGCATACCACTGCCCCAAAAATGTGTATTAACCCCTCCCCCACCAATGCATACCACAGCCCCACCAATGTGTAATAACCCCTCACCCACTAATGCATACCACAGCCCCACCAATGTGTATTAACTCCTGCTCCACCAATGCATACCACAGCCCCACCAATGTGTATTAACTCCTGACCCACTAATGCATACCACAGCCCCACCAATGTGTATTATCCCCTCACCCACCAATGCATACCACAGCCCCACCAATGTGTATTAACCCCTCCCCCACCAATGCATACCACAGCCCCACCAATGTGTATTAACCCCTCCTCCACCAATGCATACCTCTGCCCCACCAATGTGTATTAACCCCTGCTCCACCAATGCATACCACAGCCCGACCAATGTGTATTAACCCCTCCCCCAACAGTGCGTACCACAGCCTCACCAATGTGTTTTAACCCCTCCCCCAACAATGCGTACCACAGCCCCACCAATGTGTATTAACCCCTCCTCCACCAATGGATACCACCGCGCCACCAATGTGTATTAACCTTTCCCCCACCAATGCATACTACAGCTCCACCAATGTGTATTAACCCCTGCTCCACCAATGCATACCACAGCCCCACCAATGTGTGTTAACTCCTGCTTCACCAATGCATACCACTGCCCCACCAATGTGTATTAACCCCTGCTCCACCAATGCATACCACTGCCCCAAAAATGTGTATTAACCCCTCCCCCACCAATGCGTACCACAGCCCCACCAATGTGTATTAACCCCTCCCCCACCAATGCATACCACTTCCCCACCGATGTTAATTAACCCCTCCCCCACCAATGCATACCACAGCCCCAAAAATGTATAATAACCCCTGCCCCACCAATGCATGCCACTGCCCCACCAATGTATATTAACCCCTGCTCCACCAATGCATACCAGAGCCCCACCAATGTGTATTAACCCCTGCTCCACCAATGCATACCACAGCCCCACCAATGTGTATTAACCCTTGCTCCACCAATGCATACCACAGCCCCACCACTGTGTATTAACCCCTGACCCACCAATGCGTACCACAGCCCCACCAATGTGTATTAACCCCTGCTCCACCTTTGCATACCACAGCCCCACCAATGTGTATTAACCCCTGACCCACTAATGCATACCACAGCCCCACCAATGTGTATTAACTCCTGCTCCACCAATGCATACCACAGCCCAACCAATGTGTATTAACTCCTGACCCACTAATGCATACCACAGCCCCACCAATGTGTATTATCCCCTGACCCACCAATGCATACCACAGCCTCACCAATGTGTATTAACCCCTCCCCCACCAATGCATACCACAGCCCCACCAATGTGTATTAACCCCTCCTCCACCAATGATACCTCTGCCCCACCAATGTGTATTAACCCCTGCTCCACCAATGCATACCACAGCCCCACCAATGTGTATTAACCCCTCCCCCAACAATGCGTACCACAGCCTCACCAATGTGTATTAACCCCTCCCCCAACAATGCGTACCACAGCCCCACCAATGTGTATTAACCCCTCCTCCACCAATGCATACCACAGCCCCACCAATGTGTATTAACCTTTGCCCCACCAATGCATACCACAGCTCCACCAATGTGTATTAACCCCTGCACCACCAATGCATACCACAGCCCCTCCAATGTGTATTAAACCCTGCTCCACCAATGCATACCACTGCCCCACCAATGTGTATTAACCCCAGCCCCACCAATGCATACCACTGTCCCAAAAATGAGTATTAACCCCTCCCCCACCAATGCATACCACTGCCCCACCAATGTGAATTAACCCATCCCCCACCAATGCATACCACAGCTCCACCAATGTGTATTAACCCCTGCTCCACCAATGCATACCACAGCCCCACCAATGTGTATTAACCCCTACTCCACCAATGCATACCACAGCCCCACCAATGTGTATTAACCCCTGACCCACTAATGCATACCACAGCCCCACCAATGTGTATTAACTCCTGCTCCACCAATGCATACCACAGCCCCACCAATGTGTATTAACTCCTGACCCACTAATGCATACCACAGCCCCACCAATGTGTATTATCCCCTGACCCACCAATGCATACCACAGCCCCACCAATGTGTATTAACCCCTCCCCCACCAATGCATACCACAGCCCCACCAATGTGTATTAACCCCTCCTCCACCAATGCATACCTCTGCCCCACCAATGTGTATTAACCCCTGCTCCACCAATGCATACCACAGCCCGACCAATGTGTATTAACCCCTCCCCCAACAATGCGTACCACAGCCTCACCAATGTGTATTAACCCCTCCCCCAACAATGCGTACCACAGCCCCACCAATGTGAATTAACCCCTCCTCCACCAATGCATACCACAGCCCCACCAATGTGTATTAACCCCTCCCCCACCAATGCATACCACAGCCCCAAAAATGTGTAATAACCCCTCCCCCACCAATGCATACCACTGCTCCACCAATGTGTATTAACTCCTGACCCACCAATGCGTACCACAGCTCCACCAATGTGTATTAATTCCTGACCCACCAATGCGTACCACAGCTCCACCAATGTGTATTAACCCCTGCTACACCAATGCATACCACAGCCCAACCAATGTGTATTAACTCCTGACCCACTAATGCATACCACAGCCCCACCAATGTGTATTATCCCCTGACCCACCAATGCATACCACAGCCTCACCAATGTGTATTAACCCCTCCCCCACCAATGCATACCACAGCCCCACCAATGTGTATTAACCCCTCCTCCACCAATGCATACCTCTGCCCCACCAATGTGTATTAACCCCTGCTCCACCAATGCATACCACAGCCCCACCAATGTGTATTAACCCCTCCCCCAACAATGCGTACCACAGCCTCACCAATGTGTATTAACCCCTCCCCCAACAATGCGTACCACAGCCCCACCAATGTGTATTAACCCCTCCTCCACCAATGCATACCACAGCCCCACCAATGTGTATTAACCTTTGCCCCACCAATGCATACCACAGCTCCACCAATGTGTATTAACCCCTGCACCACCAATGCATACCACAGCCCCTCCAATGTGTATTAAACCCTGCTCCACCAATGCATACCACTGCCCCACCAATGTGTATTAACCCCAGCCCCACCAATGCATACCACTGTCCCAAAAATGAGTATTAACCCCTCCCCCACCAATGCATACCACTGCCCCACCAATGTGAATTAACCCATCCCCCACCAATGCATACCACAGCTCTACCAATGTGTATTAACCCCTGCTCCACCAATGCATACCACAGCCCCACCAATGTGTATTAACCCCTACTCCACCAATGCATACCACAGCCCCACCAATGTGTATTAACCCCTGACCCACTAATGCATACCACAGCCCCACCAATGTGTATTAACTCCTGCTCCACCAATGCATACCACAGCCCCACCAATGTGTATTAACTCCTGACCCACTAATGCATACCACAGCCCCACCAATGTGTATTATCCCCTGACCCACCAATGCATACCACAGCCCCACCAATGTGTATTAACCCCTCCCCCACCAATGCATACCACAGCCCCACCAATGTGTATTAACCCCTCCTCCACCAATGCATACCTCTGCCCCACCAATGTGTATTAACCCCTGCTCCACCAATGCATACCACAGCCCGACCAATGTGTATTAACCCCTCCCCCAACAATGCGTACCACAGCCTCACCAATGTGTATTAACCCCTCCCCCAACAATGCATACCACAGCCCCACCAATGTGTATTAACCCCTCCTCCACCAATGCATACCACAGCCCCACCAATGTGTATTAACCCCTCCCCCACCAATGCATACCACAGCCCCAAAAATGTGTAATAACCCCTCCCCCACCAATGCATACCACTGCTCCACCAATGTGTATTAACTCCTGACCCACCAATGCGTACCACAGCTCCACCAATGTGTATTAACTCCTGACCCACCAATGCGTACCACAGCTCCACCAATGTGTATTAACCCCTGCTCCACCAATGCATACCACAGCCCCTCCAATGTGTATTAACCCCTGCTCCACCAATGCAAACCACTGCCCCACCAATGTGTATTAACCCCTGCCCCACCAATCCATACCACTGCCCCAAAAATGTGTATTAACCCCTCCCCCACCAATGCATACCACTGCTCCACCAATGTGTATTAACCCCTCCCCCACCAATGCATACCACAGCTCCACCAATGTGTATTAACCCCTGCTCCACCAATGCATACCACTACCCCACCAATGTGTATTAACCCCTCCCTCACCAATGCATACCACGGCCCCACCAATGTGTATTAACCTTTGCCCCACCAATGCATACCACTGCCCCCAAAATGTGTATTAACCCCTCCCTCACCAATGCATACCACTGCCCCAAAAATGTGTACTAACCCCTCCCCCACCAATGCATACCACAGCCCCACCAATGTGTATTAACCCCTCCCCCACCAATGCATACTACTGCCCCACCAATGTGTATTAACCCGTCCCCAACCAATGCTTACCACAGCTCCACCAATGTGTATTAACCCCTGCTCAACCAATGCATACCACAGCCCCACCAACATGTATTAACCCCTACTCCACCAATGTATACCACAGCCCCACCAATGTGTATTAACCCCTGGTCCACAAATGCATACCACTCCCCCACCAATGTGTATTAACCCCTCCCCCACCAATGCAAACCACTCCCCCACCAATGTGTATTAACCCCTGCTCCACCAATGCATACCACAGCCCCACCAATGTCTGTTAACTCCTGCTTCACCAATGCATACCACTGCCCCAAAAATGTGTATTAACCCCTCACCCACCAATGCATACCACAGCCCCACCATTGTGTGTTAACCCCTCCCCCACCAATGCATACCACAGCCCCACCAATGTGTATTAACCCCTCCCCCACCAATGCATACCACAGCCCCACCAATGTGTATTAACCCCTCCCCCACCAATGCATACCACTTCCCCACCAATGTGTATTAAACCCTCCCCCACCAATGCATACCACAGCCCCAAAAATGTGTATTAACCCCTGCCCCACCAATGCATGCCACTGCCCCACCAATGTGTATTAACCCCTGCTCCACCAATGCATACCACAGCCCCACCAATGTGTATTAACTCCTGCTCCACCAATGCATACCACAGCCCCACCAATGTGTATTAACCCCTGCTCCACCAATGCATACCACAGCCCCACCAATGTGTATTAACCCCTCCCCCAACAATGCGTACCACAGCCTCACCAAAGTGTATTAACCTCTCCCCCAACAATGCGTACCACAGCCCCACCAATGTGTATTAACCCCTGCACCACCAATGCATACCACAGCCCCTCCAATGTGTATTAAACCCTGCTCCACCAATGCATACCACTGCCCCACCAATGTGTATTAACCCCAGCCCCACCAATGCATACCACTGCCCCAAAAATGTGTATTAACCCCTCCCCCACCAATGCATACCACATTCCTACCAATGTGTAATAACCCCTCACCCACTAATGCATACCACAGCCCCACCAATGTGTATTAACTCCTGCTCCACCAATGCATACCACAGCCCCACCAATGTGTATTAACTTCTGACCCACTAATGCATACCACAGCCCCACCAATGTGTATTATCCCCTCACCCACCAATGCATACCACAGCCCCACCAATGTGTATTAACCCCTCCCCCACCAATGCATACCACAGCCCCACCAATGTGTATTAACCCCTCCTCCACCAATGCATACCTCTGCCCCACCAATGTGTATTAACCCCTGCTCCACCAATGCATACCACAGCCCGACCAATGTGTATTAACCCCTCCCCCAACAGTGCGTACCACAGCCTCACCAATGTGTTTTAACCCCTCCCCCAACAATGCGTACCACAGCCCCACCAATGTGTATTAACCCCTCCTCCACCAATGCATACCACAGCCCCACCAATGTGTATTAACCTTTGCCCCACCAATGCATACTACAGCTCCACCAATGTGTATTAACCCCTGCTCCACCAATGCATACCACAGCCCCTCCAATGTGTATTAACCCCTGCTCCACCAATGCATACCACTGCCCCACCAATGTGTATTAACCCCTGGTCCACAAATGCATACCACTCCCCCACCAATGTGTATTAACCCCTCCCCCACCAATGCAAACCACTCCCCCACCAATGTGTATTAACCCCTGCTCCACCAATGCATACCACAGCCCACCAATGTCTGTTAACTCCTGCTTCACCAATGCATACCACTGCCCCAAAAATGTGTATTAACCCCTCCCCCACCAATGCATACCACAGCCCCACCATTGTGTGTTAACCCCTCCCCCACCAATGCATACCACAGCCCCACCAATGTGTATTAACCCCTCCCCCACCAATGCATACCACAGCCCCACCAATGTGAATTAACCCCTCCCCCACCAATGCATACCCCTTCCCCACCAATGTGTATTAAACCCTCCCCCACCAATGCATACCACAGCCCCACCAATGTGTATTAACCCCTGCCCCACCAATGCATGCCACTGCCCCACCAATGTGTATTAACCCCTGCTCCACCAATGCATACCACAGCTCCACCAATGTGTATTAACTCCTGCTCCACCAATGCATACCACAGCCCCACCAATGTGTATTAACCCCTGCTCCACCAATGCATACCACAGCCCCACCAATGTGTATTAACCCCTACACCACCAATGCATACCACTGCCCCACCAATGTGAATTAACCCATCCCCCACTAATGCATACCACAGCTCCACCAATGTGTATTAACCCCTGCTCCACCAATGCATACCACAGCCCCACCAATGTGTATTAAACCCTGCTCCACCAATGCATACCACTGCCCCACCAATGTGTATTAACCCCAGCCCCACCAATGCATACCACTGTCCCAAAAATGAGTATTAACCCCTCCCCCACCAATGCATACCACTGCCCCACCAATGTGAATTAACCCATCCCCCACCAATGCATACCACAGCTCCACCAATGTGTATCAACCCCTGCTCCACCAATGCATACCACAGCCCCACCAATGTGTATTAACCCCTACTCCACCAATGCATACCACAGCCCCACCAATGTGTATTAACCCCTGACCCACTAATGCATACCACAGCCCCACCAATGTGTATTAACTCCTGCTCCACCAATGCATACCACAGCCCCACCAATGTGTATTAACTCCTGACCCACTAATGCATACCACAGCCCCACCAATGTGTATTATCCCCTGACCCACCAATGCATACCACAGCCCCACCAATGTGTATTAACCCCTCCCCCACCAAAGCATACCACAGCCCCACCAATGTGTATTAATCCCTCCTCCACCAATGCATACCTCTGCCCCACCAATGTGTATTAACCCCTGCTCCACCAATGCAAACCACTGCCCCACCAATGTGTATTAACCCCTGCCCCACCAATGCATACCACTGCCCCAAAAATGTGTATTAACCCCTCCCCCACCAATGCATACCACTGCTCCACCAATGTGTATTAACCCCTCCCCCACCAAAGCATACCACAGCTCCACCAATATGTATTAACCCCTGCTCCACCAATGCATACCACTACCCCACCAATGTGTATTAACCCCTCCCTCACCAATGCATACCACGGCCCCACCAATGTGTATTAACCTTTGCCCCACCAATGCATACCACTGCCCCCAAAATGTGTATTAACCCCTCCCTCACCAATGCATACCACTGCCCCAAAAATGTGTACTAACCCCTCCCCCACCAATGCATACCACAGCCCCACCAATGTGTATTAACGCCTCCCCCACCAATGCATACTACTGCCCCAACAATGTGTATTAACCCGTCCCCAACCAATGCTTACCACAGCTCCACCAATGTGTATTAACCCCTGCTCAACCAATGCATACCACAGCCCCACCAACTTGTATTAACCCCTACTCCACCAATGTATACCACAGCCCCACCAATGTGTATTAACCCCTGGTCCACAAATGCATACCACTCCCCCACCAATGTGTATTAACCCCTCCCCCACCAATGCAAACCACTCCCCCACCAATGTGTATTAACCCCTGCTCCACCAATGCATACCACAGCCCCACCAATGTCTGTTAACTCCTGCTTCACCAATGCATACCACTGCCCCAAAAATGTGTATTAACCCCTCCCCCACCAATGCATACCACAGCCCCACCATTGTGTGTTAACCCCTCCCCCACCAATGCATACCACAGCCCCACCAATGTGTATTAACCCCTCCCCCACCAATGCATACCACAGCCCCACCAATGTGAATTAACCCCTCCCCCACCAATGCATACCACTTCACCACCAATGTGTATTAAACCCTCCCCCACCAATGCATACCACAGCCCCAAAAATGTGTATTAACCCCTGCCCCACCAATGCATGCCACTGCCCCACCAATGTGTATTAACCCCTGCTCCACCAATGCATACCACAGCCCCACCAATGTGTATTAACTCCTGCTCCACCAATGCATACCACAGCCCCACCAATGTGTATTAACCCCTGCTCCACCAATGCATACCACAGCCCCACCACTGTGTATTAACCCCTCCCCCACCAATGCATACCACAGCCCCACCAATGTGTATTAACCCCTCCTCCACCAATGCATACCTCAGCCCCACCAATGTGTATTAACCCCTGCTCCACCAATGCATACCACAGCCCCACCAATGTGTATTAACCCCTCCCCCAACAATGCGTACCACAGCCTCACCAATGTGTATTAACCTCTCCCCCAACAATGCGTACCACAGCCCCACCAATGTGTATTAACCCCTGCACCACCAATGCATACCACTGCCCCACCAATGTGAATTAACCCATCCCCCACCAATGCATACCACAGCTCCACCAATGTGTATTAACCCCTGCTCCACCAATGCATACCACAGCCCCACCAATGTGTATTAACCCCTACTCCACCAATGCATACCACAGCCCCACCAATGTGTATTAACCCCTGACCCACTAATGCATACCACAGCCCCACCAATGTGTATTAACTCCTGCTCCACCAATGCATACCACAGCCCAACCAATGTGTATTAACTCCTGACCCACTAATGCATACCACAGCCCCACCAATGTGTATTATCCCCTGACCCACCAATGCATACCACAGCCCCACCAATGTGTATTAACCCCTCCCCCACCAATACATACCACAGCCCCACCAATGTGTATTAACCCCTCCTCCACCAATGCATTCCTCTGCCCCACCAATGTGTATTAACCCCTGCTCCACCAATGTATACCACAGCCCCACCAATGTGTATTAACCCCTCCCCCAAAAATGCGTACCACAGCCCCACCAATGTGTATTAACCCCTCCTCCACCAATGTATACCACAGCCCCACCAATGTGTATTAACCTTTGCCCCACCAATGCATACCACAGCTCCACCAATGTGTATTAACCCCTGCGCCACCAATGCATACCACAGCCCCTCCAATGTGTATTAACCCCTGCTCCACCAATGCATACAACTGCCCCACCAATGTGTATTAACCCCAGCCCCACCAATGCATACCACTGCCCCAAAAATGTGTATTAACCCCTCAACCACCAATGCATACCACTGACTCACCAATGTGTATTAACCCCTCCCCCACCAATGCATACCACAGCTCCACCAATGTGTATTAACCCCTGCTCCACCAATGCATACCACAGCCCCACCAATGTGTATTAACTCCTACTCCACAAATGCATACCACAGCCCCACCAACATGTATTAACCCCTACTCCACCAATGCATACCACAGCCCCACCAATGTGTATTAACCCCTGGTCCACAAATGCATACCACTCCCCCACCAATGTGTATTAATCCCTCCCCCACCATGCAAACCACTCCCCCACCAATGTGTATTAACCCCTGCTCCACCAATGCATACCACAGCCCCACCAATGTGTATTAAACCCTCCCCCACCAATGCATGCCACAGCTCTACCAATGTGTATTAACTCCTAACCCACTAATGCATACCACTTACCCAGCAATGTGTATTAACCCCTCCCCCACCAATGCATACCACAGCTCCACCAATATGTATTAACTCCTGACCCACCAATGCGTACCACAGCTCCACCAATGTGTATTAACCCCTCCTCCACCAATGCATTCCTCTTCCCCACCAATGTGTATTAACCCCTGCTCCACCAATGCATACCACAGCCTCACCAATGTGTTTTAACCCCTCCCCCAACAGTGCGTACCACAGCCTCACCAATGTGTTTTAACCCCTCCCCCAACAATGCGTACCACAGCCCCACCAATGTGTACTAACCAATCCTCCACCAATGCATACCACAGCCCCACCAATGTGTATTAACCTTTGCCCCACCAATGCATACTACAGCTCCACCAATGTGTATTAACCCCTGCTCCACCAATGCATACCACAGCCCCTCCAATGTGTATTAACCCCTGCTCCACAAATGTATACCACTGCCCCACCAATGTGTATTAACCCCTGGTCCACAAATGCATACCACTCCCCCACCAATGTGTATTAACCCCTCCCCCACCAATGCAAACCACTCCCCCACCAATGTGTATTAACCCCTGCTCCACCAATGCATACCACAGCCCCACCAATGTGTGTTAACTCCTGCTTCACCAATGCATACCACTGCCCCACCAATGTGTATTAACCCCTGCTCCACCAATGCATACCAGTGCCCCAAAAATGTGTATTAACCCCTTCCCCACCAATGCATACCACAGCCCCACCAATGTGTATTAACCCCTCCCCCACCAATGCATACCACAGCCCCAAAAATGTGTAATAACCCCTGCCCCACCAATGCATGCCACTGCCCCACCAATGTATATTAACCCCTGCTCCACCAATGCATACCACAGCCCCACCAATGTGTATTAACCCCTGCTCCACCAATGCATACCACAGCCCCACCAATGTGTATTAACCCTTGCTCCACCAATGCATACCACAGCCCCACCACTGTGTATTAACCCCTGACCCACCAATGCGTACTACAGCCCCACCAATGTGTATTAACCCCTGCTCCACCTTTGCATACCACAGCCCCACCAATGTGTATTAACCCCTGACCCACTAATGCATACCACAGCCCCACCAATGTGTATTAACTCCTGCTCCACCAATGCATACCACAGCCCAACCAATGTGTATTAACTCCTGACCCACTAATGCATACCACAGCCCCACCAATGTGTATTATCCCCTGACCCACCAATGCATACCACAGCCCCACCAATGTGTATTAACCCCTCCCCCACCAATGCATACCACAGCCCCACCAATGTGTATTAACCCCTCCTCCACCAATGCATACCTCTGCCCCACCAATGTGTATTAACCCCTGCTCCACCAATGCATACCACAGCCCCACCAATGTGTATTAACCCCTCCCCCAACAATGCGTACCACAGCCTCACCAATGTGTATTAACCCCTCCCCCAACAATGCGTACCACAGCCCCACCAATGTGTATTAACCCCTCCTCCAAGAATGCATACCACAGCCCCACCAATGTGTATTAACCTTTGCCCCACCAATGCATACCACAGCTCCACCAATGTGTATTAACCCCTGCACCACCAATGCATACCACAGCCCCTCCAATGTGTATTAAACACTGCTCTACCAATGCATACCACTGCCCCACCAATGTGTATTAACCCCAGCCCCACCAATGCATACCACTGTCCCAAAAATGAGTATTAACCCCTCCCCCACCAATGCATACCACTGCCCCACCAATGTGAATTAACCCATCCCCCACCAATCCATACCACAGCTCCACCAATGTGTATTAACCCCTGCTCCACCAATGCATACCACAGCCCCACCAATGTGTATTAACCCCTACTCCACCAATGCATACCACAGCCCCACAAATGTGTATTAACCCCTGACCCACTAATGCATACCACAGCCCCACCAATGTGTATTAACTCCTGCTCCACCGATGCATACCACAGCCCCACCAATGTGTATTAACTCCTGACCCACTAATGCATACCACAGCCCCACCAATGTGTATTATCCCCTGACCCACCAATGCATACCACAGCCCCACCAATGTGTATTAACCCCTCCCCCACCAATGCATACCACAGCCCCACCAATGTGTATTAACCCCTCCTCCACCAATGCATACCTCTGCCCCACCAATGTGTATTAACCCCTGCTCCACCAATGCATACCACAGCCCCACCAATGTGTATTAACCCCTCCCCCAACAATGCGTACCACAGCCTCACCAATGTGTATTAACCCCTCCCCCAACAATGCGTACCACAGCCCCACCAATGTGTATTAACCCCTCCTCCACCAATGCATACCACAGCCCCACCAATGTGTATTAACCCCTCCCCCACCAATGCATACCACAGCCCCAAAAATGTGTAATAACCCCTCCCCCACCAATGCATACCACTGCTCCACCAATGTGTATTAACTCCTGACCCACCAATGCGTACCACAGCTCCACCAATGTGTATTAACTCCTGACCCACCAATGCGTACCACAGCTCCACCAATGTGTATTAACCCCTGCTCCACCAATGCATACCACAGCCCCTCCAATGTGTATTAACCCCTGCTCCACCAATGCAAACCAGTGCCCCACCAATGTGTATTAACCCCTGCCCCACCAATGCATACCACTGCCCCAAAAATGTGTATTAACCCCTCCCCCACCAATGCATACCACTGTTCCACCAATGTGTATTAACCCCTCCCCCACCAATGCATACCACAGCTCCACCAATGTGTATTAACCCCTGCTCCACCAATGCATACCACTACCCCACCAATGTGCATTAACCCCTCCCTCACCAATGCATACCACTGCCCCACCAATGTGTATTAACCTTTGCCCCACCAATGCATACCACTGCCCCCAAAATGTGTATTAACCCCTCCCTCACCAATGCATACCACTGCCCCAAAAATGTGTACTAACCCCTCCCCCACCAATGCATACCACAGCCCCACCAATGTGTATTAACCCCTCCCCCACCAATGCATACCACAGCCCCACCAATGTGTATTAACCCCTCCCCCACCAATGCATACCACTTCCCCACCAATGTGTATTAACCCCTCCCCCACCAATGCATACCACAGCCCCAAAAATGTGTATTAACCCCTGCCCCACCAATGCATGCCACTGCCCCACCAATGTGTATTAACCCCTGCTCCACCAATGCATACCACAGCCCCACCAATGTGTATTAACTCCTGCTCCACCAATGCATACCACAGCCCCACCAATGTGCATTAACCCCTGCTCCACCAATGCATACCACAGCCCCACCACTGTGTATTAACCCCTCCCCCACCAATGCATACCACAGCCCCACCAATGTGTATTAACCCCTCCTCCACCAATGCATACCTCAGCCCCACCAATGTGTATTAACCCCTGCTCCACCAATGCATACCACAGCCCCACCAATGTGTATTAACCCCTCCCCCAACAATGCGTACCACAGCCTCACCAATGTGTATTAACCTCTCCCCCAACAATGCGTACCACAGCCCCACCAAGGTGTATTAACCCCTCCTCCACCAATGCATACCTCAGCCCCACCAATGTGTATTAACCTTTGACCCACCAATGCATACCACAGCTCCACCAATGTGTATTAACCCCTGCTCCACCAATGCATACCACAGCCCCTCCAATGTGTATTAACCCCTGCTCCACCAATGCATACCACTGCCCCACCATTGTGTATTAACCCCTGGTCCACAAATGCATACCACTCCCCCACCAATGTGTATTAACCCCTCCCCCACCAATGCATACCACAGCCCCACCAATGTGTATTAACCCCTCCTCCACCAATGCATACCACAGCCCCACCAATGTGTATAAACCTTTGACCCACCAATGCATACCACAGCTCCACCAATGTGTATTGTCCCCTGCTCCACCAATGTATACCACAGCCCCTCCAATGTGTATTAACCCCTGCTCCACCAATGCATACCACTGCCCCACCAATGTGTATTAACCCGTGGTCCACAAATGCATACCACTCCCCCACCAATGTGTATTAACACCTCCCCCACCAATGCAAACCACGCCCCCACAAATGTGTATTAACCCCTGCACCACCAATGCATACCACAGCCCCACCAATGTGTATTAACCCCTGCTCCACCAGTGCATACCACTGCCCCACCAATGTGTATTAACACCTGCTCAACCAATGCATACCACAGCCCCACCAATGTGTATTAACCCCTCCCCCAACAATGCGTACCACAGCCTCACCGATGTGTATTAACCCCTCCCCCAACAATGCGTACCACAGCCCCACAAATGTGTATTAACCCCTCCTCCACCAATGCATACCACAGCCTCACCAATGTGTATTAACCACTTCTCCACCAATGCATAGCACAGCCCACCAACGTGTATTAACCCCTGCTCCACCAATGCATACCATTGCCCCACCAATGTGTATTAACCCCTGCTCCACCAATGCATACCATTTCCCCAAAAATGTGTATTAACCCCTGCTCCACCAATGCATACCACAGCCCCACCAATGTGTATTAACCCCTGCTCCAGCAATGCATACCACTGCCCCACCAATGTGTATTAACCCCTCCCCCACCAATGCATACCACTGCCCCACCAATGTGTATTAACCTTTGCCCCACCAATGCATACCACTGCCCCCAAAATGTGTATTACCCCCTCCCCCACCAATGCATACCACAGCCCCACCAATGTGTATTAACCCCTCCCCCACCAATGCATATCACTGCCCCACCAATGTGTATTAACCCCTCCCCCACCAATGCATACCACTGCCCCACCAATGTGTATTAACCCGTCCCCAACCAATGCATACCACAGCTCCACCAATGTGTATTAACCCCTGCTCCACCAAAGCATACTACAGCCCCACCAATGTGTATTAAACCCTACTCCACCAAGGCATACCACAGCCCCACCAACGTGTATTAACCCCTACTCCACCAATGCATACCACAGCCCCACCAATGTGTATTAACCCCTGGTCAACAAATGCATACCACTCCCCCACCAATGTGTATTGACCCCTCCCCCACCAATGCAAACCACTCCCCCACCAATGTGTATTAACCCCTGCTCCACCAATGCATACCACAGCCCCACCAATGTGTGTTAACTCCTGCTTCACCAATGCATACCACTGCCCCACCAATGTGTATTAACCCCTGCTCCACCAATGCATACCACTGCCCCAAAAATGTGTATTAACCCCTCCCCCACCAATGCATACCACAGCCCCACAAATGTGTATTAACCCCTCCCCCACCAATGCATACCACAGCCCCACCAATGTGTATTAACCCCTCCCCCACCAATGCATACCACTTCCCCACCAATGTGTATTAACCCCTCCCCCACCAATGCATACCACAGCCCCAAAAATGTGTATTAACCCCTGCCCCACCAATGCATGCCACTGCCCCACCAATGTATATTAACCCCTGCTCCACCAATGCATACCACAGCCCCACCAATGTGTATTAACCCCTGCTCCACCAATGCATACCACAGCCCCACCAATGTGTATTAAGCCCTGCTCCACCAATGCATACCACAGCCCCACCACTGTTTATTAACCCCTGAACCACCAATGCGTACCACAGCCCCACCAATGTGTATTAACCCCTGCTCCACCAATGCATACCACAGCCCCACCAATGTGTATTAACCCCTGACCCACTAATGCATACCACAGCCCCACCAATATGTATTGACTCCTGCTCCACCAATGCATACCACAGCCCCACCAATGTGTATTAACTCCTGACCCACTAATGCATACCACAGCCCCACCAATGTGTATTATCCCCTGACCCACCAATGCATACCACAGCCCCACCAATGTGTATTAACCCCTCCCCCACCAATGCATACCACAGCCCCACCAATGTGTATTAACCCCTCCCCCACCAATGCATACCACAGCCCCACCAATGTGTATTAACCCCTCCTCCACCAATGCATACCTCTGCCCCACCAATGTGTATTAACCCCTGCTCCACTAATGCATACCACAGCCCGACCAATGTGTATTAACCCCTCCCCCAACAATGCGTACCACAGCCTCACCAATGTGTATTAACCCCTCCCCCAACAATGCGTACCACAGCCCCACCAATGTGTATTAACCCCTCCTCCACCAATGCATACCACAGCCCCACCAATGTGTATTAACCTTTGCCCCACCAATGCATACTACAGCTCCACCAATGTGTATTAAACCCTGCTCCACCAATGCATACTACAGCCCCTCCAATGTGTATTAACCCCTGCTCCACCAATGCATACCACTGCCCCACCAATGTGTATTAACCCCTGGTCCACAAATGCATACCACTCCCCCACCAATGTGTATTAACCCCTCCCCCACCAATGCAAACCACTCCCCCACCAATGTGTATTAACCCCTACTCCACCCATGCATACCACAGCCCCACCAACGTGTATTAACCCCTACTCCACCAATGCATACCACAGCCCCACCAATGTGCATTAACCGGTGGTCCACAAATGCATACCACTCCCCCACCAATGTGTATTAACCCCTCCCCCACCAATGCAAACCACTCCCCCACCAATGTGTATTAACCCCTGCTCCACCAATGCATACCACAGCCCCACCAATGTGTGTTAACTCCTGCTTCACCAATGCATACCACTGCCCCACCAATGTGTATTAACCCCTGCTCCACCAATGCATACCACTGCCCCAAAAATGTGTACTAACCCCTCCCCCACCAATGCATACCACAGCCCCACAAATGTGTATTAACCCCTCCCCCACCAATGCATACCACAGCCCCACCAATGTGTATTAACCCCTCCCCCACCAATGCATACCACTTCCCCACCAATGTGTATTAACCCCTCCCCCACCAATGCATACCACAGCCCCAAATATGTGTATTTACCCCTGCCCCACCAATGCATGCCACTGCCCCACCAATGTATATTAACCCCTGCTCCACCAATGCATACCACAGCCCCACCAATGTGTATTAACCCCTGCTCCACCAATGCATACCACAGCCCCACCAATGTGTATTAACCCCTGCTCCACCAATGCATACCACAGCCCCACCACTGTTTATTAACCCCTGACCCACCAATGCGTACCACAGCCCCACCAATGTGTATTAACCCCTGCTCCACCAATGCTAACCACAGCCCCACCAATGTGTATTAACCCCTGACCCACTAATGCATACCACAGCCCCACCAATATGTATTGACTCCTGCTCCACCAATGCATACCACAGCCCCACCAATGTGTATTAACTCCTGACCCACTAATGCATACCACAGCCCCACCAATGTGTATTATCCCCTGACCCACCAATGCATACCACAGCCCCACCAATGTGTATTAACCCCTCCCCCACCAATGCATACCACAGCCCCACCAATGTGTATTAACCCCTCCTCCACCAATGCATACCTCTGCCCCACCAATGTGTATTAACCCCTGCTCCACCAATGCATACCACAGCCCGACCAATGTGTATTAACCCCTCCCCCAACAATGCGTACCACAGCCTCACCAATGTGTATTAACCCCTCCCCCAACAATGCGTACCACAGCCCCACCAATGTGTATTAACCCCTCCTCCACCAATGCATACCACAGCCCCACCAATGTGTATTAACCTTTGCCCCACCAATGCATACTACAGCTCCACCAATGTGTATTAACCCCTGCTCCACCAATGCAAACCACTCCCCCACCAATGTGTATTAACCACTACTCCACCCATGCATACCACAGCCCCACCAACGTGTATTAACCCCTACTCCACCAATGCATACCACAGCCCCACCAATGTGTATTAACCGCTGGTATACAAATGCATACCACTCCCCCACCAATGTGTATTAACCCCTCCCCCACCAATGCAAACCACTCCCCCACCAATGTGTATTAACCCCTGCTCCACCAATGCATACCACAGCCCCACCAATGTGTGTTAACTCCTGCTTCACCAATGCATACCACTGCCCCACCAATGTGTATTAACCCCTGCTCCACCAATGCATACCACTGCCGCAAAAATGTGTATTAACCCCTCCCCCACCAATGCATACCACAGCCCCACAAATGTGTATTAACCCCTCCCCCACCAATGCATACCACAGCCCCACCAATGTGTATTAACCCCTCCCCCACCAATGCATACCACTTCCCCACCAATGTGTATTAACCCCTCCCCCACCAATGCATACCACAGCCCCAAATATGTGTATTAACCCCTGCCCCACCAATGCATGCCACTGCCCCACCAATGTATATTAACCCCTGCTCCACCAATGCATACCACAGCCCCACCAATGTGTATTAACCCCTGCTCCACCAATGCATACCACAGCCCCACCAATGTGTATTAACCCCTGCTCCACCAATGCATACCACAGCCCCACCACTGTGTATTAACCCCTGACCCACCAATGCGTACCACAGCCCCACCAATGTGTATTAACCCCTGCTCCACCAATGCATACCACAGCCCCACCAATGTGTATTAACCCCTGACCCACTAATGCATACCACAGCCCCACCAATGTGTATTAACTCCTGCTCCACCAATGCATACCACAGCCCCACCAATGTGTATTAACTCCTGACCCACTAGTGCATACCACAGCCCCACCAATGTGTATTATCCCCTGACCCACCACTGCATACCACAGCCCCACCAATGTGTATTAACCCCTCCCCCACCAATGCATACCACAGCCCCACCAATGTGTATTAACCCCTCCTCCACCAATGCATACCTCTGCCCCACCAATGTTTATTAACCCCTGCTCCACCAATGCATACCACAGCCCGACCAATGTGTATTAACCCCTCCCCCAACAATGCGTACCACAGCCTCACCAATGTGTATTAACCCCTCCCCCAACAATGCGTACCACAGCCCCACCAATGTGTATTAACCCCTCCTCCACCAAAGCATACCACAGCCCCACCAATGTGTATTAACCTTTGCCCCACCAATGCATACTACAGCTCCACCAATGTGTATTAACCCCTGCTCCACCAATGCATACCACAGCCCCTCCAATGTGTATTAACCCCTGCTCCACCAATGCATACCACTGCCCCACCAATGTGTATTAACCCCGGGTCCACAAATGCATACCACTCCCCCACCAATGTGTATTAACCCCTCCCCCACCAATGCAAACCACTCCCCCACCAATGTGTATTAACCCCTGCTCCACCAATGCATACCACAGCCCCACCAATGTGTGTTAACTCATGCTTCTCCAATGCATACCACTGCCCCACCAATGTGTATTAACCCCTGCTCCACCAATGCATACCACTGCCCCAAAAATGTGTATTAACCCCTCCCCCACCAATGCATACCACAGCCCCACCAATGTGTATTAACCCCTCCCCCACCAATGCATACCACTTCCCCACCAATGTGTATTAACCCCTCCCCCACCAATGCATACCACAGCCCCAAAAATGTGTAATAACCCCTGCCCCACCAATGCATGCCACTGCCCCACCAATGTATATTAACCCCTGCTCCACCAATGCATACCACAGCCCCACCAATGTGTATTAACCCCTGCTCCACCAATGCATACCACAGCCCCACCAATGTGTATTAACCCTTGCTCCACCAATGCATACCACAGCCCCACCAATGTGTATTAACCCCTGCTCCACCAATGCATACCACAGCCCCACCAATGTGTATTAACCCCTGCTCCACCAATGCATACCACAGCCCCACCACTGTGTATTAACCCCTGACCCACCAATGCGTACCACAGCCTCACCAATGTTTATTAACCCCTGACCCACCAATGCATACCACAGCCCCACCAATGTGTATTAACCCCTGACCCACTAATGCATACCACAGCCCCACCAATGTGTATTAACTCCTGCTCCACCAATGCATACCACAGCCCCACCAATGTGTATTATCCCCTGACCCACCAATGCATACCACAGCCCCACCAATGTGTATTAACCCCTCCCCCACCAATGCATACCACAGCCCCACCAATGTGTATTAACCCCTCCTCCACCAATGCATACCTCTGCCCCACCAATGTGTATTAACCCCTGCTCCACCAATGCATACCACAGCCCGACCAATGTGTATTAACCCCTCCCACAACAATGCGTACCACAGCCTCACCAATGTGTATTAACCCCTCCCCAACAATGCGTACCACAGCCCCACCAATGTGTATTAACCCCTCCTCCACCAATGCATACCTCAGCCCCACCAATGTGTATTAACCTTTGCCCCACCAATGCATACTACAGCTCCACCAATGTGTATTAACCCCTGCTCCACCAATGCATACTACAGCACCTCCAATGTGTATTAACCCCTGCTCCACCAATGCATAACACTGCCCCACCAATGTGTATTAACCCCTGGTCCACAAATGCATACCACTCCCCCACCAATGTGTATTAACCCCTCCCCCACCAATGAAAACCACTCCCCCACCAATGTGTATTAACCCCTGCTCCACCAATGCATACCACAGCCCCACCAATGTGTGTTAACTCCTGCTTCTCCAATGCATACCACTGCCCCACCAATGTGTATTAACCCCTGCTCCACCAATGCATACCACTGCCCCAAAAATGTGTATTAACCCCTCCCCCACCAATGCATACCACAGCCCCACCAATGTGTATTAACCCCTCCCCCAACAATGCATACCACTTCCCCACCAATGTGTATTAACCCCTCCCCCACCAATGCATACCACAGCCCCAAAAATGTGTAATAACCCCTGCCCCACCAATGCATGCCACTGCCCCACCAATGTATATTAACCCCTGCTCCAACAATGCATACCACAGCCCCACCAATGTGTATTAACCCCTGCTCCACCAATGCATACCACAGCCCCACCAATGTGTATTAACCCTTGCTCCACCAATGCATACCACAGCCCCACCAATGTGTATTAACCCCTGCTCCACCAATGCATACCACAGCCCCACCAATGTGTATTAACCCCTGCTCCGCCTTTGCATACCACAGCTCCACCAATGTGTATTAACCCCTGACCCACTAATGCATACCACAGCCCCACCAATGTGTATTAACTCCTGCTCCACCAATGCATACCACTGCCCCACCAATGTGTATTAACTCCTGACCGACTAATGCATACCAACGCGCCACCAATGTGTATTATCCCCTGACCCACCAATGCATACCACAGCCCCACCAATGTGTATTAACCCCTCCCCCACCAATGCATACCACAGCCCCACCAATGTGTATTAACCCCTCCTCCACCAATGCATACCTATGCCCCACCAATGTGTATTAACCCCTGCTCCACCAATGCATACCACAGCCCCACCAATGTGTATTAACCCCTCTCCCAACAATGCGTACCACAGCCTCACCAATGTGTATTAACCCCTCCCCCAACAATGCAAACCACAGCCCCACCAATGTGTATTAACCCCTCCTCCACCAATGCATACCACAGCCCCACCAATGTGTATTAACCTTTGCCCCACCAATGCATACCACAGCTCCACCAATGTGTATTAACCCCTGCTCCACCAATGCATACCACAGCCCCTCCAATGTGTATTAACCCCTGCTCCACCAATGCATACCACTGCCCCACCAATGTGTATTAACCCCAGCCCCACGAATGCATACCACTGCCCCAAAAATGTGTATTAACCCCTCCCCCACCAATGCATACCACAGCCCCACCAATGTGTATTAACCCCTCCCCCACCAATGCATACCACAGCTCCACCAATGTGAATTAACCCCTGCTCCACCAATGCATACCACATCCCCTCCAATGTGTATTAACCCCTGCTCCACCAATGCATACCACAGCCCTAGCAATGTGTATTAAACCCTCCCCCTCCAATGCATGCCACAGCTCCACCAATGTGTATTAACTCCTGACCCACCAATGCATACCACAGCCCCACCAATGTGTATTAACCCCTGACCCACTAATGCATACCACAGCCCCACCAATGTGTATTAACTCCTGACCCACTAATGCATACCACTTACCCAGCAATGTGTATTAACCCCTCCCCCACCAATGCATACCACAGCCCCTCCAATGTGTATTAACCCCTGCTCCACCAATGCGTACCACTGCCCCACCTATGTGTATTAACCCCTGCTCCACCAATGCATACCACAGCCCCACCGTCCTGTTACTACTCCCCTGGTGTCCAGGTTATTGTACAATCACTGACCAGAGGAGAGACAGCAGATACTGTACTAATGCAGCTACAGCAATGTCCTATACTGAATATCATGTATTCCCTATATGTGCCGTCCTGTTACTGCTCCCCTGGTGTCCAGGTTATTGTACAGTCACTGACCAGAGGACAGACAGCAGATACTGTACTAATGCGGCTACAGCAATGTCCTATACTGAATATCATGTATTCCCTATATGTGCCATCCTGCTACTGTTCCCCTGGTGTCCAGGTTATTGTACAGTCACCGACCAGAGGACAGACAGCAGATACTGTACTAATGCAGCTACAGCAATGTCCTATTCTGAAGATCATGTGTTCCCTATATGTGCCATCCTGTTACTACTCCCCTGGTGTCCAGGTTATTGTACAATCACTGACCATAGGACAGACAGCAGATACTGTACTAATGGAGCTACAGCAATGTCCTATTCTGAAGATCATGTATTCCCTATATGTGCTGTCCTGTTACTGCTCCCCTGGTGTCCAGGTTATTGTACAGTCACTGACCAGAGGACAGACAGCAGATACTGTACTAATGCAGCTACAGCAATGTCCTATACTGAATATCATGTATTCCCTATATGTGCCGTCCTGTTACTGCTCCCCTGGTGTCCAGGTTATTGTACAGTCACTGACCAGAGGACAGACAGCAGATACTGTACTAATGCGGCTACAGCAATGTCCTATACTGAATATCATGTATTCCCTATATGTGCCATCCTGCTACTGTTCCCCTGGTGTCCAGGTTATTGTACAGTCACCGACCAGAGGACAGACAGCAGATACTGTACTAATGCAGCTACATCAATGTCCTATTCTGAAGATCATGTATTCCCTATATGTGCCGTCCTGTTACTGCTCCCCTGGTGTCCAGGTTATTGTACAATCACTGACCAGAGGACAGACAGCAGATACTGTACTAATGCAGCTACAGCAATGTCCTATTCTGAAGATCATGTATTCCCTATATGTGCTGTCCTGTTACTGCTCCCCTGGTGTCCAGGTTATTGTACAGTCACTGACCAGAGGACAGACAGCAGATACTGTACTAATGCAGCTACAGCAATGTCCTATTCTGAAGATCATGTATTCCCTATATGTGCCGTCCTGTTACTACTCCCCTGGTGTCCAGGTTATTGTACAATCAATGACCAGAGGACAGACATCAGATACTGTACTAATGCAGCTACAGCAATGTCCTATTCTGAAGATCATGTATTCCCTATATGTGCCGTCCTGTTACTACTCCCCTGGTGTCCAGGTTATTGTACAATCACTGATCAGAGGACAGACAGCAGATACTGTACTAATGCAGCTACAGCAATGTCCTATACTGAATATCATGTATTCCCTATATGTGCCGTCCTGTTACTGCTCCCCTGGTGTCCAGGTTATTGTTCAGTCACTGACCAGAGGACAGACAGCAGATACTGTACTAATGCGGCTACAGAAATGTCCTATACTGAATATCATGTATTCCCTATATGTGCCACCCTGTTACTGTTCCCTTGGTGTCCAGGTTATTGTACAGTCACCGACCAGAGGACAGACAGCAGATACTGTACTAATGCAGCTACAGCAATGTCCTATTCTGAAGATCATGTATTCCCTATATGTGCCGTCCTGTTACTACTCCCCTGGTGTCCAGGTTATTGTACAATCACTGACCAGAGGACAGACAGCAGATACTGTACTAATGCAGCTACAGCAATGTCCTATTCTGAAGATCATGTATTCCCTATATGTGCTGTCCTGTTACTGCTCCCCTGGTGTCCAGGTTATTGTACAGTCACTGACCAGAGGACAGACAGCAGATACTGTACTAATGCGGCTACAGCAATGTCCTATACTTAATATCATGTATTCCCTATATGTGCCATCCTGTTACTGTTCCCCTGGTGTCCAGGTTATTGTACAGTCACTGACCAGAGGACAGACAGCAGATACTGTACTAATGCAGCTACAGCAATGTCCTATTCTGAAGATCATGTATTCCCTATATGTGCCGTCCTGTTACTGCTCCCCTGGTGTCCATGTTATTGTACAATCACTGACCAGAGGACAGACAGCAGATACTGTACTAATGCAGCTACAGCAATGTCCTATACTGAATATCATGTATTCCCTATATGTGCCGTCCTGTTACTGCTCCCCTGGAGTCCAGGTTATTGTACAATCACTGACCAGAGGACTGACAGCAGATACTGTACTAATGCAGCTACAGCAATGTCCTATACTGAATATCATGTATTCCCTATATGTGCTGTCCTGTTACTGCTTCCCTGGTGTCCAGTCACTGACCAGAGGACAGACATCAGATACTGTACTAATGCGGCTACAGCAATGTCCTATACTGAATATCATGTATTCCCTATATGTGCCATCCTGTTTCTGCTCCCCTGGTGTCCAGGTTATTGTACAGTCACTGACCAGAGGACAGACAGCAGATACTGTACTAATGCAGCTACAGCAATGTCCTATTCTGAAGATCATGTATTCCCTATATGTGCCGTCCTGTTACTACTCCCCTGGTGTCCAGGTTATTGTACAATCACTGACCAGAGGACAGACAGCAGATACTGTACTAATGCAGCTACAGCAATGTCCTATTCTGAAGATCATGTATTCCCTATATGTGCCATCCTGTTACTGCTCCCCTGGTGTCCAGGTTATTGTACAATCACTGACCAGAGGACAGACAGCAGATACTGTACTAATGCGGCTACAGCAATGTCCTTTACTGAATATCATGTATTCCCTATATGTGCCGTCCTGTTACTGCTCCCCTGGTGTCCAGGTTATTGTACAATCACTGACCAGAGGACAGACAGCAGATACTGTACTAATGCAGCTACAGCAATGTCCTATACTGAATATCATGTATTCCCTATATGTGCCGTCCTGTTACTGCTCCCCTGGTGTCCAGGTTATTGTACAGTCACTGACCAGAGGACAGACAGCAGATACTGTACTAATGCAGCTACAGCAATGTCCTATACTGAATATCATGTATTCCCTATATGTGCCGTCCTGTTACTGCTCCCCTGGTGTCCAGTCACTGACCAGAGGACAGACATCAGATACTGTACTAATGCGGCTTCAGCAATGTCCTATACTGAATATCATGTATTCCCTATATGTGCCGTCCTGTTACTGCTCCCCTGGTGTCCAGGTTATTGTACAGTCACTGACCAGAGGACAGACAGCAGATACTGTACTAATGCGGCTACAGAAATGTCCTATACTGAATATCATGTATTCCCTATATGTGCCACCCTGTTACTGTTCCCCTGGTGTCCAGGTTATTGTACAGTCACCGACCAGAGGACAGACAGCAGATACTGTACTAATGCAGCTACAGCAATGTCCTATTCTGAAGATCATGTATTCCCTATATGTGCCGTCCTGTTACTACTCCCCTGGTGTCCAGGTTATTGTACAATCACTGACCAGAGGACAGACAGCAGATACTGTACTAATGCAGCTACAGCAATGTCCTATACTGAATATCATGTATTCCCTATATGTGCCGTCCTGTTACTGCTTCCCTGGTGTCCAGTCACTGACCAGAGGACAGACAGCAGATACTGTACTAATGCAGCTACAGCAATGTCCTATACTGAATATCATGTATTCCCTATATGTGCCGTCCTGTTACTGCTCCCCTGGTGTCCAGTCACTGACCAGAGGACAGACATCAGATACTGTACTAATGCGGCTACAGCAATGTCCTATACTGAATATCATGTATTCCCTATATGTGCCGTCCTGTTACTGCTCCCCTGGTGTCCAGGTTATTGTACAGTCACTGACCAGAGGACAGACAGCAGATACTGTACTAATGCGGCTACAGCAATGTCCTATACTGAATATCATGTATTCCCTATATGTGCCATCCTGTTACTGTTCCCCTGGTGTCCAGGTTATTGTACAGTCACCGACCAGAGGACAGACAGCAGATACTGTACTAATGCAGCTACAGCAATGTCCTATTCTGAAGATCATGTATTCCCTATATGTGGCATCCTGTTACTGCTCCCCTGGTGTCCAGGTTATTGTACAATCACTGACCAGAGGACAGACAGCAGATACTGTACTAATGCGGCTACAGCAATGTCCTTTACTGAATATCATGTATTCCCTATATGTGCCGTCCTGTTACTGCTCCCCTGGTGTCCAGGTTATTGTACAATCACTGACCAGAGGACAGACAGCAGATACTGTACTAATGCAGCTACAGCAATGTCCTATACTGAATATCATGTATTCCCTATATGTGCCGTCCTGTTACTGCTCCCCTGGTGTCCAGGTTACTGTACAGTCACTGACCAGAGGACAGACAGCAGATACTGTACTAATGCAGCTACAGCAATGTCCTATACTGAATATCATGTATTCCCTATATGTGCCGTCCTGTTACTGCTCCCCTGGTGTCCAGTCACTGACCAGAGGACAGACATCAGATACTGTACTAATGCGGCTTCAGCAATGTCCTATACTGAATATCATGTATTCCCTATATGTGCCGTCCTGTTACTGCTCCCCTGGTGTCCAGGTTATTGTACAGTCACTGACCAGAGGACAGACAGCAGATACTGTACTAATGCGGCTACAGAAATGTCCTATACTGAATATCATGTATTCCCTATATGTGCCACCCTGTTACTGTTCCCCTGGTGTCCAGGTTATTGTACAGTCACCGACCAGAGGACAGACAGCAGATACTGTACTAATGCAGCTACAGCAATGTCCTATTCTGAAGATCATGTATTCCCTATATGTGCCGTCCTGTTACTACTCCCCTGGTGTCCAGGTTATTGTACAATCACTGACCAGAGGACAGACAGCAGATACTGTACTAATGCAGCTACAGCAATGTCCTATACTGAATATCATGTATTCCCTATATGTGCCGTCCTGTTACTGCTTCCCTGGTGTCCAGTCACTGACCAGAGGACAGACAGCAGATACTGTACTAATGCAGCTACAGCAATGTCCTATACTGAATATCATGTATTCCCTATATGTGCCGTCCTGTTACTGCTCCCCTGGTGTCCAGTCACTGACCAGAGGACAGACATCAGATACTGTACTAATGCGGCTACAGCAATGTCCTATACTGAATATCATGTATTCCCTATATGTGCCGTCCTGTTACTGCTCCCCTGGTGTCCAGGTTATTGTACAGTCACTGACCAGAGGACAGACAGCAGATACTGTACTAATGCGGCTACAGCAATGTCCTATACTGAAAATCATGTATTCCCTATATGTGCCATCCTTTTACTGTTCCCCTGGTGTCCAGGTTATTGTACAGTCACTGACAAGAGGACAGACAGCAGATACTGTACTAATGCAGCTACAGCAATGTCCTATTCTGAAGATCATGTATTCCCTATATGTGCCATCCTGTTACTGTTCCCCTGGTGTCCAGGTTATTGTACAGTCACCGACCAGAGGACAGACAGCAGATACTGTACTAATGCAGCTACAGCAATGTCCTATACTGAATATCATGTATTCCCTATATGTGCCGTCCTGTTACTGCTCCCCTGGTGTCCAGGTTATTGTACAGTCACTGACCAGAGGACAGACAGCAGATACTGTACTAATGCAGCTACAGCAATGTCCTATACTGAATATCATGTATTCCCTATATGTGCCGTCCTGTTACTGCTCCCCTGGTGTCCAGTCACTGACCAGAGGACAGACATCAGATACTGTACTAATGCGGCTTCAGCAATGTCCTATACTGAATATCATGTATTCCCTATATGTGCCGTCCTGTTACTGCTCCCCTGGTGTCCAGGTTATTGTACAGTCACTGACCAGAGGACAGACAGCAGATACTGTACTAATGCGGCTACAGAAATGTCCTATACTGAATATCATGTATTCCCTATATGTGCCACCCTGTTACTGTTCCCCTGGTGTCCAGGTTATTGTACAGTCACCGACCAGAGGACAGACAGCAGATACTGTACTAATGCAGCTACAGCAATGTCCTATTCTGAAGATCATGTATTCCCTATATGTGCCGTCCTGTTACTACTCCCCTGGTGTCCAGGTTATTGTACAATCACTGACCAGAGGACAGACAGCAGATACTGTACTAATGCAGCTACAGCAATGTCCTATACTGAATATCATGTATTCCCTATATGTGCCGTCCTGTTACTGCTTCCCTGGTGTCCAGTCACTGACCAGAGGACAGACAGCAGATACTGTACTAATGCAGCTACAGCAGTGTCCTATACTGAATATCATGTATTCCCTATATGTGCCATCCTGTTACTGCTCCCCTGGTGTCCAGTCACTGACCAGAGGACAGACATCAGATACTGTACTAATGCGGCTACAGCAATGTCCTATACTGAATATCATGTATTCCCTATATGTGCCGTCCTGTTACTGCTCCCCTGGTGTCCAGGTTATTGTACAGTCACTGACCAGAGGACAGACAGCAGATACTGTACTAATGCGGCTACAGCAATGTCCTATACTGAATATCATGTATTCCCTATATGTGCCGTCCTGTTACTGCTCCCCTGGTGTCCAGGTTATTGTACAGTCACTGACCAGAGGACAGACAGCAGATACTGTACTAATGCAGCTACAGCAATGTCCTATACTGAATATCATGTATTCCCTATATGTGCCGTCCTGTTACTGCTCCCCTGGTGTCCAGTCACTGACCAGAGGACAGACATCAGATACTGTACTAATGTGGCTTCAGCAATGTCCTATACTGAATATCATGTATTCCCTATATGTGCCGTCCTGTTACTGCTCCCCTGGTGTCCAGGTTATTGTACAGTCACTGACCAGAGGACAGACAGCAGATACTGTACTAATGCGGCTACAGAAATGTCCTATACTGAATATCATGTATTCCCTATATGTGTCACCCTGTTACTGTTCCCCTGGTGTCCAGGTTATTGTACAGTCACCGACCAGAGGACAGACAGCAGATACTGTACTAATGCAGCTACAGCAATGTCCTATTCTGAAGATCATGTATTCCCTATATGTGCCGTCCTGTTACTACTCCCCTGGTGTCCAGGTTATTGTACAATCACTGACCAGAGGACAGACAGCAGATACTGTACTAATGCAGCTACAGCAATGTCCTATACTGAATATCATGTATTCCCTATATGTGCCGTCCTGTTACTGCTTCCCTGGTGTCCAGTCACTGACCAGAGGACAGACAGCAGATACTGTACTAATGCAGCTACAGCAATGTCCTATACTGAATATCATGTATTCCCTATATGTGCCGTCCTGTTACTGCTCCCCTGGTGTCCAGTCACTGACCAGAGGACAGACATCAGATACTGTACTAATGCGGCTTCAGCAATGTCCTATACTGAATATCATGTATTCCCTATATGTGCCATCCTGTTACTGCTCCCCTGGTGTCCAGGTTATTGTACAGTCACTGACCAGAGGACAGACAGCAGATACTGTACTAATGCAGCTACAGAAATGTCCTATACTGAAAATCATGTATTCCCTATATGTGCCACCCTGTTACTGTTCCCCTGGTGTCCAGGTTATTGTACAGTCACCGACCAGAGGACAGACAGCAGATACTGTACTAATGCAGCTACAGCAATGTCCTATTCTGAAGATCATGTATTCCCTATATGTGCCATCCTGTTACTGTTCCCCTGGTGTCCAGGTTATTGTACAGTCACTGACCAGAGGACAGACAGCAGATACTGTACTAATGCAGCTACAGCAATGTCCTATACTGAATATCATGTATTCCCTATATGTGCCGTCCTGTTACTGCTCCCCTGGTGTCCAGTCACTGACCAGAGGACAGACATCAGATACTGTACTAATGCGGCTACAGCAATGTCCTATACTGAATATCATGTATTCCCTATATGTGCCGTCCTGTTACTGCTCCCCTGGTGTCCAGGTTATTGTACAGTCACTGACCAGAGGACAGACAGCAGATACTGTACTAATGCGGCTACAGCAATGTCCTATACTGAATATCATGTATTCCCTATATGTGCCATCCTGTTACTGTTCCCCTGGTGTCCAGGTTATTGTACAGTCACTGACCAGAGGACAGACAGCAGATACTGTACTAATGCAGCTACAGCAATGTCCTATACTGAATATCATGTATTCCCTATATGTGCCGTCCTGTTACTGCTCCCCTGGTGTCCAGTCACTGACCAGAGGACAGACATCAGATACTGTACTAATGCAGCTACAGCAATGTCCTATACTGAATATCATGTATTCCCTATATGTGCCGTCCTGTTACTGCTCCCCTGGTGTCCAGTCACTGACCAGAGGACAGACATCATATACTGTACTAATGCGGCTTCAGCAATGTCCTATACTGAATATCATGTATTCCCTATATGTGCCGTCCTGTTACTGCTCCCCTGGTGTCCAGGTTATTGTACAGTCACTGACCAGAGGACAGACAGCAGATACTGTACTAATGCGGCTACAGAAATGTCCTATACTGAATATCATGTATTCCCTATATGTGCCACCCTGTTACTGTTCCCCTGGTGTCCAGGTTATTGTACAGTCACCGACCAGAGGACAGACAGCAGATACTGTACTAATGCAGCTACAGCAATGTCCTATTCTGAAGATCATGTATTCCCTATATGTGCCGTCCTGTTACTACTCCCCTGGTGTCCAGGTTATTGTACAATCACTGACCAGAGGACAGACAGCAGATACTGTACTAATGCAGCTACAGCAATGTCCTATACTGAATATCATGTATTCCCTATATGTGCCGTCCTGTTACTGCTTCCCTGGTGTCCAGTCACTGACCAGAGGACAGACAGCAGATACTGTACTAATGCAGCTACAGCAATGTCCTATACTGAATATCATGTATTCCCTATATGTGCCGTCCTGTTACTGCTCCCCTGGTGTCCAGTCACTGACCAGAGGACAGACATCAGATACTGTACTAATGCGGCTACAGCAATGTCCTATACTGAATATCATGTATTCCCTATATGTGCCGTCCTGTTACTGCTCCCCTGGTGTCCAGGTTATTGTACAGTCACTGACCAGAGGACAGACAGCAGATACTGTACTAATGCGGCTACAGCAATGTCCTATACTGAATATCATGTATTCCCTATATGTGCCATCCTGTTACTGTTCCCCTGGTGTCCAGGTTATTGTACAGTCACCGACCAGAGGACAGACAGCAGATACTGTACTAATGCAGCTACAGCAATGTCCTATACTGAATATCATGTATTCCCTATATGTGCCGTCCTGTTACTGCTCCCCTGGTGTCCAGGTTATTGTACAGTCACTGACCAGAGGACAGACAGCAGATACTGTACTAATGCAGCTACAGCAATGTCCTATACTGAATATCATGTATTCCCTATATGTGCCGTCCTGTTACTGCTCCCCTGGTGTCCAGTCACTGACCAGAGGACAGACATCAGATACTGTACTAATGCGGCTTCAGCAATGTCCTATACTGAATATCATGTATTCCCTATATGTGCCGTCCTGTTACTGCTCCCCTGGTGTCCAGGTTATTGTACAGTCACTGACCAGAGGACAGACAGCAGATACTGTACTAATGCGGCTACAGAAATGTCCTATACTGAATATCATGTATTCCCTATATGTGCCACCCTGTTACTGTTCCCCTGGTGTCCAGGTTATTGTACAGTCGCCGACCAGAGGACAGACAGCAGATACTGTACTAATGCAGCTACAGCAATGTCCTATTCTGAAGATCATGTATTCCCTATATGTGCCGTCCTGTTACTACTCCCCTGGTGTCCAGGTTATTGTACAATCACTGACCAGAGGACAGACAGCAGATACTGTACTAATGCAGCTACAGCAATGTCCTATACTGAATATCATGTATTCCCTATATGTGCCGTCCTGTTACTGCTTCCCTGGTGTCCAGTCACTGACCAGAGGACAGACAGCAGATACTGTACTAATGCAGCTACAGCAATGTCCTATACTGAATATCATGTATTCCCTATATGTGCCATCCTGTTACTGCTCCCCTGGTGTCCAGTCACTGACCAGAGGACAGACATCAGATACTGTACTAATGCGGCTACAGCAATGTCCTATACTGAATATCATGTATTCCCTATATGTGCCGTCCTGTTACTGCTCCCCTGGTGTCCAGGTTATTGTACAGTCACTGACCAGAGGACAGACAGCAGATACTGTACTAATGCGGCTACAGCAATGTCCTATACTGAATATCATGTATTCCCTATATGTGCCATCCTGTTACTGCTCCCCTGGTGTCCAGGTTATTGTACAGTCACTGACCAGAGGACAGACAGCAGATACTGTACTAATGCAGCTACAGCAATGTCCTATACTGAATATCATGTATTCCCTATATGTGCCGTCCTGTTACTGCTCCCCTGGTGTCCAGTCACTGACCAGAGGACAGACATCAGATACTGTACTAATGCGGCTTCAGCAATGTCCTATACTGAATATCATGTATTCCCTATATGTGCCGTCCTGTTACTGCTCCCCTGGTGTCCAGGTTATTGTACAGTCACTGACCAGAGGACAGACAGCAGATACTGTACTAATGCGGCTACAGAAATGTCCTATACTGAATATCATGTATTCCCTATATGTGCCACCCTGTTACTGTTCCCCTGGTGTCCAGGTTATTGTACAGTCACCGACCAGAGGACAGACAGCAGATACTGTACTAATGCAGCTACAGCAATGTCCTATTCTGAAGATCATGTATTCCCTATATGTGCCGTCCTGTTACTACTCCCCTGGTGTCCAGGTTATTGTACAATCACTGACCAGAGGACAGACAGCAGATACTGTACTAATGCAGCTACAGCAATGTCCTATACTGAATATCATGTATTCCCTATATGTGCCGTCCTGTTACTGCTTCCCTGGTGTCCAGTCACTGACCAGAGGACAGACAGCAGATACTGTACTAATGCAGCTACAGCAATGTCCTATACTGAATATCATGTATTCCCTATATGTGCCGTCCTGTTACTGCTCCCCTGGTGTCCAGTCACTGACCAGAGGACAGACATCAGATACTGTACTAATGCGGCTACAGCAATGTCCTATACTGAATATCATGTATTCCCTATATGTGCCGTTCTGTTACTGCTCCCCTGGTGTCCAGGTTATTGTACAGTCACTGACCAGAGGACAGACAGCAGATACTGTACTAATGCGGCTACAGCAATGTCCTATACTGAATATCATGTATTCCCTATATGTGCCGTCCTGTTACTGCTCCCCTGGTGTCCAGGTTATTGTACAGTCACTGACCAGAGGACAGACAGCAGATACTGTACTAATGCAGCTACAGCAATGTCCTATACTGAATATCATGTATTCCCTATATGTGCCGTCCTGTTACTGCTCCCCTGGTGTCCAGTCACTGACCAGAGGACAGACATCAGATACTGTACTAATGCGGCTTCAGCAATGTCCTATACTGAATATCATGTATTCCCTATATGTGCCGTCCTGTTACTGCTCCCCTGGTGTCCAGGTTATTGTACAGTCACTGACCAGAGGACAGACAGCAGATACTGTACTAATGCAGCTACAGCAATGTCCTATTCTGAAGATCATGTATTCCCTATATGTGCCGTCCTGTTACTGCTCCCCTGGTGTCCAGGTTATTGTACAGTCACTGACCAGAGGACAGACAGCAGATACTGTACTAATGCGGCTACAGCAATGTCCTATACTGAATATCATGTATTCCCTATATGTGCCATCCTGTTACTGTTCCCCTGGTGTCCAGGTTATTGTACAGTCACTGACCAGAGGACAGACAGCAGATACTGTACTAATGCAGCTACAGCAATGTCCTATACTGAATATCATGTATTCCCTATATGTGCCGTCCTGTTACTGCTCCCCTGGTGTCCAGTCACTGACCAGAGGACAGACATCAGATACTGTACTAATGCGGCTACAGCAATGTCCTATACTGAATATCATGTATTCCCTATATGTGCCGTCCTGTTACTGCTCCCCTGGTGTCCAGGTTATTGTACAGTCACTGACCAGAGGACAGACAGCAGATACTGTACTAATGCAGCTACAGCAATGTCCTATTCTGAAGATCATGTATTCCCTATATGTGCTGTCCTGTTACTGCTCCCCTGGTGTCCAGGTTATTGTACAGTCACTGACCAGAGGACAGACAGCAGATACTGTACTAATGCGGCTACAGCAATGACCTATACTGAATATCATGTATTCCCTATATGTGCCATCCTGTTACTGTTCCCCTGGTGTCCAGGTTATTGTACAGTCACTGACCAGAGGACAGACAGCAGATACTGTACTAATGCAGCTACAGCAATGTCCTATACTGAATATCATGTATTCCCTATATGTGCCGTCCTGTTACTGCTCCCCAGGTGTCCAGTCACTGACCAGAGGACAGACATCAGATACTGTACTAATGCGGCTACAGCAATGTCCTATACTGAATATCATGTATTCCCTATATGTGCCGTCCTGTTACTGCTCCCCTGGTGTCCAGGTTATTGTACAGTCACTGACCAGAGGACAGACAGCAGATACTGTACTAATGCAGCTACAGCAATGTCCTATACTGAATATCATGTATTCCCTATATGTGCCATCCTGTTACTGTTCCCCTGGTGTCCAGGTTATTGTACAGTCACTGACCAGAGGATAGACAGCAGATACTGTACTAATGCAGCTACAGCAATGTCCTATTCTGAAGATCATGTATTCCCTATATGTGCTGTCCTGTTACTGCTCCCCTGGTGTCCAGGTTATTGTACAGTCACTGACAAGAGGACAGACAGCAGATACTGTACTAATGCGGCTACAGCAATGTCCTATACTGAATATCATGTATTCCCTATATGTGCCATCCTGTTACTGTTCCCCTGGTGTCCAGGTTATTGTACAGTCACTGACCAGAGGACAGACAGCAGATACTGTACTAATGCAGCTACAGCAATGTCCTATACTGAATATCATGTATTCCCTATATGTGCCGTCCTGTTACTGCTCCCCTGGTGTCCAGTCACTGACCAGAGGACAGACATCAGATACTGTACTAATGCGGCTACAGCAATGTCCTATACTGAATATCATGTATTCCCTATATGTGCCGTCCTGTTACTGCTCCCCTGGTGTCCAGGTTATTGTACAGTCACTGACCAGAGGACAGACAGCAGATACTGTACTAATGCAGCTACAGCAATGTCCTATTCTGAAGATCATGTATTCCCTATATGTGCTGTCCTGTTACTGCTCCCCTGGTGTCCAGGTTATTGTACAGTCACTGACCAGAGGACAGACAGCAGATACTGTACTAATGCGGCTACAGCAATGTCCTATACTGAATATCATGTATTCCCTATATGTGCCATCCTGTTACTGTTCCCCTGGTGTCCAGGTTATTGTACAGTCACTGACCAGAGGACAGACAGCAGATACTGTACTAATGCAGCTACAGCAATGTCCTATTCTGAAGATCATGTATTCCCTATATGTGCTGTCCTGTTACTGCTCCCCTGGTGTCCAGGTTATTGTACAGTCACTGACCAGAGGACAGACAGCAGATACTGTACTAATGCGGCTACAGCAATGTCCTATACTGAATATCATGTATTCCCTATATGTGCCATCCTGTTACTGTTCCCCTGGTGTCCAGGTTATTGTACAGTCACTGACCAGAGGACAGACAGCAGATACTGTACTAATGCAGCTACAGCAATGTCCTATACTGAATATCATGTATTCCCTATATGTGCCATCCTGTTACTGCTCCCCTGGTGTCCAGTCACTGACCAGAGGACAGACATCAGATACTGTACTAATGCGGCTACAGCAATGTCCTATACTGAATATCATGTATTCCCTATATGTGCCGTCCTGTTACTGCTCCCCTGGTGTCCAGGTTATTGTACAGTCACTGACCAGAGGACAGACAGCAGATACTGTAGTAATGCAGCTACAGCAATGTCCTATTCTGAAGATCATGTATTCCCTATATGTGCTGTCCTGTTACTGCTCCCCTGGTGTCCAGGTTATTGTACAGTCACTGACCAGAGGACAGACAGCAGATACTGTACTAATGCGGCTACAGCAATGTCCTATACTGAATATCATGTATTCCCTATATGTGCCATCCTGTTACTGTTCCCCTGGTGTCCAGGTTATTGTACAGTCACTGACCAGAGGACAGACAGCAGATACTGTACTAATGCAGCTACAGCAATGTCCTATTCTGAAGATCATGTATTCCCTATATGTGCTGTCCTGTTACTGCTCCCCTGGTGTCCAGGTTATTGTACAGTCACTGACCAGAGGACAGACAGCAGATACTGTACTAATGCGGCTACAGCAATGTCCTATACTGAATATCATGTATTCCCTATATGTGCCATCCTGTTACTGTTCCCCTGGTGTCCAGGTTATTGTACAGTCACTGACCAGAGGACAGACAGCAGATACTGTACTAATGCAGCTACAGCAATGTCCTATACTGAATATCATGTATTCCCTATATGTGCCGTCCTGTTACTGCTCCCCTGGTGTCCAGTCACTGACCAGAGGACAGACATCAGATACTGTACTAATGCGGCTACAGCAATGTCCTATTCTGAAGATCATGTATTCCCTATATGTGCTGTCCTGTTACTGCTCCCCTGGTGTCCAGGTTATTGTACAGTCACTGACCAGAGGACAGACAGCAGATACTGTACTAATGCGGCTACAGCAATGTCCTATACTGAATATCATGTATTCCCTATATGTGCCATCCTGTTACTGTTCCCCTGGTGTCCAGGTTATTGTACAGTCACTGACCAGAGGACAGACAGCAGATACTGTACTAATGCAGCTACAGCAATGTCCTATTCTGAAGATCATGTATTCCCTATATGTGCTGTCCTGTTACTGCTCCCCTGGTGTCCAGGTTATTGTACAGTCACTGACCAGAGGACAGACAGCAGATACTGTACTAATGCGGCTACAGCAATGTCCTATACTGAATATCATGTATTCCCTATATGTGCCATCCTGTTACTGTTCCCCTGGTGTCCAGGTTATTGTACAGTCACTGACCAGAGGACAGACAGCAGATACTGTACTAATGCAGCTACAGCAATGTCCTATACTGAATATCATGTATTCCCTATATGTGCCGTCCTGTTACTGCTCCCCTGGTGTCCAGTCACTGACCAGAGGACAGACATCAGATACTGTACTAATGCGGCTACAGCAATGTCCTATACTGAATATCATGTATTCCCTATATGTGCCGTCCTGTTACTGCTCCCCTGGTGTCCAGGTTATTGTACAGTCACTGACCAGAGGACAGACAGCAGATACTGTACTAATGCAGCTACAGCAATGTCCTATTCTGAAGATCATGTATTCCCTATATGTGCTGTCCTGTTACTGCTCCCCTGGTGTCCAGGTTATTGTACAGTCACTGACCAGAGGACAGACAGCAGATACTGTACTAATGCGGCCACTGATCTTGACCTTATGACTAAGCTGCTTAAGTGAAACGTGTGTTTGGAGACACGCGGTACATGTTGCTTAGCATGTGTTATGTTTATACTTATATGCTGAAAACCACTAATATATTGTGTTACAGTAATAAGACGGGGGTCTGTCAGACACTAGGACTGGAAAGCGGGAGCATGTGACTCAATGTATCCACTTTATTACATTATATTACATTGTTTCTGTTTAATCGTATAATAATATGCTGAGATACATATAGCGGGATAATGTGCCTAGCCTGTCAGCCCACCCACGGTGATCACCACTACCCAATCAGCTCAGTCCATATCAGTGGCATGTTACTATTGCTAATAGCCTTTTATAATAATTAATTATTACCGATCTAATAGTAATATTGTTTTTGCGAAGCTGTACAGCGGCATCAGGTTATTGTCATTGACTCTAAAGTGTATATATGCCTTGGATATACTTATGCTAGATTAATATGTGATATATAAGGTGTGTACCCATCAGATCAGGTATTGTTTTTATGCTTATAGTCTGTTTCTATGTTATACTTGTTAATTAGGGGTGGGTTTAGTAATTAGAGTGGGTGGTGTTTCTGTGTACTGTGAAGGTATAAATGGGTTGTCAGTACTTTGTAATACATCTTGACAAAGGTCCACACTTGGGACCGAAACATCGACATACTATGATACCTGCTGCTATGTAACATTTAAATAAAGGATTTTATTGGAAGACTGGTGAGTGCACCCCATTTTTTGCATATTTTTATATATATATATATACACACACACACACACACACACACACACAGTATATATATTATATAGATAGATGAATAAATTGAGATACATAAATATATATATTAATAGATAAAGATAGAGGTATAGATACACTAAAGAGAGAGTGGGGGGAGAGGGAGGGAGTGAGGGAGGGGGGGAGAGAGAGAGAGAGAGAGGGAGGGAGGGATGGGGGGAGAGAGAGAGAGGGAGGAAGGGAGGGGGGGAGAGAGAGAGAGGGAGGAGGAGACAGAGGGGGAGAGAGAGATGGAGGAAGGGAGCTCGCACACTAACCTAATTCAGCTGCAGCAGGCAACCCAGCAACCGTTCTGATAGGGCAGGCACTTCACTGCATTAAGCCCCACCCCCTACTCGTGCACCCGCGAATCGCGGCATTGTCAACAAGGGGGCGGGACTTCCATACAGCCACTGTCAGGTGAAACAGTGGCAGTGAGGCTGTGATGCTGCTGGGACCAGAAGCTGGCCAGGGTGAGTGGCCAGGTTCCAATCACTATTGTCGTCAGTGTGGGGGCCCCGGGACGATCGCCCCGCTCGCCCCTCCTATAATCCGGCCCCTGGGAATTTGTGAATACACCAGAAGTCACATATATATTTTGGGATTTGCAGTAATTCCTAAGTGATCACGGTGTTCTTTTCTATACATCAAGACCCAATATTATGAATTACACCATATTTTGGTCTAGAGTAACCCGTCAATTTTAGACCGTGAGATGGGTCATCCTATATGAATATATATGGCACGTATTAAGGCAATGTAACACGTCTGATAAAACGATCCCTGAATCTGAGTACACAGCTTCATATATTGACAATAAAGGTGGTAGTGAGGATCAAAAGGACAAGACCCTTGGATATTATTTGATTTCATATCTATCTATTATAAGAAGATATGTCCTCAGCTCTACAGACACCCAATAAATACATTTACCATTTTTTATGGAATATCATTGTATATACACTAAAGAAATAAAATACACAGGAGACATTTAGAGGTTCTACAATATTTATTAATTTCTTTTCTTTTGGATCTTACTTTTGTTGATCTATATATGATTGCATACTGATTAATCTTACATTTCACCGACAACCTTTTTTATTTCAAATAATCCTAAAAGTTATATTTCAATATTTGTAATAATCTCCTCAATCTTGTTGACATCAAATTTGATTTCTATAAGGAAGGACTTAAGACACACTCATCTGAGCGGGTATTCCAGCTTTTTTGCACTACAGTAGTTACAGTGAGTGAATACCGCATGTGAAATACAAAGTACACAATACCTGCAGTATAATCTGTTACCTCAGATTACTCCTTCCATCCCTGAGCGCACCAGGTAAAGCGGCCATCTTTGGCAGTACATAGGCTACAGAGTGTGGGCGATACTCTGAGAAGTCACATCACTTTGGGGATATAAAAAGTACAAAATACAAAACACCACAGAGTCATAGATTGCACGGATTGCTTATACCACCCATGATAGCACCTGGCGAGGCCGCCATTTTGGGCTCGCTGCATAGATTTACTATGGCTGAGACAAGCAGTACATGGAAATATGATAAACCTTGGAGAAAAATATACACTACATTATAAGAAATACTGCATGCCCATAGGTAATATACCATACATGGACAATATAAGGCACAGATGGTGAAGCAGCCATCTTGTGTGCACAAATCACACAATAGTATTGGCACATGGTACACTGCAGGCGAGGTAGCCATCTTGGGCACAGAAGAGCCTCAAGAGACTGATTGTTAGGGGCCAGGCAGGTAGCAGATAGAACCCTGGGCTTCAGGATAAAATACTATGATGGGGCAGAGGGTAGTCCTAGCGGAGTGTGAGCTGTAGTGATAATAGAGGACTCAGTAGTACAGAGACCAAACTGGGGTAGAACTTAGATGGCACAAAAGCTGTGGCTGGGGCAGAGTAAGGATTATAGCATGGAGGCCATAGCCGGCTGTACCTGAGGCAGGAATATAGAGGATGGGGAGCGCAGAGATGGGCCTCAGGGTCCTGCAGGCTAGTCTGTGGTGGGAAGCAGCATGATAAAGCAGCTATATCCCAACGTTTCATGGCAAAATACAGAGGAAGGCAGCTAGTGCTATGTAATAACAAAATGTGGGTGAGGGGACACGGAGATCGGTAACATGGAAGACTGGAGGCCAAGCTGACCTCTTCTGATAGCTAGAAATAAAAGCTTTTATACTGTACACAAGAAAACAGAACGATCATTTGTTCACATACATATAAACATGAAAAATTACCCAGGGGTCACAAACAAATTCAAAAGTAAAACAAAACGGCATTAGTATATAAAACAATGCATTACAATATATGATATGAATAATAGTCACTTAGCAAAAGAAATGTTACAGTATACAGTAGGTCCTCATCCTTCTACCAATCAGTACGCTGAGCACTTTCTGCCGCATCTCACGGTGCAGAGAATACATCACAGACTTCACAAGGCAGCTGGAACTGAAATCTGATCAAGTGCTTTTGCGATGCGACGTGAGGGGCCCCCAGCGGACAGTAAAAGGGCCCCCAGCGGTCAGTACAGCAAGCTGTATTAGTGATTGGAGGACCTTATACTAACAATAAACAGTGCTAGATAGCTGCACTTCATTGGCACATGAGCTAAAGCTGTGGCTAGAGGGGTCATCTAATGCTTGCTACATCATAACAAATACAAACAATACATTAAATAATATAATAACAATAAAATATCTGACTTTGTACTGTACAACCCTGATTACACCCGTGTTACATTGCAGCTTTGGCCATACAATTCCCCAAGCACAATGAGAAAAGGTTTAATGCTGCTGGTGCGTCCATATGAAAACGGATATGAGTAAACACGTATAGTATTAGGTTAAAGTATTAAGTTAAAAATAGCAGCTAAATAATCCAGTGGACAAGCGCTGATAATTGGCGACCAGTGAGGCTTCAGGCTTCCCAGCCCCACAGGAAGACATTACTGGTCTGGGAGTGAAAACTGTGCGTCCATCTGGTACAGTCTCAGGATGCATTTGTTCATTCATTCCTTTAAAGTCTACAAAACGTAACATGCAGCCAACCAGTGCCATAGCGCCGTACAGTGTCACACGCATCTTCATGGCTTTAGTGCAGTAGTTCAGGAGGACATCTGACCAGTTCCTGGTGAGAGAAGATCCTGGTTTGGTGAGGGCTCTGTACCAGGCGGCACGTTGGAAACTGGATCGTCAGTGTTGTTGTTGTGCTCAGTATTATTTTCCACATCATTTTCAACCTAAGAGAGAGAAGAGCAGAAGTCAGAACAACAAAAAGCTGATATTATTATTAATGGTGGATTATACTGGAAACCATTAGGTCATAAATGATAAGCTATAAGCCCATCAGTAATACAGAGTGTGCCAACAGATGGATGAGAAGGGTACACGGCTCATTGTCTGTTCTGTGAGCACATGCTGAACGGATCAGTAACACCTTCCCCAACCTCTTACCCATGGGGAGGCCATGTGGGCTGATGTGATAGACCTCCAGGGAAATAACATCAGTTAATGTTACAGCCCTGAGGAAGAGTGTAATCACTCGAAACGCGTTGGAGGCATTTTATGGACTTATTAACTTATCTCTATACATGACTCGGAACATTCCATGAATGACCAAGCCACTGTGATTGAGGGGAAGGGGGGAAGGAGTCTGGAAACCTCCCATCCATACTTACTTACATCCTAGCACCGAGGCTTGGTGCCAATCACGGTACGGGTCCCATTTTTTCTATATTCTGGATTGTATACCTCACTGGATTATATGTATAATTTACTTCTTCTATATTAGCTGTTTTATACCATGGTTATGCCTATAGCCTTCTACATATTTATATGTTTATTAAATATTTGAAGTTTACAGAATACTACACTATGTATTGCCCTTTCTGTTACATTTGTGTGAGAAAGAAAGTGGAGAATCATTTGGGGATAATTATCCGTCTTTCCAAGAAATAACTTTCGAAAGAAGAACTACGAGACCAATTTAATATAAATTGACTGATCTATACCGAGGAAATTGTTTACATTTACAGTAAAAAGGGAACCATCTTGTGATTCATCTTCACAGCACCGCAAGTGTGTGTACAAACCTTGTGACTATATAGGTGGAAAGTGCTGTCAGAATTGGGGAAATCAGCCTGAACCCCCCCAAAAAGATGCACTAACATTGGGGATCAATATAGATGAGGTCTAATAGCCATAATAAAGCTATTTTGGGCACTTAAGTGTTGACAAATGCTTGCTGCAGTAGTAGCATCCTTGTAAAAGTGGTGAAGAATAGCATTAAGCAGTATTTTTTGGTGAATATAAGTAGTCCTGTCAAATTTGGGGTACTTGGAAATGGGTGCTAGCATGTTTTAAAGTCTCTAAAGTGAAGTTGAAAAAACGTGAAAAACGCACCTGTTGCATGCACCTGCAATCCTATAAACACCTGACCCATCCTTTGGGATAAGTCTATTATCTTATCAAAATAAGTCTATTTTGCTAGTTTTTATGCTTGTCCCCCCACTTTGTACTTTTTTGCCCCCAAAATGAAAGTACTTTTTTGGGGTGTTCCTCTCTTTTTCCCTGGAATTTTTCAACACAGTTGCCCTTTGGGGGGCTGTCCCAAGGGTTCTGAGTGATTTTCCCAGCTTTGCACCCCAAAATAAAGATTTTTCACTTCTTTTTTCCTGCTATTCAGAGGCAAATCTTTTTCGCTTATTACATTGTATCGACTTTCCGTGTACTCGAAAAGTGTTTGGAATTTAATACGGAGATAAGTTTTCTCCACACGAAAAACCGAGATCGGCAAAATGTTTCCGCGGATCTCGGTTTTTCGTGTCTAATTGAATACGGGACTATGGCCCTCATTCAGAGCCACTCGCTATCGGCAGTACGCTCGTTCCGAGCGATGTTCGCACATCTGCGCATGCGTACGGTTTAAAGTACGCATGCGCGAACCAGTCAGTGCGGCCGAAAATCATTTGTACGCAATATAGCGAGTGCCTGCTATTTTGAGTGACAGAATGAGGCGTATGTGGGTGGTAACAGGGGAAGGTGCTTGAAAACGGGGAGTGGAGATCCGATTGCAGGCGTGCTTAAAGGTCAAAACGGGCGTTTTATGGGTGTGCATAATTAATACAGCAGCGTCAATGACCACGTCATTTGTTTTTTTTTAACTCAGAACTGCTCGCAAAATAGCGGTTGAAAAAACCAACCACAAGAATAGCGAGCAGTTCATATCCTGTTCGATGTACTCGATTAATCTAATAAATAGCGGACATGACGTATGGTGCGAGCGGCCAGGGGGCCTTTTTCAGAAATAAAAGAGCGTATGTTTTGCTCGCTCGTTCAGACTTAGAGGTGTGAACACACTGCAATGTGCGAACGGATCATTTGCATAGCCACCCCTTGTTTTTGAACGAACGAACGCAAATAGCGAACGGCTCTGAATGAGGGCCAATGTCTGAGTTTAACTAGCCATATTTACATACTTATTGGAATGCTATATAAATGGTCTTATATGAATGAAGTCATCTCTATAATATCATTTATTACTAAAGAGTCTATTTACTACAATCCACATTTAGAATGCAGATTGTAGTGTGATATTACCAACTGAATTCGCATTGTATATCAATATCATAGGGATTTACTAAAAATCCCTTGCAGGAACAGAGCTTGCGATAAAGCTCTGTCCCTGCGAATCCCTTCCGCAGCCTTACACTGTATTTTTCGCAAAAAATACAGTGGCAAGTGCCCGCGCATGTGCCAACCAGCGGCCCGTCCCCCCAACGTGATCTCAACCCCCCCACGCGGCACCCCACGACCACCTCCCCCACTTAACTGCACTTACCTCCGGTGATCGGGCTCCGGTGATGTCTTCCGTGGCTCTGGTCAGCTGATCTCCCATACTGCAGTGTGACCCGGTCAGCTGATGACCGGGTCCCAGTGGAGGATGGGAGACCAGCCGACCGGAGCCACGGAGGACATCACCGGAGTCCCGATCTCCGGTCCATGTACTCAGGTAAGTTATTATTATTTTTTTTTAGTAGTGTATCAGCTTGTGGTCTGTTTAGCAGAGATCATCATGTGGTCTGTTTAGACCACACAGCTAATCACTGGGGCCAGCTCCGGGCTCTGCTCTGCATGTTAGAGCAGAGCAGGAGTCCGGTAACCGGGGGAGACCATGGATAACGCCACCCCTGGGTAACATTATTATCACAGGGCTTCCCCCGGTCTTTTTTCACAATTTATTTTTAGTAACTACTAGGCAGATCACATTTCCCATTACAATTATGGGAAATGCGATCTGATTACTAAAAATAAGTGATAATTAGGGCTTGGAGTAGAATTTTATGAATTCTACTCCAATTGCTCTTTAGTACAAAACACCCTTTTTCACTTTATTTTAGTAAAAATAATGTGAATAAATAGAGTCCTAAATGTCCAGTTGAATTATGCCATAGGCAAACGTAGGGGGGGTTTCCGTCTGCCTGGAAACCCCCCTCCCCAGCCCACACCATGACCACAAAAGAAATAGTAATATAATTGTTACTTGCGCTGCATGTTCTTCTCAGTATCACAAATGAAATAATTAGCACCACCTGTGGATCTTCTAACATGTATCAGCCAGTAATAAATAACCTGTGTGCCAACTAGAAGATCTGGAAAACATGCACTGCTATAGAGCCCAATATGTACATATACAGTATGTCCAGGGCAGTGCTAGGTTCTTCTGCTGCTCCTCCAGACTCCTGGACTTGCTCCAATAGTCTGGAATGGTGCCCACATCTAATATAAATACATTCAGCTCAGGCAGGATGGCCCTACTGCCGCATCTAATGGCTCACTGTGATCACTAGTCCTGTATATGCTGGAATTATGATACACAATACACTATGTATGACACATATAATGGGTTACTGTGACCACTGGTCCTGTATATGCTGGAATTATGACACACAATACACTATGTATGACACATATAATGGTTACTGTGATCACTAGTCCTGTATATGCTGGAATTATGACACACAATACACTATGTATGACACATATAATGGGTTACTGTGATCTCTGGTCCTGTATATGCTGGAATTATGATACACAATACACTATGTATGACACATATAATGGGTTACTGTGACCACTGGTCCTGTATATGCTGGAATTATGATACACAATACACTATGTATGACACATATAATGGTTACTGTGATCACTAGTCCTGTATATGCTGGAATTATGATACACAATACACTATGTATGACACATATAATGGGTTACTGTGATCACTGGTCCTGTATATGCTGGAATTATGACACACAATACACTATGTATGACACATATAATGGGTTACTGTGATCACTAGTCCTGTATATGCTGGAATTATGATACACAATACACTATGTATGACACATATAATGGTTACTGTGATCACTAGTCCTGTATATGCTGGAATTATGACACACAATACACTATGTATGACACATATAATGGGTTACTGTGACCACTGGTCCAGTATATGCTGGAATTATGACACACAATACACCACTATGTATGACACATATAATGGGTTACTGTGATCTCTGGTCCTGTATATGCTGGAATTATGATACACAATACACTATGTATGACACATATAATGGGTTACTGTGATCACTGGTCCTGTATATGCTGGAATTATGACACACAATACACTATGTATGACACATATAATGGTTACTGTGACTCTGGTCCTGTATAGGCTGGAATTATGACACACAATACACTATGTATGACACATATAATGGGTTACTGTGACTCTGGTCCTGTATATGCTGGAATTATGACACACAATACACTATGTATGACACATATAATGGTTACTGTGATCACTAGTCCTGTATATGCTGGAATTATGACACACAATACACTATGTATGACACATATAATGGGTTACTGTGATCTCTGGTCCTGTATATGCTGGAATTATGATACACAATACACTATGTATGACACATATAATGGGTTACTGTGACCACTGGTCCTGTATATGCTGGAATTATGATACACAATACACTATGTATGACACATATAATGGTTACTGTGATCACTAGTCCTGTATATGCTGGAATTATGATACACAATACACTATGTATGACACATATAATGGGTTACAGTGATCACTGGTCCTGTATATGCTGGAATTATGACACACAATACACTATGTATGACACATATAATGGTTACTGTGACTCTGGTCCTGTATATGCTGGAATTATGATACACAATACACTATGTATGACACATATAATGGGTTACTGTGACTCTGGTCCTGTATATGCTGGAATTATTACACACAATACACTATGTATAACACATATAATGGGTTACTGCGATCACTGGTCCTGTATATGCTGGAATTATTACACACAATACACTATGTATGACACATATAATGGGTTACTGTGATAACTGGTCCTGTATATGCTGGAATTATGACACACAATACACTATGTATGACACATATAATGGGGTACTGTGATCACTGGTCCTGTATGTGCTGGAATTATGACACACAATACACTATGTATGACACATATAATGGGTTACTGTGATCTCTGGTCCTGTATATGCTGGAATTATGATACACAATACACTATGTATGACACATATAATGGGTTACTGTGATCACTGGTCCTGTATATGCTGGAATTATGATACACAATACACTATGTATGACACATATAATGGTTACTGTGACTCTGGTCCTGTATAGGCTGGAATTATGACACACAATACACTATGTATGACACATATAATGGGTTACTGTGACTCTGGTCCTGTATATGCTGGAATTATTACACACAATACACTATGTATAACACATATAATGGGTTACTGCGATCACTGGTCCTGTATATGCTGGAATTATGACACACAATACACTATGTATGACACATATAATGGGTTACTGCGATCACTGGTCCTGTATGTGCTGGAATTATGACACACAATACACTATGTATGACACATATAATGGGTTACTGTGATCACTGGTCCTGTATGTGCTGGAATTATGACACACAATACACTATGTATGACACATATAATGGGTTACTGTGATCACTGGTCCTGTATATGCTGGAATTATTACACACAATACACTATGTATGACACATATAATGGGTTACTGTGATCACTGGTCCTGTATATGCTGGAATTATGACACACAATACACTATGTATGACACATATAATGGGTTACTGTGATCACTGGTCCTGTATGTGCTGGAATTATGACACACAATACACTATGTATGACACATATAATGGGTTACTGTGATCACTGGTCCTGTATATGCTGGAATTATGACACACAATACACTATGTATGACACATATAATGGGTTACTGTGATCACTGGTCCTGTATATGCTGGAATTATGACAAACAATACACTATGTATGACACATATAATGGGTTACTGTGATCACTGGTCCTGTATGTGCTGGAATTATGACACACAATACACTATGTATGACACATATAATGGGTTACTGTGATCACTGGTCCTGTATATGCTGGAATTATTACACACAATACACTATGTATGACACATATAATGGGTTACTGTGATCACAGGTCCTGTATATGCTGGAATTATGACACACAATACACTATGTATGACACTTATAATGGGTTACTGTGATCACTGGTCCTGTATATGCTGGAATTATTACACACAATAAACTATGTATGACACATATAATGGGTTACTGTGATCACTGGTCCTGTATATGCTGGAATTATGACACACAATACACTATGTATGACACATATAATGGGTTACTGTGATCACTGGTCCTGTATATGCTGGAATTATTACACACAATACACTATGTATGACACATATAATGGGTTACTGTGATCACTGGTCCTGTATATGCTGGAATTATGACACACAATACACTATGTATGACACATATAATGGGTTACTGTGATCACTGGTCCTGTATATGCTGGAATTATGACACACAATACACTATGTATGACACATATAATGGGTTACTGTGATCACTGGACCTGTATATGCTGGAATTATGACACACAATACACTATGTATGACACTTATAATGGGTTACTGTGATCACTGGTCCTGTATATGTTGGAATTATGACACACAATACACTATGTATGACACATATAATGGGTTACTGTGACTCTGGTCCTGTATATGCTGGAATTATTACACACAATACACTATGTATGACACATATAATGGGTTACTGTGATCACTGGTCCTGTATATGCTGGAATTATGACACACAATACACTATGTATGACACATATAATAGGTTACTGTGATCACTGGTTCTGTATATGCTGGAATTATGACACACAATACACTATGCATGACACTTATAATGGGTTACTGTGATCACTGGTCCTGTATATGCTGGTTTTATGACACACAATACACTATGTATGACACATATAATGGGTTACTGTGATCGCTGGTCCTGTATATGCTGGAATTATTACACACAATACACTATGTATGACACATATAATGGGTTACTGTGATCGCTGGTCCTGTATATGCTGGAATTATTACACACAATACACTATGTATGACACATATAATGGGTTACTGTGATCACTGGTCCTGTATATGCTGGAATTATTACACACAATACACTATGTATGACACATATAATGGGTTACTGTGATCACTGGTCCTGTATATGCTGGAATTATTACACACAATACACTATGTATGACACATATAATGGGTTACTGTGATCACTGGTCCTGTATATGCTGGAATTATGACACACAATACACTATGTATGACACATATAATGGGTTACTGTGATCACTGGTCCTGTATATGCTGGAATTATGACACACAATACACTATGTATGACACATATAATGGGTTACTGTGATCACTGGTCCTGTATATGAAGGAATTATTACACACAATACACTATGTATGACACATATAATGGGTTACTGTGATCACTGGTCCTGTATATGCTGGAATTATGACACACAATACACTATGTATGACACTTATAATGGGTTACTGTGATCACTGGTCCTGTATATGCTGGAATTATGACACACAATAAACTATGTATGACACATATAATGGGTTACTGTGATCACTGGTCCTGTATATGCTGGAATTATTACACACAATACACTATGTATGACACATATAATGGGTTACTGTGATCGCTGGTCCTGTATATGCTGGAATTATTACACACAATACACTATGTATGACACATATAATGGGTTACTGTGATCATTGGTCCTGTATATGCTGGAATTATGACACACAATACACTATGTATGACACTTATAATGGGTTACTGTGATCACTGGTCCTGTATATGCTGGAATTATGACACACAATACACTATGTATGACACATATAATGGGTTACTGTGATCACTGGTCCTGTATATGCTGGAATTATGACACACAATACACTATGTATGACACATATAATGGGTTACTGTGATCACTGGTCCTGTATATGCTGGAATTATTACACACAATACACTATGTATGACACATATAATGGGTTACTGTGATCACTGGTCCTGTATATGCTGGAATTATGACACACAATACACTATGTATGACACTTATAATGGGTTACTGTGATCACTGGTCCTGTATATGCTGGAATTATGACACACAATACACTATGTATGACACATATAATGGGTTACTGTGATCACTGATCCTGTGTATGCTGAAATTAATACACACAATACACTATGTATGACACATATAATGGGTTACTAAAATTACTGGTCCTGTATATGATGGAATTATTACACACAATACACTATGTATGACACATATAATGGGTTACTGTGATCACTGGTCCTGTATATGCTGGAATTATTACACACAGTACACTATGTATGACATATAATGGGTTACTGTGATCACTGGTCCTGTTTATGCTGGAATTATTACACACAATACACTATGTATGACACATATAGTGGGTTACTGTGATCGCTGGTCCTGTATATGCTGGAATTATGACACACAATACACTCTGTATGAGGCATATAATGGGTTACTGTGATCACTGGTCCTGTATATGCTGGAATTATTACACACAATACACTATGTATGACATATAATGGGTTACTGTGATCACTGGTCCTGTATATGCTGAAATTAATACACACAATACACTATGTATGACACATATAATGGGTTACTGTGATCAAATGGTCCTGTTTATGCTGGAATTATGACACACTACACTATGTATGACACATATAATGGGTTACTGTGATCACTGGTCCTGTATATTCTGGAATTATGACACACAATACACTATGTATGACACATATAATGGGTTACTGTGATCACTGGTCCTGTATATGCTGGAATTATTACACACAATACACTATGTATGACACATATAATGGGTTACTGTGATCACTGGTCCTGTATATGCTGGAATTATGACACACAATACACTATGTATGACACTTATAATGGGTTACTGTGATCACTGGTCCTGTATATGCTGGAATTATGACACACAATACACTATGTATGACACATATAATGGGTTACTGTGATCACTGATCCTGTATATGCTGAAATTAATACACACAATACACTATGTATGACACATATAATGGGTTACTAAAATTACTGGTCCTGTATATGCTGGAATTATTACACACAATACACTATGTATGACACATATAATGGGTTACTGTGATCACTGGTCCTGTATATGCTGGAATTATTACACACAGTACACTATGTATGACATATAATGGGTTACTGTGATCACTGGTCCTGTATATGCTGGAATTAATACACACAATACACTATGTATGACACATATAATGGGTTACTGTGATCAAATGGTCCTGTTTATGCTGGAATTATGACACACTACACTATGTATGACACATATAATGGGTTACTGTGATCACTGGTCCTGTATATGCTGGAATTATGATACACAATACACTATGTATGACACTTATAATGGGTTACTGTGATCACTGGTCCTGTATATGCTGGAATTAATACACACAATACACTATGTATGACACATATAATGGTTACTGTGATCACTGGTCCTGTATATGCTGGAATTATGACACACAATACACTATGTATGACACATATAATGGGTTACTGTGATCACTGGTCCTGTATATGCTGGAATTATTACACACAATACACTATGTATGACACATATAATGGGTTACTGTGATCACTGGTCCTGTATATGCTGGAATTATGATACACAATACACTATGTATGACACTTATAATGGGTTACTGTGATCACTGGTCCTGTATATGCTGGAATTATGACACACAATACACTATGTATGACACATATAATGGGTTACTGTGATCACTGGTCCTGTATATGCTAGAATTATGACCCACAATTCACTATGTATGACATGTAATGGGTTACTGTGATCACTGGTCCTGTATATGCTGGAATTATGATACACAATACACTATGTATGACACATGTAATGGGTTACTGTGATCGCTGGTCCTATATATGCTGGAATTATGACACACAATACACTATGTATGACACATATAATGGGTTATTGTGATCAAATGGTCCTGTTTATGCTGGAATTATGACACACTACACTATGTATGACACATATAATGGGTTACTAAGATCACTGGTCCTGTTTATGCTGGAATTATTACACACAATACACTATGTATGACACATATAATGGGTTACTGTGATCACTGGTCCTGTTTATGCTGGAATTATTACACACAATACACTATGTATGACACATATAGTGGGTTACTGTGATCGCTGGTCCTGTATATGCTGGAATTATGACACACTACACTATGTATGACACATATAATGGGTTACTAAGATCACTGGTCCTGTTTATGCTGGAATTATTACACACAATACACTATGTATGACACATATAATGGGTTACTGTGATCACTGGTCCTGTTTATGCTGGAATTATTACACACAATACACTATGTATGACACATATAGTGGGTTACTGTGATCGCTGGTCCTGTATATGCTGGAATTATGACACACAATACACTCTGTATGAGGCATATAATGGGTTACTGTGATCACTGGTCCTGTATATGCTGGAATTATGACACACAATACACTATGTATGACACATATAATGGTTACTGTGATCACTGGTCCTGTATATGCTGGAATTATGACACACAATACACTATGTATGACACATATAATGGGTTACTGTGATCACTGGTCCTGTATATGCTGGAATTATTACACACAATACACTATGTATGACACATATAATGGGTTACTGTGATCACTGGTCCTGTATATGCTGGAATTATGATACACAATACACTATGTATGACACTTATAATGGGTTACTGTGATCACTGGTCCTGTATATGCTGGAATTATGATACACAATACACTATGTATGACACATATAATGGGTTACTGTGATCACTGGTCCTGTATATGCTGGAATTATGACACACAATACACTATGTATGACACATATAATGGGTTACTGTGATCACTGGTCCTGTATATGCTGGAATTATTACACACAATACACTATGTATGACACATATAATGGGTTACTGTGATCACTGGTCCTGTATATGCTGGAATTATGATACACAATACACTATGTATGACACATATAATGGGTTACTGTGATCACTGGTCCTGTATATGCTGGAATTATGACCCACAATTCACTATGTATGACATGTAATGGGTTACTGTGATCACTGGTCCTGTATATGCTGGAATTATGATACACAATACACTATGTATGACACATATAATGGGTTACTGTGATCGCTGGTCCTATATATGCTGGAATTATGACACACAATACACTATGTATGACACATATAATGGGTTATTGTGATCGTTGGTCCTGTATATGCTGGAATTATGACACACAATACACTATGTATGACACATATAATGGGTTACTGTGATCACTGGTCCTGTATATGCTGGAATTATGACACACAATTCACTATGTATGACATATAATGGGTTACTGTGATCACTGGACCTGTATATGCTGGAATTATGATACACAATACACTATGTATGACACATATAATGGGTTACTGTGATCGTTGGTCCTGTATATGCTGGAATTATGACACACAATACACTATGTATGACACATATAATGGGTTACTGTGATCACTGGTCCTGTATATGCTGGAATTATGACACACAATTCACTATGTATGACATATAATGGGTTATTGTGATCACTGGTCCTGTATATGCTGGAATTATGACACACAATACACTATGTATGACACATATAATGGTTACTGTGATCACTGGTCCTGTATATGCTGGAATTATGACACACAATACACTATGTATGACACATATAATGGGTTACTGTGATCACTGGTCCTGTATATGCTGGAATTCTGATACACAATACACTATGTATGACACATATAATGGGTTACTGTGATCACTGGTCCTATATATGCTGGAATTATGACACACAATACACTATGTATGACACATATAATGGGTTACTGTGATCGTTGGTCCTGTATATGCTGGAATTATGACACACAATACACTATGTATGACACATATAATGGGTTACTGTGATCACTGGTCCTGTATATGCTGGAATTATGACACACAATACACTATGTATGACACATATAATGGGTTACTGTAATCACTGGTCCTGTATTTGCTGGAATTATTACACACAATACACTTTGTATGATGCTTATTAAAGCTGGTTAAGTGCTATTTCTGCCCTCTTCATTGACTGGCCACACTCACTCTAAAATTAAGACTTAGGAAACCCCCCTCTGGAAATCCTGCTCCGCCATGAGCAACATGTTACAACAATGTATCTACTATAATTTGTCCTGCTCTGTCAGTGCAGATATACAGTATAAAGAAGTGATTTTCTGCTGTAATATCTGTATATCTGAGCTGCATTCGATACTCTGGGAAACTCAGGTTACACGTGTAACAAAAATCTGCCAGGTCTGCTGTCAGAGATAAAGGATTCACTTTCTGATTGCTTTTTGAGAGATTTGGCTGTTACTAAATTGACATGCTATTATTGAAATCTATATGGCAATATCTCTTACCAGTATTTTGCAAGTGGGTCAGATTTTGTGATTTAAGCACTGATTTGTGATACTAAATTTTCTGCACATAAATTTAATTTGATCGATGCTGATCCTTTTTTCCCTATAGATTCTAACTTTATATAATAAAAGTTAAGTTTTAATTTATTCATATACAAATAAGAGTGCCCCCCAACAAAGAGTCTTCTTTCTCCTTTTACCGAATCTTTGGTATCAAAACTTCTGTTACTATGAATTATATGGTTACACTGCTGTAAACAGGCATTTTCCAGACCATGTGACCTCCTACGTGAATAGTGAATACCGACTGCAGTCACCATCTGCCCAGGGAGGAACCATTTCTTCAGAGATTCCCCATTGCAGAAAAAACACATATAGGTAAGGAAGACTCTCAAGCGACTGGCCTGTACCTGCCAGGGACCCGGGGATTATGTTATGTTATCAAAATCCCAAAAGCTACTGGGGGCGACCCATTAACCAAAAGGTTTCCACCTGTTGAGGTCAGAGTGAGGTTACATCCTATGAAGCTCTTTAGCTTTATTCTTGCTTTCTGCTGCAAGGCCGTGGTGGCTGGAAGTGGCGTTTGTCATACCCAGGGCCAGTACAGGGCACAAATGCCCCCTGTGAAATTGTGCAAAAGGGTTGGGGTTATGGTCAGGGTTGGGGTTATGGTCAGGGTTAGGGTTATGGTTGGTGTTATGGTCAGGGTTGGGGTTATGGTTGGTGTTATGATCAGGGTTGGGGTTATGGTTGGTGTTATGGTCAGCGTTGGGGTTATGGTTGGTGTTATGGTCAGGGTTGGGGTTATGGTTGGTGTTATGGTCAGGGTTGGGGTTATGGTTGGTGTTATGGTCAGCGTTGGGGTTATGGTTGGTGTTATGGTCAGGGTTGGGTTTATGGTTGGTGTTATGGTCAGGGTTAGGGTTATGGTTGGTGTTGTGGTCAGGGTTAGGGTTATGGTTGGTGTTGTGGTCAGGGTTGGGGTTATGGTTGGTGTTATGGTCAGCGTTGGGGTTATGGTTGGTGTTATGGTCAGGGTTGGGGTTATGGTTGGTGTTATGGTCAGGGTTGGGGGTATGGTTGGTGTTATGATCAGGGTTGGGTTTATGGTTGGTGTTATGGTCAGGGTTGGGGTTATGGTTGGTGTTATGGTCAGGGTTGGGGTTATGGTCAGGGTTGGGTTTATGGTTGGTGTTATGGTCAGGGTTGGGGTTATGGTTGGTGTTATGGTCAGGGTTGGGTTTATGGTTGGTGTTATTTTCAGGGTTGGTGTTATGGTTGGTGTTATGGTCAGAGTTAGGCTCATGGTTGGTGTTAGGTCATGGTTAGGGTTATGGTTGGTGTTATGGTCAGGGTTGGGTTTATAGTTGGTGTTATGGTCAGGGTTGTGGTCAGGGTTGGGGTTATGGTTGGTGTTATGGTCAGGGTTGGGTTTATGGTTGGTGTTATGGTCAGGGTTGGTGTTATGGTCAGGGTTGGTGTTATGGTTGGTGTTATGGTCAGGGTTGGGGTTATGGTTGGGGTTATGGTCAGGGTTGGGGTTATGGTCATGGTTGGTGTTATGGTCAGGGTTAGGGTTATGATTGGTGTTATGGTCAGGGTTGGGGTTATGGTTGGTGTTATGGTCAGGGTTGGGGTTATGGTTGGTGTTATGGTCAGGGTTGGGGTTATGGTTGGTGTTATTTTCAGGGTTGGGGTTATGGTTGGTGTTGTGGTCAGGTTTAGGTTTGGGGTTAAGGTAAGACTTAAAATAAGGTGTCAACATTGTGTACCAGTCAACATATGGCTGTCAACATTTTGTAGACATTTTGTCAGTGTTGACATTTTGCAAAGCTGACATTGTGGTTGTCTATATTCTGCACATGTTGACACTGTGTCTGCCGGCATAAAACACATGTCTACATTATGGTGTCTACATGGTGACTGTTGACATTGTGAATGTTAACAACCTATACAGAACCCCAGTAAATTTGGTTCCTAATACATGATGCCACTTTTAGCATTTTTTTCCAGCGCCACTTTAAGTTCCCCAAATGTGATGTGGGCACGTGCCGTGTGTGTGTCGGCAAAGCTGTGTGTGATGCAATTCAGAGATTATTGTGATTTCAGACAGATCTCCTGCGACATGATAGCGCTGGTGCAAATCCGCTGCTTATAGCACTCAGGGCCGCCATCAGGGGGGAACAGCCAGTGCTCCTGTACCGGGCCCGGACTTAATTAATTGTTAATTATTCACCCTGACGCTGAGCTGCTAGTGCTGTCCGGAGATATGAATGAGTCATCACCGCTGTGTGTGATGTGATGGGTCATTCATTAACTCTCCAGCACACACCTACCCGGCACCAATGTCTGGCTGCACCAGCAGGAGGACAAGATTCTATTAAAGTTAGTTGCACTGGGCCCCCTCTCACAGACAGGTTCCCCTCTCAGGACCCCACAAAATAAGTTAAGTATCTTCACTTCTGCAGCTGCTACCGCGATAGTTGCTCCACCCTCACTTTAAAAAAATCCTTTATTCCTTTGTAATCTTTAAACTGAAATATCTTAATTTGTTTATTTTATATATAATCTATCTAGCAGAGTCCATTCATAAACCTAGAATAAGCAGCACTCTCTTCGATAAATTTATTAGTAAAGTACATACCCATCTGTAAGCTGTGTCATGTCCATGTCAAATATTGCTGCCTATTCTACATTTGTGGATGGACTCTTATTTTGCTTTATGCCAGAATCCTCAGTGCATGCGCGGGTCTCTGGGAAAATGGCGCCCGCACCTACTTTCCCGGGGACATCTTTTCTGTGCCTGCGCAGAACACTGGGAAAATGGCCGCCACCATTTTCCCAGTGTGTGTTTGCTGCTCTGCAGCGCCAGTCCAGCGCTGCGGAGCAGCACTTCGGGAATCGGCAGAGGGGTAAGTATGATTACCTATGGGTGCAGGGTGTGCGGTGTGGGCCCCCCTGGACCAGGGGCCCGTGTGCACCGCACACCTTGCACCCATTATAAAGACGCCTATGCCGTGGTGGGAGCTCATTGCATGCAATTGCTTCAAGTTCCAAAGCTCAACACTGCACCTCTACGTCCACCGGGCCTTTGAGGGGAGGAACCAAGGAGGTGGGGGGCCCTGCCTTTTTCATTTGTACTGGGCCCCACGATTTCTGATGGCAGCTCTGATAGCACTGACGACTATTTCCACAAGCAGATCTATGGGGGCGGTGTGGTCACATAGATGCGGCCACAGCGAGTGCATTTATTCCCAAGTACGGAAATGGGCACAATTACAGACTCTATATTTGCCATTTGTAATGAAAGGCCCATTAGTGTAGGAGCATGTGAGGAAGACCAAAGCTCGTCACAAACAAGCCCAAATCTATTGTCAGGGAATAATGTCAGATTTGTAATGAGGTCCAGAACTCAGAGGCGGGAAATGCCATCCTCAGGGCAGGGACAGGGCATTAGGGAGACATGTGCCAGCGGTGCTGTCACCCTGCAGTGTGTGGGGGCACCCGGGCAGCTCAGGTCACTATAAACAAAGTTAAAATAGTTTTCCTTGCAACACACAATCAAATGTAATTTGTATCTACCTACACATTGTGCTTATATACAGGATACTTATATACAGGACAGCTTATATACAGGACAGCCTACATACAGCACAGCCTACATACAGCACAGCTTACATACAGCACAGCCTACATACAGGATTACTTATATACAGGATAGCTTATATACAGGATACTTACATACAGGATTACTTACATACAGGATACTTACATACAGGATTACTTATATACAGGACAGCCTACATACAGCACAGCTTACATACAGGATTACTTACATACAGGATTACTTACATACAGGATTACTTACATACAGGATTACTTACATACAGGATACTTACATACAGGATTACTTATATACAGGATTACTTATATACAGGACAGCCTACATACAGCACAGCTTACATACAGCACAGCTTACATACAGGATTACTTATATACAGGATACTTACATACAGGATTACTTATATACAGGATACTTACATACAGGATTACTTACATACAGGATTACTTATATACAGGATTACTTATATACAGGACAGCTTACATACAGCACAGCTTACATACAGGATAGTTTATATACAGGATACTTATATATAGGATTACTTACATACAGCACAGCTTACATACAGCATAGCTTATATACAGGGTAGCTTATATGGGGCAGCACAGATGGTGTAATAGTTAGCATTACTGCCTCACAGCACTGAGGTCATGGGTTTGATTCCCACCACGGCCCTAACTGTGTGGAGTTTGTATATTCTCCCTGTGCTTGCGTGGGTTTCCTCCGGGTGCTCCAGTTTCCTCCCACACTCCAAAAATATGCCAGTAGGTTAATTGGCTCCCAACACAAAATTAACCCTAGTGTGTATGTGTGTGAGCATGTGATAGGGAACATAGGGCCTGATTCAGAGACAGACGCTCTGAACGAGCGCTCGCTCTGAATCAGGGCGTTTTTTATTTATTATTATTATTATGGGTATTATCATAATTGTGATTATTTTATGGTTTGGTATTTATGTGGTATGCACCCATGACACCCCTCATCCGATAGAAGGTTTAATGATTAATGTAACAGTAAAACAATACCAGGCCTATGCTAACAGGAGCACTGAGATCACACAGTACCGTGGAGAGGCTCTCTAAGCCTATGATGGGGCTTTTTCCGTTTTCCAGTAACCTATCGTTTGGTGATGGCTCCGCCCCGGGCTTGTTGGACTCTGGATCTGCAGCGCCGCTGTTGTCCTCAGTAGTGTTTCGTTTCCAGCCTAAGAGAGAGCGAAAAGCGGTTTGTGAGTCACAGTAACAAACACGTGATGACACTAATTATATTGGAACCATCTCAGGCTCTCCGGAGACTACAGTCTGTGTCTGGGCTGGTTTGTGATGATTGCGCCAAGGAAAACACAAATTGTTTTCTTTAGCGCGTATGTTTATCCTGTAATGCACATTCAGACGCACGCACAGAAGAAGCGTATTAGAAATATTCCTGGGCTGTGACAGGGAGGTGGCCTAGCGCACACAGACACAGATGGTTCCGTCTTATTGGCGTGTTATGCGAGTGTCGCAGGCGAGTCGGTGAAAGTGGTAGCGCACACAGACGCTCAGCTGCTCACATAGGAGGTCATCGATGGACGTAGAAACTGCACCTGGGCTTTAAAGATGCACCAAACATACCGGCAGTAATCCAAAATTAGGTGCACAAAATGTTTTGCAGGCAAAATTCTGCATTCAATTGGATATGCCCCTTACAGTGTCATGTGGGGGAAGCTGTATGGGAAAGTGTGTGACTATGCTCGATTACAGCAATATAACTATAGTGTACAAATGTAACACCTGAATGACGGCCTCAATAGCCATTCATGCTCATTACGGTAATGATTGTCCCCTATGTATAGCTAATAGAGTCTGAGTGTTAGAAAACAAGCATTATGCGCTACAGCAGAACACACTGGGGTATAGTTACTAAAGAAAGAGTTTTTAGAAGTGGAGATGTTGCCCATAGCAACCAGTCAGATTCTACTTATCATTCAACTAGCACCTCCTAGAAGGTAATCGCTAGAATTGTGATTGGTTGCTATGGGCACTGTAGCTAACAGAGGGTTTCCAGATGTCATTCCCCCCATTACATATCCATACATAGGGCGGGAGGTACTGAGTATGGCATTAGCGATGCGGTACATCTCGTCTGTCTTCGGGTACATGGCGCAGTTCATTACCGCGGTATGTACCAAGAATATCGCAAAGGACAGCTCTCCCGATAAGATCGGTCCTTTGCGATGCTGACGGGCAGAGGGACTTCCGTGTTTAACACCCAGAAGTCCCTCTGGCGTCCTTCTGCGCATGCACAGAAGGACGCCGGCCACGGGGGCTCATGGGATAGATCCGATCGGATCTGAAGGTGGCGTCACCCATCGGGATGAAGAACCAGAATGCTATAAAACCGCCAAAAACTGCATTTTCTAGGGTTTTTCCTTTGTTACATCCCACCCATTAAACATTTGGTTTGATTTGTGGTTTATCGGATGGTCATATTTTAGGAGGCAAACAGAAGTGCCGGGAAGACCGACCCTTGCTGTGATGCTACATAACAATTCCTATTATAAGCCAATGAAACATCACACAAATCTTCTGTGCGGATGAGTGGGGGACATGTGCCCGAGTATAAACATGGTGCTTTAATAGGTGCTTGTGTACTTACACTACAGACACCCAGTACAGACACACAGTACAGGCACACAGCACAGGCACACAGCACAGACACACAGTACAGACACACAGCACAGGCACACAGCACAGGCACACAGTACAGACACACAGCACAGGCACACAGCACAGGCACACAGTGCTCACAGCACAGACACACAGCACAGACACACAGTACAGACACACAGCACAGACACACAGTACAGACACACAGCACAGGGACACAGCACAGGCACACAGTACAGGCACACAGCACAGGCACACAGCACAGACACACAGTACAGACACACAGCACAGGGACACAGCACAGGCACACAGTGCTCACAGCACAGACACACAGTACAGACACACAGTACAGACACACAGCACAGACACACAGTACAGACACACAGCACAGGCACACAGCACAGACACACAGCATAGACACACAGTACAGACACACAGCACAGACACACAGTACAGACACACAGTACAGACACACAGCACAGGCACACAGCACAGACACACAGCATAGACACACAGTACAGACACACAGCACAGGGACACAGCACAGGCACACAGTGCTCACAGCACAGACACACAGTACAGACACACAGTACAGACACACAGCACAGGTACACAGCACAGACACACAGCATAGACACACAGTACAGACACACAGCACAGGGACACAGCACAGGCACACAGTGCTCACAGCACAGACACACAGCACATACACACAGTACAGGCACACAGCACAGGCACACAGTGCTCACAGCACAGACACACAGTACAGACACACAGTACAGACACACAGCACAGACACACAGTACAGACACTCAGCACAGGCACACAGCACAGACACACAGCATAGACACACAGTACAGACACACAGTACAGACACACAGCACAGGCACACAGCACAGACACACAGCACAGACACACAGTACAGACACACAGCACAGACACACAGTACAGACACACAGCACAGACACACAGTACAGACACACAGTGCTCACAGCACAGACACACAGCACAGGCACACAGCACAGACACACAGCACAGGGACACACAGTACAGACACACAGTACAGACACACAGCACAGGCACACGGTGCTTACAGCACAGACACACAGCACAGACACACAGACTCACAGCACAGACACACAGTCCAGACACACGGTGCTTACACCACAGACACACAGCACAGACACACAGACACACAGCACAGACACACAGCACAGACACACAGTGCTTACAGTACAGACACACAGCACAGGCACACAGCACAGACACACAGTACAGACACACAGCACAGGCACACAGCACAGGCACACAGTACAGACACACAGCACAGGCACACAGCACAGGCACACAGTGCTCACAGCACAGACACACAGCACAGACACACAGTACAGACACACAGCACAGACACACAGTACAGACACACAGCACAGGGACACAGCACAGGCACACAGTACAGGCACACAGCACAGGCACACAGCACAGACACACAGTACAGACACACAGCACAGGGACACAGCACAGGCACACAGTGCTCACAGCACAGACACACAGTACAGACACACAGTACAGACACACAGCACAGACACACAGTACAGACACACAGCACAGGCACACAGCACAGACACACAGCATAGACACACAGTACAGACACACAGCACAGACACACAGTACAGACACACAGTACAGACACACAGCACAGGCACACAGCACAGACACACAGCATAGACACACAGTACAGACACACAGCACAGGGACACAGCACAGGCACACAGTGCTCACAGCACAGACACACAGTACAGACACACAGTACAGGCACACAGCACAGGCACACAGTGCTCACAGCACAGACACACAGTACAGACACACAGTACAGACACACAGCACAGACACACAGTACAGACACTCAGCACAGGCACACAGCACAGACACACAGCATAGACACACAGTACAGACACACAGTACAGACACACAGCACAGGCACACAGCACAGACACACAGCATAGACACACAGCACAGACACACAGTACAGACACACAGCACAGACACACAGTACAGACACACAGCACAGACACACAGTACAGACACACAGTGCTCACAGCACAGACACACAGCACAGGCACACAGCACAGACACACAGCACAGACATACAGTACAGACACACAGTACAGACACACAGCACAGGCACACGGTGCTTACAGCACAGACACACAGCACAGACACACAGACTCACAGCACAGACACACAGTCCAGACACACGGTGCTTACACCACAGACACACAGCACAGACACACAGACACACAGCACAGACACACAGCACAGACACACAGTGCTTACAGTACAGACACACAGCACAGACACACAGCACAGACACACAGTACAGACACACAGTGCTTACAGTACAGACACACAGCACAGACACACGGTGCTTACACCACAGACACACAGTACAGACACACGGTGCTTACAGCACAGACACACAGTGCTTACACCACAGACACACAGTACAGACACACGGTGCTCACAGCACAGACACACAGCACAGACACACAGTACAGACACACAGCACAGACACACAGCACAGACACACGGTGCTTACACCACAGACACACAGCACAGACACACGGTGCTTACAATACAGACACACAGCACAGACACACAGCACAGACACACGGTGCTTACACCACAGACACACAACACAGACACACAGCACAGACACACGGTGCTTACAGTACAGACACACAGTACAGACACACGGTGCTTACACCACAGACACACAGTACAGACACACAGCACAGACACACGGTGCTTACACCACAGACACACAGCACAGACACACAGCACAGACACACAGTACAGACACACAGTGCTTACACCACAGACACACGCAGGGGTTAAAGTGGGCAGGAACAGGGTGGAAGTGAGGCCCTGATTCAGAGTCAGACGCTCTGACAGAGCGCTCGCTCTGAATCAGGGCTGGCCTTTTTTTTTTTTGAACGGCCTCCTGGCCGCTCGTATAGCTGTGGTCACCCACAGCTATAGTGAGCGGCCAGGAAGATGGTCGCGATGGTCAAGACCATCGCGACCATCGGGCTTGCGACAAGACCCTTGTGGTAGGGTCTCGTTGCCGCAAGCCCCAGAGTGCTTTCGGCTCTAACAGAGCCAAAAGCTCTCCCACTGACATCACTTGTGATGTCATTGGGGCCGGCCCCAGACGGTAGGCGTTCCCATGGGGACACCTCCGTCTGGGCAGCCATGCCCCCGCCCGCCCACCAAAGGGGGCGTGCTGTCACTCAACACTGACAGCACGCCCCCTTTGGTACAAGACCCGGAGCGACGGCTTGCCCGCCGCTATCCGGGTCTCGCGCATGCGCATGTGCACTGGGCCACCAACGACCCGCTTGCGAGTGCATAGCGCTCGCGAGCGGGTCTGAATCAGGCCCTGAGTTCCGTCACCTCTAATGGTAGCTGGAACTAGTTCCACCTCCAGCAAGTCCCTGCACAGAAGTCCCACAGACAGAGAGCCAGTCACTGTCTGCCTAGGGAGGCTCAATTTCTTCAGAGGTCTCTCATTTCAGAGAAACCAGCATATAGGTAAGGAAAGAATCAAGTGAAGGCAATACATAGAGGTTGCAAAAAACATTAGGCACCCAAGTGACATAGACTAGTTTGTGGGGACCCCATAAAAAAAACTCAGATGCACGGCAGAAAAATAACACTGATGATATAGAACTTTTTATTTTCTTTTTTTTTTTTCTTAATAGGTGATCTAACATTGTAGTCTCAGCTGATAGCAGGAGTGCTAAAAAAAAAAAAGCATCTAAAATGTATTTCACACTGTCATAGCCCAAAAAGCTTCTGGGGCCAAAGGTGGCCCCCAGGCCCCCTGCCATTCACTTTACCGTTTCCTATACACAATAGTGTGTGTGTAAAGAACAGTTTTCACACTTGTTTTGGCCTGTCAGACTATCCGTGGCAGGAGAGGGTGTGTGTGTGGGGGGGTATAAGTTCCACCACCTCTCAGGACCACTTTAAGCCCTGAAAATGTGGTACTTACACCACAGACAGTGGCGGTTCTAGGGGTTGGCTAACAGGGCAGTCGCCCGGGGCGCCGGCCCCTAGAGGGCGCCACTGAGTCCCCAGAAGGTAAAAAAAAAAAATAATCCCATAAGTAACCCCCCCCCCAGTGTCGGACCCCCCCGCGTTGCCGAGTGCCCGCTGATATTTGCAGCGGCAGCCAAAGCTCACTCCAGAGCTCCGGCTCCAGAAGAGAGTACTATAGGAGGGACGTCATGACGTCTCTCCCATAGATCCATGGTGGAGCCGTGGTCGGACTGGACGGCAGCAGACGCAGGAGCGGGGCCTAAGGTAAGTATTGTGTTTGTACTTTTACTTTTCAGAAGGGAGGCATGGGGGCATTACTACTGGGGGCATGTCTATAAGGGGGCATTACTACTGGGGGCATGTCTATAAGGGGCATTACTACAGGGGGCATGTCTATAAGGGGGCATTACTACTGGGGGCATGTCTATAAGGGGGCATTACTACTGGGGGCATGTCTATAAGGGGGCATTACTACTGGGGGCATGTCTATAAGGGGGCATGTCTATAGGGGGCATTACTACTGGGGGCATGTCTATAAGGAGGCATTACTACTGGGGGCATGTCTATAAGGGGGCATTACTACTGGGGGCATGTCTATAAGGGGCATTACTACTGGGGGCATGTCTATAAGGGGGCATTACTACTGGGGGCATGTCTATAAGGGGGCATTACTACTGGGGGCATGTCTATAAGGGGGCATTACTACTGGGAGCATGTCTATAAGGGGGCATTACTACTGGGGGCATGTCTATAAGGGGCATTACTACTGGGGGCATGTCTATAAGGGGGCATTACTACTGGGGGCATGTCTATAAGGGGGCATTACTACTGGGGGCATGTCTATAAGGGGCATTACTACTGGGGGCATGTCTATAAGGGGGCATTACTACTGGGGGCATGTCTATAAGGGGGCATTACTGCTGGGGGCATGACTATAAGGGGGCATTATTGCTGGGGGCATGTCTATAAGGGGCATGTCTATAAGGGGGCATTACTACTGGGGGCATGTCTATAAGGGGGCATTACTACTGGGGGCATGTCTATAAGGGGCATTACTACTGGGGGCATGTCTATAAGGGGGCATTACTACTGGGGGCATGTCTATAAGGGGGCATTACTACTGGGGGCATGTCTACAAGGGGCATGTCTATAAGGGGGCATTACTACTGGGGGCATGTCTATAGGGGGCATTACTACTGGGGGCATTACTACTGAGGGCATGTCTATAAGGGGCATTACTACTGGGGGCATGTCTATAAGGGGTATTACTACTGGGGGCATGTCTAAAGAGGGGCATTACTACTGGGAGCATGTCTATAAGGGTTCATTTCTACTGGGGGCATGTCTATAAGGGGGCATTACCACTGGGGGCACTACTATAGGGGGCACTAATGGGGGCATTACAACTTTGGGCACTACTATAGGGGGCATTCCTACTGTGGGCACTACTATAGGAGGCATTATTACTGGGGCACTACTAATGTGGGCACTACTATAGGGGGCACTACTACTGTGGGCATTGTATTAGGGGCACTACTACTCAGTACTATGGGCCTTGTGTATAAGGGACACTAATTTGGGCATTGTGTAAACGGGGCATCACTGTGTGTCATAACTTGAATAAGGGACTAATGTGTAGCGTAATTTGTATTGGGGATACTGTATTATAAAGGGAATTACTGTGTGTGGCACAATGTAATATACAGGGCATTACTGCGTATGGCATAATGTGTTATACAGGGCATTACTGCATGTGGCATAGTGTGTTATACAGGGCATTACTGCGTGTGGCATAATGTGTTATACAGGGCATTACTGCATGTGGTATAATGTGTTATACAGGGCATTACTGCATGTGGTATAATGTGCTATACAGGGCATTACTGCGTGTGACATATGGTATAATGTGTTATACAGGGCATTACTGCGTGTGACATAATGTGTTATACAGGGCATTACTGCGTGTGGCATAATGTGTTATACAGGACATTACTGCATGTGGCATAATGTGTTATACAGGACATTACTGCGTGTGGCATAATGTGTTATACAGGACATTACTGCATGTGGCATAATGTGTTATACAGGACATTACTGCGTGTGGCATAATGTGTTATACAGGGCATTACTGCATGTGGCATAATGTGTTATAAAGGGCATTACTGCATGTGGTATAATGTGTTATACAGGACATTACTGCGTGTGGCATAATGTGTTATACAGGGCATTACTGCATGTGGCATAATGTGTTAAAAAAGCCATTACTGCGTGTGGCATAATGTGTTATAAAGGCCATTACTGCATGTGGCATAATGTGTTATACAGGGCATTACTGCGTGTGGCATAATGTGTTATACAGGGCATTACTGTGTGTGGCATAATGTGTTATAAAGGCCATTACTGAGTGTGGTATAATGTGTTATATAGGGCATTACTGTGTGTGGCATAATGTGTTATATAGGGCATTACTGCATGTGGCATAATGTGTTATACAGGGCATTACTGCGTGTGGCATAATGTGTTTATAAATGGCATTACTGCATGTGGCATAATATGTTATACAGGGCATTACTACGTGTGACATAATATGTTATACAGGGCATTACTGCGTGTGGCATAATGTATTATACAGGGCATTACTGCGTGTGGCATAATGTGTTATACAGGACATTACTGCGTGTGGCATAATGTGTTATACAGGGCATTACTGCATGTGCTATAATGTGTTATACAGGGCATTACTGCATGTGGCATAATGTGTTATACAGGGCATTACTGCGTGTGGCATAATGTGTTATACAGGGCATTACTGCGTGTGGCATAATGTGTTATACAGGGCATTGCTGCGTGTGGCATATTGTGTTTATAAAGGGCATTACTGCATGTGGCATAATATGTTATACAGGGCATTACTGCGTGTGGCATAATGTGTTATACAGGGCATTACTGCGTGTGGTATAATGTGTTATACAGGGCACTACTGCATGTGGTATAATGTGTTATACAGGGCATTACTGCGTGTGGCATAATGTGTTATACAGGGCATTACTGCGTGTGGCATAATGTGTTATACAGGGCATTACTGCGTGTGACATAATATGTTATACAGGGCATTACTGCGTGTGGCATAATGTGTTATACAGGACATTACTGCGTGTGGCATAATGTGTTATACAGGACATTACTGCGTGTGGCATAATGTGTTATACAGGGCATTACTGCATGTGCTATAATGTGTTATACAGGGCATTACTGCGTGTGGCATAATGTGTTATACAGGGCATTACTGCGTGTGGCATAATGTGTTATACAGGGCATTACTGCGTGTGCTATAATGTGTTATACACGGCATTACTGCGTGTGGCATAATGTGTTATACAGGGCATTACTGCGTGTGGCATAATGTATTATACAGGGCATTACTGCGTGTGGCATAATGTGTTATACAGGGCATTACTGCGTGTGGCATAATATGTTATACAGGGCATTACTGCGTGTGGCATAATGTGTTATACAGGGCATTACTGCGTATGGCATAATGTGTTATACAGGGCATTACTGCGTGTGGTATAATGTGTTATACAGGGCATTACTGCGTGTGGTATAATGTGTTATACAGGGCATTACTGCGTGTGGCATAATGTGTTATACAGGGCATTACTGCGTGTGGCATAATGTGTTATACAGGGCATTACTGCGTGTGACATAATATGTTATACAGGGCATTACTGCGTGTGGCATAATGTATTATACAGGACATTACTGCGTGTGGCATAATGTGTTATACAGGGCATTACTGCGTGTGCTATAATGTGTTAAACAGGGCATTACTGTATGTGGCATAATGTGTTATACAGGGCATTACTGCGTGTGGCATAATGTGTTATACAGGGCATTACTGCATGTGCTATAATGTGTTATACAGGGCATTACTGCGTGTGGCATAATGTGTTATACAGGGCATTACTGCGTGTGGCATAATGTGTTATACAGGGCATTACTGCGTGTGGCATAATGTGTTATACAGGGCATTACTGCGTGTGGCATAATGTATTATACAGGACATTACTGCGTGTGGCATAATGTGTTATACAGGACATTACTGCGTGTGGCATAATGTGTTATACAGGGCATTACTGCATGTGCTATAATGTGTTATACAGGGCATTACTGCATGTGGCATAATGTGTTATACAGGGCATTACTGCATGTGGCATAATGTGTTATACAGGGCATTACTGCATGTGCTATAATGTGTTATACAGGGCATTACTGCGTGTGGCATAATGTGTTATACAGGGCATTACTGCGTGTGGCATAATGTGTTATACAGGGCATTACTGCGTGTGGCATAATGTATTTATAAAGGGCATTGCTGTGTAAGGCACATTACTGCACATGGCATTTATTCGCCACAAGGGCAGAGCTTGGGGGAAGCTCCATAAGTGCTGTGCACGCCCCACAGTGTGATGAATTAGGGGTGTTCCGCAAGGACACGCCCCCTTTCCGGAAGCACGTGTGCTTTCAGCGCGCGTAGAGGAATGTCATCTAGAAAAAGTTTTGTTTTTTTTTTTGGGGGGGGGGGGCGCAACTGTGAACTTTCGCCCTGAGCTCCACAATGTCTAGAACCAGCCCTGACCACAGATACGCGGTACTTACACCACAGACACACAGTACAGACACACGGTACTTACACCACAGATACGCGGTACTTACACCACAGACACGTGGTACTTACACCACAGACACATGGTACTTACACCACAGACATGCGGTACTTACACCACAGACACGTGGTACTTACACCACAGACACGTGGTACTTACACCACAGACACACAGTACAGACACACGGTACTTACACCACAGAAACGTGGTACTTACACCACAGACACGTGGTACTTACACCACAGACATGTGGTACTTACACCACAGACAAGCTGTACATACAGCACAGATACGCGGTACTTACACCACAGACACGCGGTACTTACAGTATAGGAATATTAATCCGACTATGAACATGGAGACCAAAAATGATAAAATAATGCCCAGTATGGGATGAGTGAATCCATGACCTGGAAAACAAACAAATAATCAGTTACTGTCTGTATAACTATATATATATACACACACACATGTCAGTCGTCATTACAGAGGTATAGTCAGGGCTATTTTACAGCATGAACAAGCAGGATCTCAGGGCCTGATTCAGAGCCGCTCGTAAGGGACCGTTCTTTCGCTCCGAGCGATGTTTGCACATCTGCGCATGCGTATGGGTTTTAGTTAGGGATGTGCAGGCTCGGATAGGTTCGAGTTTGCACGTTGAGTTCGGATTTTTCCCTCCAAAAAAACGGAACTCAGAAAGAGGCTAAACGTCATCTTACATGGACGAACATCATCATTTCTGGACAAAAGTCCAGGAATGATGATGTTCGTCCATGTAAGATGACGTTTAGCCTCTTTCTGAGTTCCGTTTTTTTGGAGGGAAAAATCCGAACTCAACGTGCAAACTCGAACCTATCCGAGCCTGCACATCCCTAGTTTTAGTACGCATGCGCGAACCAGTCATTGCGGTCGAAAATCGTGTGTTCACAAAATAGTAAATGCCTGCTAATTTGAGTGACAGAATGAGGCGTTTGTGGGTGGTAACAGGGGAAGGTGCTTGGAAACGGGGAGTGGAGATCCGAACGCAGGCGTGCTTAAAGGTCAAAACGGGCATTTTAAGGGTGTGCATAATTAACAAAGCAGCGTCATCGACCACGTCACTTGGTTGTCTTTTAGCCTGAACTGCTCACAGTGATAGCGGTAGGAAAATGCTACCACAAGAATTGCGAGCAGTTCAGACGCCTTTCGATGTACTCCATTAATCTAATAAATAGCGGAGATGACGTATGATGCGAGCGGCCAAGGGGCGTCTTTACAAAATAGCGAGCGCATGTTTCGGACGCTCGCTCAGACATAGAGGCGTCAACAGACCGCAAAGAGCGAGCACTCAATTTAAATAGCCAGCCCCTTTTTCATAACGAGCGTCCGCAAATAGCGTCCGGCTCTGAATGAGGTCCTCAGTTCCTGAACCTCTAATTAACTGTAACGTAATGTCCTGGGCCAAAATGTATTTTCCATAGCATAACATTTATTTTAAAAGCCCGTTTCAGTTCCTTCTTTATGTACTATGTGTGCAGGGCCTCAGGCGGGTCTATTGTTTGGGCTGGTTTGCCGTCATTTTGTCGTCAGTTTTTAGTCCGTTTTAAAATCAACCATTAGTAAATCTGCAGATCCTATTCTGGTCTATGTTAACACATCGAATGTTGGACCAATGTTTTAAAGTGTTCTAATGTCAGGCATTTGGTTGGTTTTCTTTCGGATTTGCCCTTGGTAGATTGTTGGTTTGTAAAATCGATAGAAAATTAGCCAAAAACCCAAAACCCTTTAGCAAATATAACCCCAAGTGTGTGATTATTCATTGGGAGGGGTGTAGCAAAAGTTCTATACTATGGCCCTCATTCAGAGGCGCTCGCAAAATACGAGCGCTCGTTCTGAATGTGGGCGGCCGCTTGTATTTTGAAGTGCGGCCTCCTGGTCGCTACCTAAGCTGTGGGTTACCACCCACAGCTTTAGCGACCGACCAGGTTGATGGTCGCGATGGTCAAGACCATCTCGACAATCGGGGCTTGCGACAAGACCCTAAGGTTGGGTCTCGGCAGCCGGAAGCCCCAGGGAGCTTCCTGCTCTGATCAAGCAGGAAGCTCCCCACTGACAACCGCCACCCCCCCCGCCCCGCCTACAAAACAGGCCGAGCTTTCAATCACCATCGAAAGCCGCCCCTTTTGTAGTGAACTCTGGAGCGAGAGAGTTTCTCTCTCGCTCCGAGGCTTGCGCATGTGCAGTGCGGCCGCTGCGCGGGACCAAAACATCCACCCGGTTGCGAGCACGCAGCGCTTGCGAGCGGGTCTGAGTGAGGCCCTATGTGCCATCATTTTTGCCATGATATAAAGATATTCCTTTTTCACCAGCTCAGGGGTGTGCCCACAAAAAAACGCAAATAAATGTGAGTGGAATTGGATCGCAATGTAAATCGCAGTGCGAGTTCCCCGTGAGAAAGACTCGCAGGACCCTACTTGCCCCTAATTAGTTTGACCCCAGAGTGTAAACAGCACATTTTGCGGATTTTGAAGCAGACACTAACATTATATTTCACTGGATGTAACTGTGTGTTATATTTACTGTTATCATTGTGTGTAATATATATCATTGCCACTAGGTGAGTGTGGCTGGTAACTGTCACTAAGGGCTCTAGTTACTAAGCAGTGTTAGGAGACAGAGTGAAAAGTGATAAGGTGCCAGCCAATCAGCTCCCAACTGTCATTTCTCAAACACAGCCTGTGAGATGACAGGTGGGAGCTGATTGGCTGGTACCTTATCACTTTTCACTCTGTCTCCTAACACTGCTTAGTAACTAGGGGGCCCATTTATCAAAGATCATTTGAGGTAAATTCCCCAAAAACACCTGTTTTCGGGGGTTTACCTCAAATACTTAGTATCCCCCGAATGTATGAAGGAGGGACCGCAGCAGGTATCACCGATCCCTCCATTGCCGCAGGCAGCCGCCTCCCCCATAGGTTTCTATGGGGGATGCGATGCTGCCAAATGTATCAATTTCGGGAATGCTTCGCATTCCCGATATTGACCCCAGCAGCTAACGCCATCGGCAGATAGCATTAGCCGCTGTGTCCTATGGACACTTACCGCATTTGAGCCGGCGGAGGGATCTCCCAGATCCCTCCGCCGGCAATGGGAGCCGCTCATGTGCAGTCCGCGGGACTGCGCATGCGCAGCAGCCCGGAATGCGCTCCGGCCACATCGCAGGGACGGGCTCTTTTTGGAGCCCGTCTCCGTGCATGTGCCGGGTCATACATTCGGCCGGTATGATCGCATTTTGCAATGCGATCATGGGCGATACTGCATGCCCTGATCGCATTGCAAAATGCGATCCTTAATAAATGGGCCCCTAGACCCCTTTAAGTAACATCTCACTCACTCTCTGTTGCTACATTTTTATACAGATTGTGAGCCAGGACCGTGAGTATACCTAGTTCTCCTGGATATATGTGTATGATGTTTTATGGGTTTCTTTTCATTCTTATTTTTCTATTAATAAACCCCACTATTTATTTATATGTGGATTGAGCCATTAAAAGTAATTCTGTGTGTATGTACTTATTTATTTGGTCATTTTCATCAGAATTATAATAAATATTGAACTAAGGGCCTGATTCAGACCCACTCGCAAGCGGCTGTCCGCTCGCAAGTGGGTCGATGTTGTGCACTGCACATGCGCACGATGGCGGGAGCTCCGTCGTGCGCATGCGCCAGACGCGACGAGCGAAGGACTTTCCTTCGCTCGTTGTGTCTGATCAAAGGGGGCGTGCTGTCGATGTTGATTGACAGCACGCCCCCTTTGATGGGCGTGCCTCCCTGACGGGGGCGTTCCCAAGGGAACGCCTACTGTCAGAAGCCGGCCCACTGACATCACTAGTGATAGAGCCAAAATCACTCCGGGCCTTGCGGTTGAAAAACTCAACCGCAGGCTCCGGCTCGCAGTGGCGATGGTCGCAATGGTCAAGACCATCGCGGCCATCAAACTGCACGCTCGTATAGGCTGTGGGTGGTGACCCACAGCTATACGAGCGTCCAGGAGGACGCTCCATAATTATGGAGGGCGGCCCTCATTCAGAGCGTGCGCTCTGCTCAGAGCGTACGGCTCTGAATGAGGGCCTAAGTTTTTTTTCTTTGCTGTGACTATAACAAGGGATGTGCAGGCTCGGTTCTACTCGGTTCCGTTCGGTTCTTTTTACCGGATCTTATTGGGTTTCAGCTGTCACGAGTTTTGGATAGCCAATAAGATTCGGTAAAAAGAACCGAACGGAACCGAGTAGAACCGAGCCTGCACATCCCAGGCGCCAATTATATAATATTTAACTTATTAGATTTTTGGGGGGCTTGTAGTCTCCTATGGTGGTAAGGATTCCCCTATCTCTCAGTCCAGAGGTCTCCTGGTTCACCTATAATTTCATTTATTAATTATATTTTGAAATATTAAGACCCTATTATGAGGAATTGTTGTATTGCTGTTGCTGCATACATGAAATTATATCTCATCTGCTCCGGTCTGGGGTTCCCCTGCTAAATGCAGGGGTCATTCGTCCTAATAATGATATAATGAAGTCTACATTTTATACCTATGACAGGCACAGGCGCCGGAACTAGGGGGGATTATCCTCCCCATTATCTGAGAGATGCACCAGCTACATGTAGGGATGAGGACCTCATTCAGAGTCGGTCGTTGCGGCCGCACGGTCGATGTTCACTAAACTGCGCATGCGTAAAGTTCGCAATGCGCGTGCGCAAACTAGCGGCTATGATCAGAAGATTCTCTCTCCTTGAACACAGCCAGGTCGGTAGTTTGAGTGACAGAATGAGGCGTTTGTGGGTGGTAACAGGGAAAGGTGCTTGAAAACGGGGGTGTGGAGATCCGAACGCAGGCGTGCCTAATTATGCGAATGGCGTTTAATGGGAGTGCATAATTAACAAAGTAGTGTCATGGCACACGTGACATGGGTGGTTTGTACACTGACCTGATCGTAGAGCTTAAGAGAGGGTATGGTCAACCTTAAGCTCTACGACCAGTTCCGATGGTTCCCGATGCTCGCGATTAATCTTTATATCCCAGCAGATGACGTGTGTGGTGAACGAGAAGGGGGCGTTATTTAGTCTTACGACCGCTTCTTACCCTCGGTCGTTCAGCTAACGAACTCATCTTAGGACCGCAACTTGTGATTGCTTAATTTGCATATCCGGCCCCTTTCCCCTACGACCGTGCGGCCTTAACGACCGACTCTGAATGAGGTCCTGAGAATCATGGCACGCTGAGTGCCCGATTCAGACCCGGTCGCGAGCGCTATGCGCTCGCAACCGGGTCAATGTTTGCCCACTGGGCATGCGCACGATGGATCTGGCTCCATCGTGCGCATGCGCGAGACCCGGCAAGTGACGGATGCTCCGTCGCTCCGGGTCTCGCACCAAAGGAGGCGAACTGTCGATGGTGATTGACAGCTCGCCCCGTTTGGTAGGCGGGCAGGGGGGTGGCTGGCCAAACGGAGGCGTTCCCAAAGGAATGCCTGCCGTTTGGGGGCGGCACCACTGACATCACTAGTGAGAAGCTCTCTGGGGCTTGCGGCCACGAGACCCTACTGCAAGGGTCTCGTCGCAAGCACGATGGTCTTGACCATCGTGACCATCAACCTGGCCGAACAAAAAGAAAAAAAAAAACGCCCTGATTTAGAGCGAGCGCTCGTTCAGAGCGTCCATCTCTGAATCAGGCCCTGAGTGCACAAGTGCAGTACATTGCTGGTAAATGATAAATGATTAATGGTTAATGATAAAGGCCCTCATTCAGAGCCACTCGCTAGCGGCAGTACGCTCGTTCCGAGCGATGTTCGCACATCTGCACATGCGTACGGTTTTTAGTACGCATGCGCGAACCAGTCAGTGCGGCTGAAAATCGTTTGTACGCAATATAGCGAGTGCCTGCTATTTTGAGTGTCAGAATGAGGCGTATGTGGGTGGTAACAGGGGAAGGTGCTTGAAAACGGGGAGTGGAGATCAGAACGCAGGCGTGCTTAAAGGTCAAAACGGGCGTTTTATGGGTGTGCATAATTAATATAGCAGCGTCATTGACCATGGCACTTGCTTTTTTTTAACTCAGAACTGCTCGCAAAATAGCGGTTGAAAAAACCAACCACAAGAATAGCGAGCAGTTCATATCCTGTTCGATGTACTCGATTGATCTAATAAATAGCGGACATGACGTATGGTGCGAGCGGCCAGGGGGCGTTTTTTACAAATAAACGAGCGTATGTTTTGCTCGCTCGTTCAGACTTAGAGGTGTGAACAGACTGCAATGTGCGAACGGATCATTTGAATAGCCACCCCTTGTTTTTGAACGAACGAACGCAAATAGCGTCCGGCTCTGAATCAGGCCCAAAGTTTGCATATTTGTTTATTTTTGACCATATTTGCCGACTCATAATACTGTACATACTGCTGACACCTCTACTATTGTTTAGGAGTAAACAAAACCAACTTACAGTAAATGTACACCTATTATGATTAATTTAAAGCATTATTAGTTGTTGCATGAATTGCTAGATTGAAGGGATTGGGAGTCCCTATGTCTGTATTTGGGTGGAGTCTGACATTCAGACATTGTAGTTACTATGGGCTCTATTTACTACAATCCGCATATTGAATGCGGATTGTAGTGTGATATTACCGAGTGAATTCGCATTGCGAATTCAGGCAATATCACAGAGATTTACTATAAATCCCTTGCAGGGACAGAGCTTGCGATAAAGCTCTGTCCCTGCGGATCCCATCCGCACTCTAGTCGCGGTATTTTTGGAAAAAATACCGCGACTAAGAGCCCGCACATGTGCCGACCGACCACCGCTACTACCCCCCCACCGACGCTAAGCCCTGCCCCCCGGTGCTAAGCCCCGCCCCCCGCGATCGCGGACCCCCGCGACCCCCCCTCCCCCCCCCCCGCGACCCCCCCTCCCTTCATTACACTTACCTGCATCCTCCTGGCCTCCGGTGGTCTTCTCCGGGCTTCCCGATCAGGTGATCTCCCATACTGCACTGGGGCCCGATCACCTGATGACCGGGCCCCAGTGCACTGTGGGAGACCAGCTGACCGGAGAGGAGCCATCACCGGAGGCCCGATCACCGGTCCCTGGATTCAGGTAAGTAAAAAAAAAAAAGTTTAATTTTTTTTTTCTTTTTTTTACAGTAATCAGCTTGCGGTCTGTTTAGACCACATAGCTGATTACAGGTACCGGCTCCCGCCTCTGCTCTCCCCGTTAGAGCAGAGTGGGAGCCCGGTAACCGGGGGAGACCCTGGATAACGCCACCTCCAGGTGGCGTTATTATCACAGGGCTTCCCCCGGTATTTTTTTACAATTTATTTTTAGTAACTTGCACACAGATCACATTTCCCATTACAATTATGGGAAATGCGATCTGCTTTACTAAAAATAAGTGATACTGGGGGTTGGAGTAGAATTTTACTAATTCTACTCCAATTGCCCTGTAATAACTACAGGTGAAACTAAAATAATGTGAAAAGGGTGTGAAAACACAAAACACCCCTTTTCACTTTATTTTAGTAAAAATAATGTTAATAAATAGAGCCCAAAATGAGGTGTTTGATATGTGTATTTGTTTAGTCTTTGAATTGTTTCTTGTTTTATAACAACAGAGTATATGCAATGGTTTGTGTGTATAATACAGGGAATAGCAGGGTTCATATTACGGGTCCAAATATATATATATATATATATATATATATATATAATGTGCTTTTAGCAAATCTCCTAAGGGCCTGATTCAGACCCGCTCGCTAGGGTGCGTTCGCACGCTGCTGGCCGATTTTCGCTAACTGTGCATGCGTATAAGATGCAGTGCTGTCCGTGAACCAGTCACTACGATCGGGAAACGATTGCATGTTAAGCTTAGACGGCTTGCAAGAGTGAGTGACAGGACGAGACGTTTGTGGGTGGTGACGGGGCAGTTAGATGAAAACGTGGGGGTGTGAACGTAGGCGTGCCTGTGCGTTATGGTGCCGTTTCAGGGGCGTGCATAATTTACACGCAGCCTCATAGTACACGTCACCTGGCTGTGTTTCACACTGCAGCGATCGCAGTGGTTGCGGTAGGGTATGGTCAGCCAGAAGTGCTGCCTGCGGGTCCGATGGTACTCGATGTTACTGATTATTGCATACACTTCCTGGAGGTGATGTGTGTTACTAAGGGAGAGTGGGCGTCTTATGACTGGCTAGGGGCGTCTTACATATAACCCAAGATCGCACGCTAAGTCATAGTGGGCGTACTAATGTCTTACCGTGTAATCGCAGGTTTTGATTAAATTAGCAGCCGACAGCTGCGTGCTAACGCATCTAGCGAGCAGGTCTGAATCGAGCTCTAACTGCTAAGAGAATATTCTGGGGATATATTGGGTTTTGTCTGCAGCAGCACTAAAAAAAAAAGAGAGGGAATACCAACTACACATGCAATATATATATATATATATATATACATATACACTCACATATATATATATATACACTATTACTGCGCTTGAAAAACCTATTAGTTGTGTATGACTGATGTGAGTTATATCAACTCATTAAAATATCATGTACATATCTGCGGTCTGACATCCATCAAAATATCTAGAATTATATACAGAGACATAAAAAATATCAAATTGAAATGAACTAATGACCACAGATCAGTCACATGTATTTATGTTGTGCGGGTGGCTGTTACATACATCTCTATCAACTTGAAATGAAGTGACACAAAGTAGCAGCATGAATTGATTCAATTTGAAATTAGTTTCCACATATATCATACAAACAAGCAATGTAGTGCTCTATATAATGTAGTGCTCTATATAATGTAGTGCTCTATATAATGTAGTGCTCTATATGCTGTAGTGCTCTATATAATGTAGTGCTCTATATACTGTAGTGCTCTATATAATGTAGTGCTCTATATAATGTAGTGCTCTATATAATGTAGTGCTCTATATAATGTAGTGCTCTATATAATGTAGTGCTCTATATAATGTAGTGCTCTATATACTGTAGTGCTCTATATAATGTAGTGCTCTATATAATGTAGTGCTCTATATACTGTAGTGCTCTATATAATGTAGTGCTCTATATAATGTAGTGCTCTATATAATGTAGTGCTCTATATACTGTAGTGCTCTATATAATGTAGTGCTCTATATAATGTAGTGCTCTATATAATGTAGTGCTCTATATACTGTAGTGCTCTATATAATGTAGTGCTCTATATAATGTAGTGCTCTATATAATGTAGTGCTCTATATAATGTAGTGCTCTATATAATGTAGTGCTCTATATAATGTAGTGCTCTATATACTGTAGTGCTCTATATACTGTAGTGCTCTATATAATGTAGTGCTCTATATAATGTAGTGCTCTATATACTGTAGTGCTCTATATAATGTAGTGCTCTATATAGCTATCAGTTCCTGTTATATCAGGTTTTTGCAAGCACAGTAATAGTTTATATATATATATATTACTTGTGTTTATACCGTATATGTGCCAGTAGTTTACTCTTTATACCTGTACTCTGATTGCTAATATGCTGTATGTAACGCCACAGGGGTTATATAGGTCCTGTACCTATCTTTATAGGGTTTTAGTTGAGTGTTCGGCCTATTACAGTAGCTGAGCCATTCAGCTGTAGAATAACCAGGTGCTGAGCACTGCAAGGTCCATGTGCAGGTATTAATTACTTACATGTAGAGAAGGAGAAAGCGAGGGCTGTAAAGGCAATCTCTGGTATGACGGTAAAGCACAGATGACAGAGTATCCACCAATGATTACATTTGGCTCCATCACCTGGAAAACAGAGGACAAGACGTCTGTATTCCTATCACATCACAATCCTGTCCCTGCTGAGCCCATAATATAATGTAGGAATGATTCGGCCTCTGTCTGACACCTGAGATTTGCCAGAATATCTGTTTGGATCTTATCCTTCCGCAGGACCCAGGGTATCCATTGGTGCCAATAAAGCCTGATGAGGCCATAGAGCATCACCTGACTGCCGCTAACACTGCTGCTACTGTATCTGAGCATTAATCTGAAGATCTTCCGTCTTTGTTACCCAATTTAAAGTTGTCAGAACCAGCTGGTGGGCATTCCATAACGCACTGGTAAAAGATTTGATGAGGCCAGTTTTTGTACCATGCACTTTGGTCAAGACAGATGTAGGGCCAAGAGTAGTGTGGCGAGGTGAGTTGGCAAAAGTGGCATTTTTGTTTTGTTTTAGGGGTTTAAAGCGCTTTGCCAGTTTGCCTTTTAAAAAAATAAATTAAAAAAAATGACACTTTAAATATGGTTGCAAAATCATAGACAAATCAGATCTCTCTGCCAAATTGCTCCCTATTAATTCTACCCATAGAGATAATTTGTGCTCCCTATACATCCCAATTGTTGCTGTGTTGATATCGTGTGGCTTTTTAAAAAATATCAGCTACATATTAGAGAAGGAGAAGACGGGGATCAGATCGTTAGTCAGCGTGTGAGCTCAGGAGAATAGCTGGCGGGTCAGGTCGGACAGGATAGAACAGATTGGTCAGGTTAATCCCTGAAATGTACGTTCAGTTCTGTTTCCACAGGATGAGCCGTTAGCTTCAAGGCCGTGGATACATAGTGCACGTGGACCATGGAAGGTCCGCCTTGGCCAAATGACACGTTTGGCAGCGAAGGTCATCTCTATGGGACAGATCTTCAGCCGCAATAACGACATCAACAACGACATCACTTTATTACAGCAATGGAGGAAATTTACAAATATGGGACATACTCTTAGGTAATTACAATTGCTAATTTGTCTTGTATGATGCTACTAGTAAATAAACACCGGAGTAATATAAATAGTATCACAGATATATTAGAAGGGCAGAATAAAATAAAAAAATTATAAAAGTTGTAAATTCTTCATAATTAATTCATATACTTGTAGACATAATGTTCTCTGTAACTTAAAAGAATATTGTGTCCAGCAATGTTGGTAATAATTGTAACCACTGGTTACGGAATCGGTATGATTTCCCGGCTGCCGCATGGCTGGCAGTTCGATTCCCGGCAGCGGCAGCCCAACAGATCAGCAGAGCATGGCAGCGGAAGCCCGACAGCGCTGGAAATCCTGATCGTCCCTAAGGTAAGTATAAACTAACCTAACCTAACCCCCTAAACCTCCTTAGGGCTGCCTAACCGTAACCTCCCCCCCAAGTGCCTAACCCTAACCTCCCCCTTCCCCGCTGCCTAAACCTAAGTCCCCCGGGGGGTGCCTAACCCTAACCTGCCCCTGGGGTGCCTAACCCTAACCCCCCCTTACCCTTGCCTAACCCTAAGTCCCCCCCGGGTGCCCTAAACCTAACCCTCCCCTCCGCGGCTGTCTGCTCGCGGCGCCCGGCATCCCTTCGATCGGGATGCCGGGCGCCGGTCTCCCGGCGTCAGGGAATTACAGGTGTCTAGATATAGACCTGTCGGTATTAAGGCAGCCGGTTTCCCGACTGCATACCCTGGTTACTTATGTAGCAATATAATGAGCAGTAGTCCCATCTAGGAATAAATTCTATTACCTGCTTGTTCAGTTACAAAGTGTCCAAAGCAGGGGCGTAATTTCATCCCAGACGTCCGGAGGAAAGTTATAATTTGGTGCCCCCCTAAAAAAAAAAAAAGGGAAAATAAATATGGTGCATATCTATCTAATTTCTATCTATTTATCTCATATCTATATATCATATCCCTCTATCTATACATCTCATATTTATCTGTCTCATATCTATCTATCTATCTATCTATCTATCTATCTATCTATCTATCTCATATTTATCTACTGTATCTATCTCATATCTATCTAATATCTATCTATCTATCTATCTATCTATCTATCTATCTATCTATCTATCTATCTATCTAATATCTATCTATCTATCTCATATCTATCTATCTATCTATCTATCTCATATTTATCTACTGTATCTATCTCATATCTATCTAATATCTATCTATCTATCTATCTATCTATCTATCTATCTATCTATCTATCTATCTATCTATCTATCTATCTATCTAATATCTATCTATCTATCTCATATCTATCTATCTATCTCATATTTATCTACTGTATCTATCTCATATCTATCTAATATCTATCTATCTATCTTATATCTATCTGTCTCATATCTATCTATCTCATATTTATCTACTGTATCTATCTCATATCTATCTAATATCTATCTATTTATCTCATATCTATCTATCTCATATTTATCTACTGTATCTATCTCATATCTATCTATCTATCTATCTATCTATCTATCTATCTATATCTCTCTATCTATATCTCTCTATCTATCTCATATTTATCTACTCTATCTATCTATCTATCTCATATCTATCTATCTATCTATCTATCTATCTATCTATCTATCTCATATCTATCTATCTAATATGTACAAAAACACTAATATAGAATAGCCCTAAGTAGGGTGCATATATCGTGGGCAATGGAGGTGGTGGGCCTTCAGTGCTGGCGCCCGGCCACAGGTGCCTCCATTGTCTCCCATAGATCTGCCCCTGGTCCAAAGTCCACATCTTTATGTAATCAGCGCTGTTTAAATTGTGCACCTCGGCTCAACACCAGGGATGCCGGTCAGATATGTGGACGTATTAGCCCGCGGTAAATTTGCGGGTAGCCAGAACTTGGAAATCCGCTGGCAACTGGTTCCGGTCGCCGGAATACTATTGGCACAGCTGGCAGGTGCAGTTATCCCCGAGGGTATATTTAGCTGGCAATCCCCAAATAGCTCGTGGTTTATAAAAGTACACTGAGCTTAACTCAGCAAGGACCGCAACTCCGATTACGCACGCAATCAGGCGATAGTTGTGTTCTGCGCTTGTGTATGTATCGCAGTGGCCGTGCGCAAACCAGTCACTGCGATCGGGACTGTGATCGCAGTGACTACGCAGACCCATCGCAGAGTGATTGACAGGAAGTGCCGTTTGTGGGTGGTGATAAATATGAGCGTTACAGAGATGAATGAAAACTTACACGGGCATGCAAAATAAGCCAGGACAGCAGTAGAGATGCTTGTACATAAAATGACTGAAATCCAGCCCGTCCTTTCCAGACAGCCTGCGGAGAGAAGTTACACTATTAATAGAAATATCATCGGAAGTATTCTTATTTTTACTGTATTTTTAAGTCACTCATAGAATTATTAGTCCCTGGCACATAGAAGCACCACATGCAAAGTCACAATACGAGGGGCATAGACCTCAGCCTCAGCGATCACGTCACTTCTCTATAGGGACGCTGCAGCGCTACTGCGCATTTGCGGTAGCCATTGCCAGGGAAGGATCTTATGGAACCCTCTCCCGGTATAGGCTACAGTGACTAATGCCATCTGCAGATGGTGTTATCTGCCAGGGGCTAATCTCCAGTGCTCAGTAAGTCCGACAGCCTAACGTACCCAGAGAGACCTTCCAGAGGGGTAAGTGGAGACTGTGCCCTTAGCAACCAATCGGCTTCTAGTTGTCATTTCACAGACTGTACTAGATAAGGGACAGCTAGAAGCTGATTGGCGGATTTGTGCAAATTTACGTTCTCTCTCTCGGAAGTTTGATACATCTTACCCCCAGACAGGCAGGCTGAGGACCCCTCACCACTATGTCCGTGTTATCACTTTTGCACATTAAATCATTATAGAATTTGCAATCTTCTCATTTCCATTGATCTATGGCACAAACATGGGCTGGGCTCAGCTGTAACTCATAGAGCACTTTCTCCATGCTCCAATCAGGAAAGCACAGTGTAACCAGGGACAACCCCCGAATGTTACTGATTTCTCACTGTATACATTATACATGTCCTGCATGCTGGATCCATATACTGTATACATTATACATGTCCTGCATGCTGGATCCATATACTGTATACATTATACATGTCCTGCATGCTGGATCCATATACTGTATATACATTATACATGTCCTGCATGCTGGATGCTATATACTGTATACACAGGGTTGCCTACCTTTAACATTCTCTTCCCGGGAGAAGCCCGGGTAAGAGATGCAGCAGGGGGCCGACGGGGGCGGGGCTTGATGAATCACGTCATTAAGCTCCGCCCCCTCATGGTAAAATTGCCGCGATTGGGCACAATTTAAATAGGGGGCGGGGCCAAATGCTGTGATTCATGCAGAATCACAGCTTAAGCCCCGCCCCCTTCACAGAGACCCGCGATTGCCGCGGGCATTCTCCTAATTCTGCCCACTTCACTAGGAAGTGGGCAGAAGGCGGGAGAAATGCCTACCCTTCCGGGGGTGCGGGGGGGTTACCCGAAAAATCGTGAGCCTCCCGCGAAAACCGGGAGGGTAGGCATGTATGTGTATACATTATACATGTCCTGCATGCTGTAGCCATATACTGTATACATTATACATGTCCTGCATGCTGGATCCATATACTGTATACATTATACATGTCCTGCATGCTGGATCCATATACTGTATACATTATACATGTCCTGCATGCTGGAGCCATATACTGTATACATTATACATGTCCTGCATGCTAGAACCATATACTGTATACCTTAAACATGTCCTGTATGCTGGAGCCATATACTGTATACATTATACATGTCCTGCATGCTGGATCCATACACTGTATACATTATACATGTCCTGCATGCTGGATCCATACACTGTATACATTATACATGTCCTGCATGCTGGAGTCATATACTGTATACATTATACATGTCCTGCATGCTGGAGCCATACACTGTATACATTATACATGTCCTGCATGCTGGAGTCATATACTGTATACATTATACATGTCCTGCATGCTGGATCCATATACTGTATACATTATACATGTCCTGCATGCTAGAACCATATACTGTATACCTTAAACATGTCCTGTATGCTGGAGCCATATACTGTATACATTATACATGTCCTGCATGCTGGATCCATACACTGTATACATTATACATGTCCTGCATGCTGGATCCATACACTGTATACATTATACATGTCCTGCATGCTGGAGTCATATACTGTATACATTATACATGTCCTGCATGCTGGAGCCATACACTGTATACATTATACATGTCCTGCATGCTGGAGTCATATACTGTATACATTATACATGTCCTGCATGCTGGATCCATACACTGTATACATTATACATGTCCTGCATGCTGGAGTCATATACTGTATACATTATACATGTCCTGCATGCTGGAGCCATACACTGTATACATTATACATGTCCTGCATGCTGGAGTCATATACTGTATACATTATACATGTCCTGCATGCTGGAGCCATACACTGTATACATTATACATGTCCTGCATGCTGGATCCATACACTGTATACATTATACATGTCCTGCATGCTGGAGCCATATACTGTATACATTATACATGTCCTGCATGCTAGAACCATATACTGTATACCTTAAACATGTCCTGTATGCTGGAGCCATATACTGTATACATTATACATTATACATGTCCTGCATGCTGGATCCATACACTGTATACATTATACATGTCCTGCATGCTGGATCCATACACTGTATACATTATACATGTCCTGCATGCTGGAGTCATATACTGTATACATTATACATGTCCTGCATGCTGGAGCCATACACTGTATACATTATACATGTCCTGCATGCTGGAGTCATATACTGTATACATTATACATGTCCTGCATGCTGGATCCATACACTGTATACATTATACATGTCCTGCATGCTGGAGTCATATACTGTATACATTATACATGTCCTGCATGCTGGAGCCATACACTGTATACATTATACATGTCCTGCATGCTGGAGTCATATACTGTATACATTATACATGTCCTGCATGCTGGAGCCATACACTGTATACATTATACATGTCCTGCATGCTGGATCCATACACTGTATACATTATACATGTCCTGCATGCTGGAGCCATACACTGTATACATTATACATGTCCTGCATGCTGGATCCATACACTGTATATACATTATTTATTTATTTATTATTTATTACCAGTTATTTATATAGCGCACACATATTCCGCAGCGCTTTACAGAGAATATTTGGCCATACACATCAGTCCCTGCCCCAGTGGAGCTTACCTTCTATATTCCCTACTACATGTGCACACACATACACACTATGGGTAATTTTTGTTAAGAGCCAATTAACCTACCAGTATATTTTTGGAGTGTGGGAGGAAACCGGAGTACCCGGGGGAAACCCACGCAAGCACAGGGAGAATATACAAACTCCACACAGTTAGGGCCGTATTGGGTATCGAACCAACAACCTCAGTGCTGTGAGGCAGTAATGCTACCATTACACCGTCTGTGCTGCACATTATACATGTCCTGCATGCTGGAGTCATATACTGTATACATTATACATGTCCTGCATGCTGGAGCCATACACTGTATACATTATACATGTCCTGCATGCTGGATCCATACACTGTATATACATTATACATGTCCTGCATGCTGGAGTCATATACTGTATACATTATACATGTCCTGCATGCTGGAGCCATACACTGTATACATTATACATGTCCTGCATGCTGGAGTCATATACTGTATACATTATACATGTCCTGCATGCTGGAGCCATACACTGTATACATTATACATGTCCTGCATGCTGGAGCCATACACTGTATATACATTATACATGTCCTGCATGCTGGAGTCATATACTGTATACATTATACATGTCCTGCATGCTGGAGTCATATACTGTATACATTATACATGTCCTGCATGCTGGATCCATATACTGTATACTGCAGCCAGGACACATGACAGGAAAGGGACTGTACTACATATAGTCACAGAGACACCATTCAGCATCAATCATATGGGCACCCGGACATTACATAGAATTATGGGCATATACATATAACATGGGCATCCGGACATTACATAGAATTGTCCTGCATGCTGGAGCCATATACTCAGGGCAGTTTCTAGGGTCTGAGGCTCCCAGTGCGAGCAGACAAAATGCGCCCCCCCCCCCAGAAGCAGAGTGGGCGTGGCCTCATCGTGAGGGGGTGTGGTATCACAGTAAGAGAGCGTGGTCTCGAAAGACCACAGAATGTCAGCTGCTGTGACTACTGAGCCCATTGGTGGCTAATCTGTCAGATGCAAAGCACTGAAAAATATATGTAGTTAAAGGAAAGACCGACAGGATGCGCACGCCTATGGCGAGCGCTCAAAAAATGGGGTGTGGCCTAGCTGTCAAGCCCACGCCGCATTTGTTTGTGCATGCCTTTGGTGTGACATTTGCAGGAGTATGACCTTGTATCACACCTGTTTTTAGTCACGCTGGAGGGCGAGCCCAGCACATTGAAAATACAAGCCAGGTCCACATAAAATACACTGAAAAAGCCACTTCAGGATTACACTGCAACAAACCACATCCACATAAAATACATTTTGAAATCCAGGACCACGTGATAAAAACACATTGAAAAAACAAGATTCACATAATACATACTTCATTCCAGCCCCCTCCCTTGCAATTCCAGCCTCAGGTCTTAGGCTTCCCCCCCACTGGCTCTCAGGCAAAAGTGCCCATTATGCAGTGCACCCAGTAGTAGTGCCCCCTATGCCATGCCCCCATTAGTAGTGCCCCCATCAGTAATGCCCCCAATAGTAATGGTCCCTGTAGTAGTGTCCCCTGTATACATTCCCCAGTATTAATGCACCCCTGCCCCCCCCAATTAATATTACACAAGCTGCACCTCCCCACCCCCCAGGCCCCAATATGCTGCTGCAGGCAGCTTGCACCCTGCACAACTGACAGTGACATTATTTACACGCTGCACGCGCTCTCCCTCCACCTCCCCCCACAGAGGTGCTGTTTAGTTACCTGGAAGCTTTAACCTGTTGAAGCTGCTGTGCGCTTGCCGCACTTCTATCCTGTGCCCAGTCAGTGCCGCCCAGTCCGGAGAGCAGGCGCAGCCGCCAACCGCCCAGAGAGAGAGAGAGAGGAGTCGAGTGCAGCAAGCAGTAGGAGGAGGTCACTCGCAGCCGGCATCCAGGCAGTCTTCAGTGCGGCTGATGTGTGTGCCGCCCCGCCCCTTCCTATCATGTGACACCCAGGAGGAGAGGAGGGAAGGCGACTATTGGGTGTGCGCCGTGTGCGCATGAAGTTACTATAGTGCCACCAGGCGTATCTTGCATTGAGGGCGGAGCGCCCCGTGCGATTGCACGGGTCGCCCGCCCCTAGAAACGGCCCTGCATATACTGTATACATTATACATGTCCTGCATGCTGGAGCCATATACTGTATACATTATAAATGTCCTGCATGCTGGATCCATATACTGTATACATTATACATGTCCTGCATGCTGGATCCATATACTGTATACATTATAAATGTCCTGCATGCTGGATCCATATACTGTATACATTATACATGTTCTGCATGCTGGATCCATATACTGTATACATTATACATGTCCTGCATGCTGGATCCATATACTGTATTCATTATACATGTCCTGCATGCTGGATCCATATACTGTATTCATTATACATGTCCTGCATGCTGGATCCATATACTGTATACATTATACATGTCCTGCATGCTGGAACCATATACTGTATACCTTATACATGTCCTGCATACTGGAGCCATATACTGTATACATTATACATGTCCTGCATGCTGGATCCATATACTGTATACATTATAAATGTCCTGCATGCTGGATCCATATACTGTATACATTATACATGTTCTGCATGCTGGATCCATATACTGTATACATTATACATGTTCTGCATGCTGGATCCATATACTGTATACATTATACATGTCCTGCATGCTGGATCCATATACTGTATTCATTATACATGTCCTGCATGCTGGATCCATATACTGTATTCATTATACATGTCCTGCATGCTGGATCCATATACTGTATACATTATACATGTCCTGCATGCTGGAACCATATACTGTATACCTTATACATGTCCTGCATACTGGAGCCATATACTGTATACATTATACATGTCCTGCATGCTGGATCCATATACTGTATACATTATAAATGTCCTGCATGCTGGATCCATATACTGTATACATTATACATGTTCTGCATGCTGGATCCCTATACTGTATACATTATACATGTCCTGCATGCTGGATCCATATACTGTATTCATTATACATGTCCTGCATGCTGGATCCATATACTGTATTCATTATACATGTCCTGCATGCTGGATCCATATACTGTATACATTATACATGTCCTGCATGCTGGAACCATATACTGTATACCTTATATACATGTCCTGCATGCTGGATCCATTTACTGTATACATTATACATGTCCTGCATACTGGAGCCATATACTGTATACATTCTACATGTCCTGCATGCTGGATCCATTTACTGTATACATGTCCTGCATGCTGGATCCATATACTGTATATATTATACATGTCCTGCATGCTGGATCCATATACTGTATATACATTATACATGTCCTGCATGCTGGAGCCATATACTGTATACATTATACATGTCCTGCATGCTGGAGCCATATACTGTATACATTATACTAGGGATGAGCGGGTTCGGTTCCCTGAGAACCGAACCCACCCGAACTTCGGGGATCCGGGGCGATCCGAGCCCAAGCTCGGATCTCCCTGTCTGCCCCGGATCCCTCTCCCGAGGCAAAACCTCGAGATCTGCTGTCGGATCTCGAGGTTTTGCCTCGAGCGGCCATTTAAAAAAAAATGCCTTTGCCTTTAATGGGCAAAGTGCTGATTGGCTGACAGAGCCGTCTGTCACGGCTCTCAGCCAATCAGCATTATGGTGCTCATTTGCATGTAGCACGGACTCGTGAGATCCGTGCTACATGCATCTGTGTGATTGACAGTGACACAGAGCACAGATGGGTCAGTGAGACCCGTCTGTGCTGCTGTGTATTTCAATGACACAGATGCACGCACGGACCAGGAGATCCGTGCTACTTGCATCTGTGTCATTGACACAGAGCACTAACGGGTCCGTGAGACCCGTCTGTGCTGCTGTGGTAAATAAAAAAAAAAAAACCTGTGTAAAAAGAGAAAAAAATGGCGTGCCCCCCCCCCAAAAAAAGAGCAACCAGCCCCGGGCATTAGTGACCCAGTGCTGGGTGTGCTTAAATACAGGGGACAAACGACGTAGGGGTCCCCTGTACTTAAACACAACCAGCACCGGGCTAGTCAGAACCAGAGCTGGTTGCCAAAATACGGGGGACAAACGACGTAGGGGTCCCCCGTATTCTGCGCAACCAGCTCTGGGCTCTGATCCGGTCCTGGTTCTGGAAATACAGGGGAAAAAAATGAGTAGGGTTCCCCTGTATGTTCCAGAACCAGCACTGGACTTTTTCTAGCGGGGGGCTGATGCCACAGCCAGGGGAGCCCTTTCACCGGGCCCCCCAGCCGCAGCATCAGCCCTGACCGCTAGTCAGCCCAGGCCGGGGATCCCTGGAGAGCTGGGGACCCCCCCAATAAAGGGGTCACCCTCTCCAGGGCACCCCAGGCCCAGGCTGATAGCCCGGGGCTATCCCCGCCACCCCTGGTGGCGGTGGGTGGCGGGTTGATTGTGTGGTGTGGTGTAAATAAAGAATATCAAACATTGTCTTTACAAGTAGAACTGCAAGTCCCAGCTAGCCTGCCCCGCATGCTGGTACTTGGAGAACCACAAGTACCAGCATGCAGGGCATTAAGGGCCCACTAGTACCTGTAGTTCACCTGTAAAAAAAATGTTTAAAAAAACACAGGACACACACACCGTGACAGTATAAGTTTATTAAACATACATACACACACACACATGTACACATACTCACCTATGTAACCTGTAGCATCGGTCCACTTGTCCGGTAAAGTATCCCTAGGGGACCTGTGAAAAAAAACATACTCACCATCTCCTATGCGAGGTTCTGTCCTCTTCATTCCAAAGTAGGCATCCCCGGACTTGGCAAAAAAAAAAAAACGAAAACGCGATCCACGAACTTAGTACCGTTCTATAGAACGGTACTTCCCGAATGAGAGCTTAGCGGCGGGGTATCACCATGGAAACCCCGCTGCTAAGCGTTCATTGGCTGAGAGAGGCCATCTCCCGTCTCTCAGCCAATGAACGGCTCCCTCCATTGTAGTCAATGCTGGGAGCCGCAAGGTTATTAAAGTTTACCCTGCGGTTCCCACCATTGACTACAATGGAGGGAGCCGTTCATTGGCTGAGAGACGGGAGATGACCTCTCTCAGCCAATGAACGCTTAGCAGCGGGCTTTCCATGGTGATACCCCGCCGCTAAGCTCTCATTCGGGAAGTACCGTTCTATAGAACGGTACTAAGTTCGTGGATCGCGTTTTCGTTTTTTTTTTTTGCCAAGTCCGGGGATGCCTACTTTGGAACGAAGAGGACAGAACCTCGCATAGGAGATGGTGAGTATGTTTTTTTTCACAGGTCCCCTAGGGATACTTTACCGGACAAGTGGACCGATGCTACAGGTTACATAGGTGAGTATGTGTACATGTGTGTGTGTGTATGTATGTTTAATAAACTTATACTGTCACGGTGTGTGTGTCCTGTGTTTTTTTAAACATTTTTTTTACAGGTGAACTACAGGTACTAGTGGGCCCTTAATGCCCTGCATGCTGGTACTTGTGGTTCTCCAAGTACCAGCATGCGGGGCAGGCTAGCTGGGACTTGCAGTTCTACTTGTAAAGACAATGTTTGATATTCTTTATTTACACCACACCACACAATCAACCCGCCACCCACCGCCACCAGGGGTGGCGGGGATAGCCCCGGGCTATCAGCCTGGGCCTGGGGTGCCCTGGAGAGGGTGACCCCTTTATTGGGGGGGTCCCCAGCTCTCCAGGGATCCCCGGCCTGGACTGACTAGCGGTCAGGGTTGATGCTGCGTCTGGGGGGCCCGGTGAAAGGGCTCCCCTGGCTGTGGCATCAGCCCCCCGCTAGAAAAAGTCCAGTGCTGGTTCTGGAACATACAGGGGAACCCTACTCATTTTTTGTCCCCTATATTTCCAGAACCAGGACCGGATCAGAGCCCAGAGCTGGTTGCGCAGAATACAGGGGACCCCTACGTCGTTTGTCCCCCGTATTTTGGCAACCAGCGCTGGTTCTGACTAGCCCGGTGCTGGTTGTGCTTAAGTACAGGGGACCCCTACGTCGTTTGTCCCCTGTATTTAAGCACACCCAGCACTGGGTTACTAATGCCCGGGGCTGGTTGCTCTTTTTTGGGGGGGTGCACGCCATTTTTTTCTTTTTTTACACAGGTTTTTTTTTTTTTTTTTTACCACAGCAGCACAGACGGGTCTCACGGACCTGTCATTGCTCTGTGCCAATCACACAGATGCATGTAGCACGGATCTCCCGGGTTCGTGCTACATGCAAATGGGCACCATAACGCTGATTGGCTTCCTGTCTGCCACTGCAGTGCCACTCCTAGATGGGCCACGTGTTTGTGCCGCCCCCTTGTGTCGCTTAGCATAGTCATCCAGCTTCCTCGGTACAACCTTTTGGCCTAAAAACAATATTGTGAGGTGTGAGGTGTTCAGAATAGAGTGGAAATGAGTGGAAATTAATGTTATTGGGGTTATTAATAGCGTAGGAACAAAAAAAGGCCCATTTATGTGATTTTAGCGTTTTTTTTTTATTTTTTAAGAAAAAATCCAGATCCAAAACACAAAACCCAGAACCCAAAACACGGAAGGGTGGTTTTGGCAAAACCAATCCAGATCCAAAACACGAAGAAAGATCCAGATCCAAAACCAAAACACAAAACACGAAAAGTGTCCGGTGCACACCCCTACATTATACATGTCCTGCATGCTGGAACCATATACTGTATACATTATACTTGTCCTGCAAGCTGGAGCCATATACTGTATACATTATACATGTCCTGCATGCTGGATCCATATACTGTATACATTATACATGTCCTACATGCTGGAGCCATATACTGTATACATGTCCTGCATGCTGGAGCCATATACTGTATACATTATACATGTCCTGCATTCTTAATCCATATACTGTATACAATTATACATGTCCTGCATGCTGGATCCATATACTGTATTCATTATACATGTCCTGCATGCTGGATCCATATACTGTATATACATTATACATGTCCTGCATGCTGGAGCCATATACTGTATACATTATACATGTCCTGCATGCTGGATCCATATACTGTATACATTATACATGTCCTGCATGCTGGAGCCATATACTGTATACATTATACATGTCCTGCATGCTGGAGCCATATACTGTATACATTATAAATGTCCTGCATGCTGGATCCATATACTGTATACTTGCCCTGCATGCTGGAGCCATATACTGTATACATTATACATGTCCTGCATGCTGGATCCATATACTGTATACATTATACATGTCCTGCATGCTGGATCCATATACTGTATACATTATACATGTCATGCATGCTGGATCCATATACTGTATACATTATACTTGTCCTGCATGCTGGATCCATATACTGTATACATGCCCTGCATTCTGGAGCCATATACTGTATACAATATACATGTCCTGCATGCTGGATCCATATACTGTATACATTATACATGTCCTGCATGCTGGAGCCATATACTGTATACATTATACATGTCCTGCATGCTGGAGCCATATACTGTAAACATTATAAATGTCCTGCATGCTGGATCCATATACTGTATACATGCCCTGCATGCTGGAGCCATATACTGTATACATTATACATGTCCTACATGCTGGATCCATATACTGTATACATTATACATGTCCTGCATGCTGGAACCATATACTGTATACATTATACATGTCCTGCATGCTGGAGCCATATACTGTATACATTATACATGTCCTGCATGCTGGATCCATATACTGTATACATTATACATGTCCTGCATGCTGGAGCCATATACTGTATACATAATACATGTCCTGCATGCTGGAGCCATATACTGTATACCTTATACATATCCTGCATGCTGGAGCCATATACTGTATACATTATACATGTCCTGCATGCTGGATCCAAATACTGAAAACATTATAAATGTCCTGCATGCTGGATCCATATACTGTATACATGCCCTGCATGCTGGAGCCATATACTGTATACATTATACATGTCCTGCATGCTGGATCCATATACTGTATACATTATACATGTCCTGCATGCTGGATCCTTATACTGTATACATGTCCTGCATGCTGGATCCATATACTGTATACATTATACATGTCCTGCATGCTGGATCCATATACTGTATACATTATACATGTCCTGCATGCTGGATCCATATACTGTATACATTTTAAATGTCCTGCATGCTGGATCCATATACATTATACATGTCCTGCATGCTGGAGCCATATACTGTATACATTATACATGTCCTGCATTGTGGAGCCATATACTGTATACATTATACATGTCCTGCATGCTGGATCCATATACTGTATACATTATAAATGTCCTGCATGCTGGATCCATATACTGTATACATTATAAATGTCCTGCATGCTGGAGCCATATACTGTATACATTATACATGTCCTGCATGCTGGAGCCATATACTGTATACATTATACATGTCCTGCATGCTAGATCCATATACTGTATATACATTATATATATCCTGCATGCTGGATCCATATACTGTATACATTATACATGTCCTGCATGCTGGAGCCATATACTGTATATACATTATACATGTCCTGCATGCTGGAGCCATATACTGTATACATTATACATGTCCTGCATGCTGGAGCCATATACTGTATACATTATACATGTCCTGCATGCTAGATCCATATACTGTATATACATTATATATATCCTGCATGCTGGATCCATATACTGTATACATTATACATGTCCTGCATGCTGTAGCCATATACTGTATATACATTATACATGTCCTGCATGCTGGAGCCATATACTGTATACAATACATTATACATGTCCTGCATGCTGGAGCCATATACTGTATACATTATACATGTCCTGCATGCTGGAGCCAAATACTGTATACATTATACATGTCCTGCATGCTGGATCCATATACTGTATACTGCAGCCAGGACACATGACAGGAAAGGGACTGTACTACACATAGGCCCTCATTCAGAGCCGTACGCTCTGAGCAGAGCGCACGCTCTGAATGAGGGCCGGGCTCCATTTTCATGGAGCGTCCTCCTGGACGCTCGTATAGTTGTGGGTCACCATCGCGACCATCGAAATTGCGAGCCGGAGCCTGCGGTTGAGGTTTTCAACCGCAAGCTCCGGAGTGATTTTGGCTCTATCAGAGCCAAAATCACTCCCACTGACATCACTAGTGATGTCAGTGGGCCGGCTTCTGACGGGAGGCGTTCCCGTGGGAACGCCCCCGTCAGGGGGGCACGCCCCCGGCACGCCCACCAAAGGGGGCGTGCTGTCAATCAACATTGACAGCACGCCCCTTTGATCGGACACAACGAGCGAAGGACTTTCCTTCGCTCGTCGCGTCTGGCGCATGCGCACGACGGAGCTCCCTCCGTCGTGCGCATGCTCAGTCCATAACATCGACCCACTTGCGAGCGGACAGCCGCTCGCGAGTGGGTCTGAATCAGGCCCATAGTCACAGAGACACCATTCAGCATCAATCATATGGGCACCCGGACATTACATAGAATTATGGGCATATACATATAACATGGGCATCCGGACATTACATAGAATTATGGGCATATACATATAACAAGGGCACCCGGACATTACATAGAGTTATGGGTATATACATATAGCATGGACACCCGGACAATACATAGAATTATGGTGCATATACATATAACATGGGCACCTGGACATTACATAGAATTATGGGTATATACATATAACATGGACACCCAGACATTACATAGATTAATGGGTATATACATATAACATGGACACCCAGACATTACATAGAATCATGGGCATATACATATAACATGGGCATCCGGACATTACATAGAATTATGGGCATATTCATATAATATGGGCACCTGGACATTACATAGTTAGAAGTATGGGCATATACATATAACATGGGCACCTGGACATTACATAGAATTATGGGCATATACATATACCATGGGCACCCGGACATTACATAGAATTATGGGCATATACATATAACATGGGCACCCAGACATTACATAGTATTATGGGCATATACATATAACATGGGCACCCAGACATTACATAGAATTATTGGCATATACATATCACATGGGCACCCGGACATTACATAGAATTATGGGTATATACATATAACATGGGCACCCGGACATTACATAGAATTATGGGCATATACATATAACATGGGCACCCAGACATTACATAGAATTATGGGCATATACATATAACATGGGCACCTGGACATTATATAGAATTATTGCAGTTACAGTGGGGCTGATGCAGTGTTATATACAAATCAGCTGTAATTACACCCATACATTGTGCATGGAGAAACATGGGTATATTCTCCCGTATAGAAAGTTGTACGTATCTACCACCATTATCCATACACGTGGCTTCATAAACGCCATCACTACCAGCGCACACTTATCGCTGGTGCAAGAGTCCCAGCTGGAAACAGACGCGTCTACGCGCAGCTCGGCGTAGCCCCCAGTTGTGTCTATGAGCCCCCTGCCTGCCCTCACCAGACTGGGGAGATTTATCAAAGCTTGGAGAGAGATAAAGTACCAACTAATCAGCTCCTAACTGTCACTTTACAGGGTGATGCGGTCATAATACCGACCGCGGGGTTCCGGCATTCAGAACGCCATTGCCGGAATTTCCGACGCTTGTCAGAATATCGTCGCTTGCATCCCGACCCCCAGGATCCTGAAGGTAAGTACTAGGGAGGGGGGATGGTTAGGGTTAGGGGTAGGGAGAGGGTTAGGATACCGACGGAATCCTGAATGCCGGCATCCCGTACCCAACGCTTTAGAGGCTGTGGGCCTGATTTATGAACGAGTGATAAAACTCATTGCATATGATAAATGATGCTCCAGCCAATCAGCTCCCAACTGTCATCTAATCCTGTACCTGAAAAATGACAGTTGGGAGCTGATTGGCTGGAGCATCATTTATCATATGCAATGAGTTTTATCAGGTCTAGTGTTAGAAAAATAACAGTTAGGACAGGGGCGTCTTAATAGAGGAGGGGGCCCGTGTGCACTCCCCGTGCAGGGTCCTCTCCTCTCTCCCCACTGACGCAGCTGGCCGGCCACCGGAGCATTAGTAGTCTCCGGGCACTAGAGTGTGCCCGGAGTCTACTGTACATGCACAGAGGACTGGAAAATGGCCGCAGCGGCCATTTTCCGGTGTTCTGAGCAGCGCTGACACCGAACACGGGACCACGGACAGGTATGTTTAAACTAATATGGGTGCAGGGTGTGCGGTGCGCGGCCCCCCGGGACCCCGTGTGCCCCGCACACACTGCACTCATTATAGATATGCCACTGAGTTAGGAGCTGATTGATTGGTACTTATTTCTGTCCACTTTCTCTCTCTCTCTAATCCTGTATTTGAAAAATGACAGTTAGGAGCTGACTGGCTGGTACTTTATCTCTCTCCAAGCTTTGATAAATCTCTCCCTCAGTCTATCTGTGAAAGTCCTATTACCACCCGGTTAGGCTTTTCACACTGAACTGGAGAAGCGGCGGTGCTGCATATGACTGCGAGTCTTCGGCAGGTGCGTATGCTCAGCTACAGAGAGCGCGTAGTACGAGGATACGTAGGAGCCACCCACCATACTGACCAGCCTCCACCTCCGCCTCCGCCCCAGTATATCTGTTATGTTCTGTAAGACTGCGTTCTGCCTGCTCCTTACCACAGACGCTCCACAGGGCCAAGCTGACGAGCTGACAGATCAGGGAGACAAATCGGTTCATAAAACAAACACGATTCAACGTTTTCTGGAGCCGACCACCTGCAAAACATGGAGGGAGGGAGGTTAGTCCTGGTTATTCACCAATCCCAAATCCATTTCTCTGACCCGTACACAAGTCACCATTCCGTGACCCTTACACAAGTCACCATTTCCCTGACCCTTACACAAGTCGCCATTTCCCTGATCCTTACATAAGTCGCCATTTCACTGACCCTTACACAAGTCACCATTTCCCTGACCCTTACACCATTTCTCTGACCCTTACACAAGTCACCATTTCTCTCACCCTTAACAAGTCACCATTTCCCTGACCCTTACACAAGTCACCATTTCCCTGACCCTTACACAAGTCACCATTTCCCTGACCCTTACACAAGTCACCATTTTCCTCACCCTTACACAAGTCACCATTTCCCTGACCCTTACACAAGTCACCATTTTCCTCACCCTTACACAAGTCACCATTTCCCTGACCCTTACACAAGTCACCATTTCCCTCACCTTTACACAAGTCACCATTTCCCTCACCTTTACACAAGTCACCATTTCCCTGACCCTTACACAAGTCACCATTTCCCTGATCCTTACACAAGTCACCATTTCCCTGACCCTTACACAAGTCACCATTTCCCTGACCCTTACACAAGTCACCATTTCCCTCACCCTTACACAAGTCACCATTTCCCTGACCCTTACACAAGTCACCATTTCCCTCACCCTTACACAAGTCACCATTTCCCTCACCTTTACACAAGTCACCATTTCCCTCACCCTTACACAAGTTACCATTTCCCTGACCCTTACACAAGTCACCATTTCCCTGACCCTTACACAAGTCACCATTTCCCTGACCCTTACACAAGTCACCATTTCTCTGACCCTTACACAAGTCACCATATCCCTGACCCTTACACAAGTCACCATTTCCCTGACCCTTACACAAGTCACCATATCCCTGACCCTTATACAAGTCACCATATCCCTGACCCTTACACAAGTCACCATATCCCTGACCCTTACACAAGTCACCATATCCCTGACCCTTACACAAGTCACCATTTCCCTGACCCTTACACAAGTCACCATATCCCTGACCCTTATACAAGTCACCATATCCCTGACCCTTACACAAGTCACCATTTCCCTGACCCTTACACAAGTCATCATTTCCCTGACCCTTACACAAGTCACCATTTCCCTGATCCTTACACAAGTCACCATTTCCCTGACCCTTACACAAGTCACCATTTCCCTCACCTTTACACAAGTCACCATTTCCCTCACCTTTACACAAGTCACCATTTCCCTGACCCTTACACAAGTCACCATTTCCCTGATCCTTACACAAGTCACCATTTCCCTGACCCTTACACAAGTCACCATTTCCCTGACCCTTACACAAGTCACCATTTCCCTCACCCTTACACAAGTCACCATTTCCCTGACCCTTACACAAGTCACCATTTCCCTCACCCTTACACAAGTCACCATTTCCCTCACCTTTACACAAGTCACCATTTCCCTCACCCTTACACAAGTTACCATTTCCCTGACCCTTACACAAGTCACCATTTCCCTGACCCTTACACAAGTCACCATTTCCCTGACCCTTACACAAGTCACCATTTCTCTGACCCTTACACAAGTCACCATATCCCTGACCCTTACACAAGTCACCATTTCCCTGACCCTTACACAAGTCACCATATCCCTGACCCTTATACAAGTCACCATATCCCTGACCCTTACACAAGTCACCATATCCCTGACCCTTACACAAGTCACCATATCCCTGACCCTTACACAAGTCACCATTTCCCTGACCCTTACACAAGTCACCATATCCCTGACCCTTATACAAGTCACCATATCCCTGACCCTTACACAAGTCACCATATCCCTGACCCTTACACAAGTCACCATTTCCCTGACCCTTACACAAGTCACCATTTCCCTGATCCTTACACAAGTCACCATTTCCCTGACCCTTACACAAGTCATCATTTCCCTGACCCTTACACAAGTCACCATTTCTCTGACCCTTACACAAGTCACCATTTCCCTGACCCTTACACAAGTCACCATTTCCCTGACCCTTACACAAGTCACCATTACCCTGACCCTTACACAAGTCACCATTTCCCTGACCCTTACACAAGTCACCATTTCTCTGACCCTTACACAAGTCACCATTACCCTGACCCTTACACAAGTCACCATTTCCCTGACCCTTACACAAGTCACCATTTCTCTGACCCTTACACAAGTCACCATTTCCCTGACCCTTACACAAGACATTAAGAAAATTACTGTAAACATGTAAACGCATATTTCCTGCAGTAATGTCATATTTTAGCATAGTGAACACATCAAATTGTTTGGGCATTAGTCCATAAAGTAGTCCCATTATTTCCATCTTCACATGGCCGCCATCTTTGTGCGCACACCAGTGGCATCCATCTTGTGGGCGTAATAAAATATTGAAAAGTGTGGTAACCCCACATATCTGCAGTATACTGTAAGTTATTACACTGTACATGTCATACATAAGTGACTCTCTAGCTGTTTTTGTGGAAAGTGAGGTAGTAAAGTTGCAGATACAGTACATTTATTTTACACTTGACAGGTAAACTTTAAAGAAACAATCAGATGTTCTATGTGATCGTATGGATGTATGGATGTAGGGATGTATGTATTTATGTATGTATGTATGTATGTATGCATGCAGACGGTCACTTCCAACCCACGACTGTAACGTCTCGGACCCCCACCACTGTGAGATGGAGAAACAGGCGCCCATGTGACAAGGATGTCTCCGGTTATACCATCCTGTCTGAGCTTCTTTATAGGCCCTGAGTGAGGTAAAGCCTTTTTCCCGCTTATCTTACTAGTAAATATAATCCCATTATTGATACTTATAGAGAACACAAACTGTGAGCAATATTCTAGGTGAATAAAAGTATAGCATCATTAGATATCCAGGCGCAGGGGAGCCCTGAGAATCCCCAAACTGCAATCTTCATACATTACAGGGATTACTGGGATAACAGCCATCCATGCCTGCTATCCGAGGAGACGCTGAGGGGAGGCATGAGGCTTCTGTCTGAGGGTATCCGCCTGTCCTGCTCTAAACTTTCCTCATTATTTCATGTCTCAGGTCTCCAACAATTAAGATACTGAACCTCCTGGGTGTCACTCTATAGACTCAAACGTAACCTATCAAAAGCAGAACAGATTATCTTTCCCCATCCAGAGCACCAATCCCCATAGTACACATCACCGTCAGTGACACTACAGTACCCGAGGAACCCAACACCAAGTTCACCATACTCTTCATATACTGTAAGTGTACAAGCACAGGGACTGTAGTGTCAGCAGCCAGAGCAACTATCCCCATAGTGCCCATCACCGTTCATCATACCCCTCATATACTGTAAGTGTACAAGCACAGGGACTGAAGTGTCAGCAGCCGGAGCACCTATCCCCATAGTTCCCATCACCATTCACCATACCCCTCATATACTGTAAGTGTACAAGCACAGGAACTGTAGTGTCAGCAGCCAGAGCACCTATCCCCATAGTGCCCATCACCATACCCCTCATATACTGTAAGTGTACAAGCACAGGGACTGAAGTGTCAGCAGCCACAGCACCTATCCCCATAGTTCCCATCACCATTCACCATACCCTTCATATACTGTAAGTGTAAAAGCACAGGAACTGTAGTGTCAGCAGCCAGAGCACCTATCCCCATAGTGCCCATCACCGTTCACCATACCCTTCATATACTGTAAGTGTACAAGCACAGGGACTGTAGTGTCAGCAGCCGGAGCACCTATCCCCATAGTGCCCATCACCATACCCCTCATATACTGTAAGTGTACAAGCACATGGACTGTAGTGTCAGCAGCCGGAGCACCTATCCCCATAGTTCCCATCACCATTCACCATACCCCTCATATACTGTAAGTGTACAAGCACAGGGACTGAAGTGTCAGCAGCCACAGCACCTATCCCCATAGTTCCCATCACCATTCACCATACCCTTCATATACTGTAAGTGTAAAAGCACAGGAACTGTAGTGTCAGCAGCCAGAGCACCTATCCCCATAGTGCCCATCACCATACCCCTCATATACTGTAAGTGTACAAGCACAGGGACTGTAGTGTCAGCAGCCGGAGCACCTATCCCCATAGTTCCCATCACCATTCACCATACCCTTCATATACTGTAAGTGTACAAGCACAGGGACTGTAGTGTCAGCAGCCGGAGCACCTATCCCCATAGTGCCCGTCACCGTTCACCATACCCTTCATATACTGTAAGTGTACAAGCACAGGGACTGTAGTGTCAGCAGCCAGAGCACCTATCCCCATAGTGCCCATCACCATTCACCATACCCTTCATATACTGTAAGTGTACAAGCACAGGGACTGTAGTGTCAGCAGCCGGAGCACCTATCCCCATAGTGCCCATCACCGTTCACCATACCCTTCATATACTGTAAGTGTACAAGCACAGGGACTATAGTGTCAGCAGCCAGAGCAACTATCCCCATAGTGCCCATCACCGTTCATCATACCCCTCATATACTGTAAGTGTACAAGCACAGGGACTGTAGTGTCAGCAGCCAGAGCACCTATCCCCATAGTGCCCATCACCATTCACCATACCCCTCATATACTGTAAGTGTACAAGCACAGGGACTGTAGTGTCAGCAGCCAGAGCACCTAGCCCCATAGTGCCCATCACCATTCACCATACCCCTCATATACTGTAAGTGTACAAGCACAGGGACTGAAGTGTCAGCAGCCGAAGCACCTATCCCCATAGTTCCCATCACCATTCACCATACCCCTCATATACTGTAAGTGTAAAAGCACAGGAACTGTAGTGTCAGCAGCCAGAGCACCTATCCCCATAGTGCCCATCACCATACCCCTCATATACTGTAAGTGTACAAGCACAGGGACTGAAGTGTCAGCAGCCACAGCACCTATCCCCATAGTTCCCATCACCATTCACCATACCCTTCATATACTGTAAGTGTAAAAGCACAGGAACTGTAGTGTCAGCAGCCAGAGCACCTATCCCCATAGTGCCCATCACCATACCCCTCATATACTGTAAGTGTACAAGCACAGGGACTGTAGTGTCAGCAGCCAGAGCACCTATCCCCATAGTTCCCATCACCATTCACCATACCCTTCATATACTGTAAGTGTACAAGCACAGGGACTGTAGTGTCAGCAGCCAGAGCACCTATCCCCATAGTTCCCATCACCATTCACCATACCCTTCATATACTGTAAGTGTACAAGCACAGGGACTGTAGTGTCAGCAGCCAGAGCACCTATCCCCATAGTGCCCATCACCATTCACCATACCCTTCATATACTGTAAATGTACAAGCACAGGGACTGTAGTGTCAGCAGCCGGAGCACCTATCCCCATAGTGCCCATCACCGTTCACCATACCCTTCATATACTGTAAGTGTACAAGCACAGGGACTGTAGTGTCAGCAGCCGGAGCACCTATCCCAATAGTGCCCATCACCGTTCACCATACCCTTCATATACTGTAAGTGTACAAGCACAGGAGCTGTAGTGTCAGCAGCCGGAGCACCTATCCCCATAGTGCCCATCACCATTCACGATACCCTCATATACTGTAAGTGTACAAGCACCGGGACTGTAGTGTCAGCAGCCAGAGCACCTATCCCCATAGTGCCCATCACCGTTCACCATACCCTTCATATACTGTAAGTGTACAAGCACAGGGACTGTAGTGTCAGCAGCCGGAGCACCTATCCCCATAGTGCCCATCACCGTTCCCATACCCTTCATATACTGTAAGTGTACAAGCACAGGGACTGTAGTGTCAGCAGCCAGAGCACCTATCTCCATAGTGCCCATCACCATTCACCATACCCTTCATATACTGTAAGTGTACAAGCACAGGGACTGTAGTGTCAGCAGCCGGAGCACCTATCCCCATAGTGCCCATCACCATTCACCATACCCTTCATATACTGTAAGTGTACAAGCACAGGGACTGTAGTGTCAGCAGCCGGAGCACCTATCCCCATAGTGCCCATCACCATTCACCATACCGTTCATGTACTGTAAGTGTACAAGCACAGGGACTGTAGTGTCAGCAGCCGGAGCACCTATCCCCATAGAGCCCATCACCATTCACCATACCCTTCATGTACTGTAAGTGTACAAGCACAGGGACTGTAGTGTCAGCAGCCGGAGCACCTATCCCCATAGTGCCCATCACCACTCACCATACCCATCATATACTGTAAGTGTACAAGCACAGGGACTGTAGTGTCAGCAGCCGGAGCACCTATCCCCATAGTGCCCATCACCACTCACCATACCCTTCATATACTGTAAGTGTACAAGCACAGGGACTGTAGTGTCAGCAGCCAGAGCACCTATCCCCATAGTGCCCATCACCATTCACCATACCCCTCATATACTGTAAGTGTACAAGCACAGGGACTGTAGTGTCAGCAGCCGGAGCACCTATCCCCATAGTGCCCATCACCACTCACCATACCCTTCATATACTGTAAGTGTAGAAGGACAGGGACTGTAGTGTCAGCAGCTGGAGCAAGCTACGGGTCAGGCTGCCAATAATAATGATTCACTCACCCAGCAGCGACTTGTGGACGTTCTTGAAGACCTTCACTGAGGAACATAAAGCTGTAATACAGGCTGCAGAGGAAGCAAAGTGTAATAATCACATTCCGTCATTATAATGTGATACGTCCACAGCAACAGCAAAGGCAGATTCAGGGTTCAGTGCATCCAGTACTGTAATAATCACACACTGAGCAGATTACCCGCCCGTTAGTGGCCACACCTGGCTTTCGCAGTTACAAAGCTTTCATATGTCGGCAATCAGTCTACGCATGTACAAGCTTTATACCGACGCATGCGCAGTACTGACCGGACTGAGGGCAGCAGAATATGGCGTTATCTTTAACATCTTTGTTCAAAATGAAACATAAAAAAAAATGAAATTGAATAAATGACATATAATACGGAAATGTCCGGATGTTCATGTAAGTGATGGATGAGACGCTGGCTGGACCTCAGCGCAGCCCACTCACCACTCACTGACATCGGCTCAGCTGTGACTGAGGTAGGCATAGATGCTAAGTCCGCTTACAAGAAGCGGAATTGGGCTTCTTTTTTTTGGAAGTAGCTTGTTGCTTGTTTTTGGGCTTATATTTTGTGTGCATTGCCGAGGCACCCCTGGAGGTAAGTAATGTGTGTGTGTGTGCATTGCCGAGGCACCCCTGGAGGTAAGTAATGTGTGTGTGCATTGCCGAGGCACCCCTGGAGGTAAGTAATGTGTGTGTGTGCATTGCCGAGGCACCCCTGGAGGTAAGTAATGTGTGTGTGTGCATTGCCGAGGCACCCCTGGAGGTAAGTAATGTGTGTGTGTGTGCATTGCTGAGGCACCCCTGGAGGTAAGTAATGTGTGTGTGTGCATTGCCGAGGCACCCCTGGAGGTAAGTCATGTGTGTGTGTGTGCATTGCCGAGGCACCCCTGGAGGTAAGTAATGTGTGTGTGCATTGCCGAGGCACCCCTGGAGGTAAGTAATGTGTGTGTGCATTGCCGAGGCACCCCTGGAGGTAAGTAATGTGTGTGTGTGCATTGCCGAGGCACCCCTGGAGGTAAGTAATGTGTGTGTGTGCATTGCTGAGGCACCCCTGGAGGTAAGTAATGTGTGTGTGCATTGCCGAGGCACCCCGGGAGGTAAGTAATGTGTGTGTGTGTGCATTGCTGAGGCACCCCTGGAGGTAAGTAATGTGTGTGTGTGCATTGCTGAGGCACCCCTGGAGGTAAGTAATGTGTGTGTGTGCATTGCTGAGGCACCCCTGGAGGTAAGTAATGTGTGTGTGTGCATTGCCGAGGCACCCCTGGAGGTAAGTAATGTGTGTGTGTGCATTGCCGAGGCACCCCTGGAGGTAAGTAACTGTGTGTGTGTGCATTGCCGAGGCACCCCTCGAGGTAAGTAATGTATGTGTGTGCATTGCCGAGGCACCCCTGGAGGTAAGTAAGTGTGTGTGTGTGCATTGCCGAGGCACCCCTGGAGGTAAGTAATGTGTGTGTGTGCATTGCCGAGGCACCCCTGGAGGTAAGTAATGTGTGTGTGTGCATTGCCGAGGCACCCCTGGAGGTAAGTAATGTGTGTGTGTGCATTGCCGAGGCACCCCTAGGGGTAAGTAATGTGTGTGCTTTGCTGAGGCACCCCTGGAGGTAAGTAATGTGTGTGTGTGTGCATTGCCGAGGCACCCCTGGAGGTAAGTAATGTGTGTGTGTGTGTGTGCATTGCCGAGGCACCCCTGGAGGTAAGTAATGTGTGTGTGTGTGTGTGTGTGCATTGCCGAGGCACCCCTGGAGGTAAGTAATGTGTGTGTGTGTGCATTGCCGAGGCACCCCTGGAGGTAAGTAATGTGTGTGTGTGTGCATTGCTGAGGCACCCCTGGAGGTAAGTAATGTGTGTGTGTGTGCATTGCCGAGGCACCCCTGGAGGTAAGTAATGTGTGTGTGTGTGTGCATTGCTGAGGCACCCCTGGAGGTAAGTAATGTGTGTGTGTGTGCATTGCTGAGGCACCCCTGGAGGTAAGTAATGTGTGTGTGTGCATTGCTGAGGCACCCCTGGAGGTAAGTAATGTGTGTGCGTGTGCATTGCCGAGGCACCCCTGGAGGTAAGTAATGTGTGTGTGTGTGCATTGCCGAGGCACCCCTGGAGGTAAGTAATGTGTGTGTGTGCATTGCCGAGGCACCCCTGGAGGTAAGTAATGTGTGTGTGTGCATTGCCGAGGCACCCCTGGAGGTAAGTAATGTGTGTGTGTGCATTGCTGAGGTACCCCTGGATGTAAGTAATGTCTGTGTGCATTGCCGAGGCACCCCTGGTGGTAAGTAATGTGTGTTTTACACTGGTAGTGACTGAGGGAGGGGGAAGGTTGTGTCTGGGGAATAGAGGGCAGTAGCCAGTGGACAGGGTGAAGTTGGAGGGGGCAGGCATGAAGGAGAGGTAACTAGATGAGAGGAATGAGGCAGGTACATGGGGGCGAGTTATAATGACAGAGGCTGTTATAGAGAGGGGATAATGGTATTAGACAGGTGACAGGAATGAGGCAGGTACATGGGGGCGAGTTATAATGACTGAGGCTGTTATAGAGAGGGCATAATGGCATCAGACAGGTGACAGGAATGAGGCAGGTACATGGGGGTGAGTTATAATGACTGAGGCTGTTATAGGGAGGGGATAATGGCATTAGACAGGTGACAGGAATGAGGCAGGTACGTGGGGCGAGTTATAATGACTGAGGCTGTTATAGAGAGGGGGTAATGGCATCAGACAGGTGACAGGAATGAGGCAGGTACATGGGGGAGAGTTATAATGACTGAGGCTGTTATAGAGAGGGGATAATGGAATTAGACAGGTGACAGGAATGAGGCAGGTACGTGGGGCGAGTTATAATGACTGAGGCTGTTATAGAGAGGGGGTAATGGCATCAGACAGGTGACAGGAATGAAGGAGGTACAGAAGAGGGGTGAGAGAAATGGGGAGTCAAGTAAAGGAAAGGGGGGTACACAAGTTACACTAGACGATATATCGCCTGATCCTGCTGATTGGGCTGACATATCGTCCACATCGGCCAGTGTGTAACCACTATACGTGATCCTGCGTACTCCTGCGGGTCGTCCATCGGGGTCGTACCGTCGGCCTGCATGTAGGGCTGATGGAACGACCCAGATGCTGACGCTGGCATAGTGGATGGAGACGGTGCCCAACATATCAGACGTTTGGTAACCACATCATGCAGTATGTATCGCCCGCCCAATATATATTGCGTGGTCGGGCGTCGCATTGCTGGGTACACACATCGGCAAGTGTATACCCAGCTGAAGACTGGCAAGGGAATGAGGTATGAAAAGAGGGAGGAGGTAACAATATGGAGGCTGGTGTAGAGGGAGACTAACAATATAGGCAGATAACTCCCCCATAACAGTGGCAAATGCAGGATTTCTAGAGGGGGGGTTTCCAAATGCTTGAATTAGATGCGTCAGTAGGGCCATCCTGCCTGAGCTGAATGTTTTTATTTTAGATGCGGGCACCATTCCACAGCATGGGAGCAAGTCCGGGAGTCTGGGGGAGCAGCACTAGAACCTAGCACTGCCCTGGACATACTGTATATGTGCATATTGGGCTCTATAGCAACACATCCCTAACAGTGCATGTTTTCCATATCCCCTAATTGGTGCACAGGTGTATATATTACTAGCTGATACATGTTAAAAGATCCCCAGGTGGTGCTAATTATTTAGTTTATGATACTGAGAAGAACATACAGTGCTAGTAAAATTCCATTTTATTACTATTTCTATTGTGGTCATGGTGTGGGCTGGAGAGGGGCAGACGGAAACCCCCCCTGCGTTTGACTATGCATAAATTGGGCTTTTTTATTGGGCTTTTTAGGATTGGGTTGGGCTTGTTTTGGGCTTGTTTTTTGCTTATAGGTAGCTTGTTTTCCATTTCAGAATTGGCAACACTGCCCAGAGCATGCCGGGGGGCCCAGAGATAGGGACCATAGTGCGGCCAGAGCACGCCGGGGGGCCCAGAGATAGGGACCATAGTGCGGCCAGAGCATGCCGGGAGGCCCAGAGATAGGGACCATAGTGCGGCCAGAGCACGCCGGGGGGCCCAGAGATAGGGACCATAGTGCGGCCAGAGCATGCCGGGAGGCCCAGAGATAGGGACCATAGTGCGGCCAGAGCACGCCAGGGGGCCCAGAGATAGGGACCATAGTGTGGTCAGAGCACGCCGGGGGGGCCAGAGATAGGGACCATAGTTCCGCCAGAGCATGCCAGGGGGGCCCAGACATAGGGACCATAGTCCGGCCGGGGGTCAGGCTGCGCATAACAAACTTACAGATCTACAGAACGATGTACAAGGCACTTACCCAGCAAGGAGACGAGGCCGCTGGTGGCAGGATACACCGAGAAGCACAGGGATAAGATACAGGCTGCAGGGGAAGCAAAGCGTAAAGGTTATAATATATACGCTGGCGTCATACATAGGCGTCATACATAGGCGTCATACATAGGCGTCATACATAGGCGTCACATATATATGTATTTTACAGACATGCTATTTGCTATGTAATGATTTATTCATCTCCCAGATAATTATATTATCCTCTTCTATAGTCTCTAATATTGCAGGAAAACATCATTTTTTTTAATTAAATTGTAATGATATAAATGACCACTATAAGCTGCGATAATAAAATCCTACTCAGCTCTGGGTCAGGGACCAATTGATGAACAGAGTCCTAGGTGTTAGAAGAAGATTGCTATCCCTATCTATGCATTATAAAGACGTCTCCCCAGCTGCTGTTTCCAGATACTGCGACTGCTTCTGGGACTGATTCAGCAAGGAAACGCTCGCTAGCAGCCGCACGCACCCACCTGCCGCAGGATTTTGTACGCTTCCTGTGTACAGCTTACGGTATGGCTGCGTATGCCGCCGCTCTGCCTTAATTATACACGCCCCTATAACGGCGTTATAACACCTGCGTTCTCCTGACCAACCCCCGTCACCACCCACAAATGGTACTTCCTGTCAATCAGTTTCGGAAGGGGCTGCGTGCACACTGCGTGTAGTCTGCGTACCCTAACCCGATCGTACTGGCTAGTTCTCGCACGCACATTGCGATGCATACGCCTGCGCAGATCAAAAACATCGGCCAAGTGCGTATTCTCTCCTGCGCGATACTGGCTGAATCAGGCCCCGAGTACTGTCCATCAATCCCAGCTCCTGACACGTTTAGATAAAGTGTAGATAAAGAAAGCAACCGCACCAGTCTGATATCGCCTCCAGCAATATTTACTTCTATTTAATATTACTAATAGGAGGGGTGCTACCCACTATGGTTTAGTATCTGATATAGAAAAAGTGAGGTAGTTGTATGGAGCACCAATCACATTTATATGAACTCATATAATATAACTTATTAATTCATAAATAAAAACTTATTCCAAAAAATGTGGTGAAATATTTTTATTACTGTTTTAAATCTTATATATATATATAAAAGACCTGTAATGAGGTTTGTGTATTCAATTTCCCAGAGATTGAAAATGATATGTTGCAGCAATTTCATGTATCATAACATTACTATCTACTATTGCAAATATATTTTCTGTGGCTGAAGCCAATCCTTACTTTATTTAGTATCTGGTTACAGTGTGTAATTAGTTAATTACATAAAATATTGATATGACAAATCCCTGTATTGAACTGTTCGAATAACGTGCACTTTATTTCCTATGCGGTGGAATAAAACGTATATTGTGTATCATATACATCATCTGTGTCTATTATCTCACTTCCAGATACAAATGTCATCTCTTATCAATAAAGTAAATTGTATTTTTGTCTCAGTTTCTCACTCCTGGAATGTTTCAATTGCTCACTAATGCAAATATGACTAATAGTCAATGATATAAATTATGTGGTTACAATTATTTATTGTACTTATTTATTAACAGTGTAACGTTTATTAACCACTGATTTGCCACATTCAAAACGGTTAGTTGCTCCCATCAGGAGATTTGTACGGGCACAAATGAATTTATTGTCACTGTGGATATATTAGGTAACTATTCCTTGATTCAATTTGTATATTATTCTTTACAAGTTCTCAGAATAATCCTGGATAGTGATCATGCATTTGCTTTGATAATTATTTCTAGTACCACCAGTCATTCCATTGTGACTGAATAACTCCACATAAATACTAGTTTATGTTTGCATCAGCATGTGTCTGATTGGCACCATAGGGCAGGACACAGGGCCTGATTCAGAGCCGCTCGTAAGCGGCCGTTCGTTCGCTCCGAGCGATGTTCGCACATCTGCGCATGCGTATGGGTTGTAATGCACATGCGCCAACCAGTCAGTGCGGCCGAAAATCGTTTGTTCGCTAAATAGCGAATGCCTGCTATTTTGAGTGACAGAATGAGGCATTTGTGGGTGGTAACAGGGGAAGGTGCTTGAAAACGGGGAGTGGAGATCCGAACGCAGGCGTGCCAAATGGTCAAAACGGGCGTTTTAAGGGTGTGCATAATTAACAAAGCAGCGTCATTGACCACGTCACTTGGTTGTCTTTTAGCCTGAACTGCTCGCATGATTGCGGTAGGAAAATGCTACCACAAGCACTGCGAGCAGTTCATACGCCTTTCGATGTACTCGATTAATGTAATAAATAGCGGAGATGACGTATGATGCGAGCGGCCAGGGGGCGTCTTTACAAAATAGCGAACGCATGTTTCGTTCGCTCGCTCAGACATAGAGGCGTCAACAGACCGCAAAGAGCGAGTGCTCAATTTAAATAGCCAGACCCTTTTTCTGAACGAGCGTCCGCAAATAGCGTCCGGCTCTGAATCAGGCCCACAGTCACATTATCTCTATGCACGGCTGCACTTGGAATACTTAGTTTTTTATATCCAGACCTGTTAGATTTCCAGAGGTGTCTTCCAGTGTATTATTACAGGTTGTTATTGCTATCGATGTTAGTGTTTCTGGAAAACAAAGAAATTCAGATATTAATGAAAACACAAAATAAAGGGCTCTTTTATCTTTTATCACAATGATATTCATATTATATGTCATGTTTTGATGATTCTGGGTAAATACGTATATATTCATATGTGGAACATTGGTGAAATCACGCTATGCTGTAAGGAGCCTGGATCCAGTTCTCGTACTGAAACTTATATGAAGATAGGAACTCACAGCTGATCTGTAATATTTATTGTGATTCGTTGGGAGGCCTGACTGCAGGGAGAGTAGCCGGCTGAAGAAGGGGTCTCAGGGGGTCATTCAGACCCGGTCGCAAGCACCGATGTGCTCGCAACTGGGTCAATGGGTGGCCCTGCGCACGCACAGCGGCCACACTGCGCGTGCGCAAGCCCCGGAGCGACAGAGAAACTCTGTCGCTCCGGAGCTCGTTACAAAAGGGGCGGCTGTCGATGTTGGTCGACAGCTCGCCCCATTTTTTTTTCGCGGGCCGGGGGGGTGGTTTCCAAAATGGAGGCGTTCCTTTAGGAACGCCTACCGTTTTGTTGGCGGCCGCACTGACATCATCAGTGATGTCAGTGGGGAGCTTCCTGCTCGATCAGAGCAGAAAGCTCCCTGGGGCTTGCGGCTGCCCAGACCCAACCTTAGGGTCTGGTTGCAAGCCCCGATGGTCGCAATGGTGATCACCATCACAACCATCACCCTGGTCGCTAGCTAAGCTGTGGGTGGTAACCCACAGCTTACCTAGCGACTGGGAGGCCGTACCAAAAGACTAGAAGCGGCCGTCCTCATTCAGAGAGAGCGATCGCCTCTGAATGAGGTCCTCAGACTGCACGTAATCCGAACCCCACAAGTAGCCAGTGTACTGACCTCACTGCTGCCCACAATATACATCCACATTTCTAATTGACCATTTAGCCACTGAATAAGTCATACTAATGTGAATATAGGACACTGCAATACTGCGCTAGTAAACAAAGGGCCTGATTCAGAGCCGGACGCTCTGAGCAGAACACTCGCTCTGAATCAGGGCCCTCCTCCATTAAAATGGAGCGTCCTCCTGGACGCTCGTATAGCTGTGGGTCACCACCCACAGCATATACGAGCGTCCAACAAGATGGTCGCGATGGTCTTGACCATCGCGACCATCGGACTTGCGAAGGAAACCCTGCGGTCGGGTTTCCCAGCCACTAGCCCTGGAGTGATTTTGGCTCTATCAGGGCCGAAATCACTCCCACTGACATCACTAGTGATGTCAGTGGGGCCGCTTCAGACGGTAGGCGTTCCCATGGGAACGCCTCCGTTTGGCAGGCACGCCCACCAAAGGGGGCGTGCTGTCAATCAACCTCGACAGCACGCCCCCTTTGGTGCAAGACCCGGAGCGATGGATAGTCCTTCGCTCGTCGTGCGCATGCGCAGTGGGAACATCGACCCACTTGCGAGCGTACTGCCGCTTGCGAGTGGGTCTGAATGACCCCCAAAGTGTTTTAACGTGATATCCTGCCCAAGCAGGTACAGTATCATTACTTAAGAGGTACATTATCATTACTAAAGAGGTACAGTATCATTATTAAAGAGGTACAGTATCATTACTAACAAGGTACATTATCATCACTAAAGAGGTACAGTATCATTATTAAAGAGGTACAGTATCATTACTAACAAGGTACATTATCATCACTAAAGAGGTACAGTATCATTACTAAAGAGGTACAGTATCATCACTAAAGAGGTACAGTATCATCACTAAAGAGGTACATTTGGGATAGAAATACTGAAGTGACTCTGTATTATTATTAGGGTTCTGGACTATAGATAGTATAAAGGTTTACAATGTCTAGATAGACACCAGATGTTAGACAGACAATAGGTCGACTGGGGCAAAAGGTCGGCACACTAAATGTCGATAGGTACAAATGGTCGATACAAATAGTTGACACAAAATGGTCAACACATGATTTTTTTATTTTTCAGGGTTAGGTTTCGGGTTAGAGTTAGGCACTTACCCCGATGGTCAGGGTTAGGTTTCGGGTTAGAGTTAGGCACTTACCACGACGGTCAGGGTTAGGCACCAGGAGGGATGGTTAGGGTCAGGCACCTACCCTGATGGTAAGAGTTAGGCATCAGGAGGGAGGTTTTGGTAAAGATTAGGGCTAGAAAACAAAACAAAAATGTGTCGATCATATTTGTGGTGACCATTTTTGTATCGACATTTTGACCCTGTCGACCATTTGCACCTGTCGACCTTTAGTGTGTCAACCTTTTGTCCCAGTCGACCTATTGACTGTCTAACATCTGGTGTCTATCTAGACATTGTCTACTGTTTTACTGTCCATCTCTTATACCACACCCGTATTATTATATGTTCTGCTGAACTGTACTGTCTTTTAATAGCTGTTTATTATAAGTACAAATACATGTAAATTAAAATTATTTACAAAATAAAAAAAGACAAATGTATGACAAGTCAGCCGGCACCTGTTACACTTTGGGGTCTATTTACTAAGCCTTGAAGAGATATAAAGTGGACGGAGTACCCACCAACCAGCTCCTAACTGTCATTTTTCAAATGCAGCCTGTGACATGGCAGTTAGGAGTTGATTGGTTGGTACTTCATCTCCATTCACTTTATCTCCATCCAAGGCTTAGTACATAGACCCCTATGTACTAAGCCTTGGAGAGAGATAAAGTGGATGGTGATTTAAAGTACCAACCAATGAGCTCCTACCTGTCACTATACATACCCCAGGCAGCAGCAGGAGGAGTCAGCATGAGTCACTAGCTATAAAATGGGGAGGAGAGAGCCGGTAAAGAGCTTTTACCGGACAGTACCCGTGGAGGGAGCTGGTTGAGGAGAATCTGGTGATTTTGGTAGAGGGACCGCCGCAGCTTCCCTATCTGAGTGAGAGGTGTATTATAGCGCCACTCCGGGAAACAGCATCAGCAGGACCAGCAGTCAGGGCCAGATTAATGGGGGGGTGACAGGGGCCGTCACACATTAAGGGACCCCACACCCAACTGGGTTAAAGTGGGCCGGAATGGGAGACAGAACCAGTTCCACCTCCGCCAGACCACCTAACCCGGGCGCCGCAGGGAGGCTCTATTTGCCGGGTGCCCGCAAAGATTTTGTTACCAGAGGGTGCCCGGCTCCCTCTCCACAGCGGCAGCAGGAGCCGGAGGCTGGAGCTCACTCCTGAGCTGTGGAAGAAACGTCATGATGTCTCTCCCATAGTTCCGAGGAGCTATCAGCCAGACGGCAGCGGACGCGGGGCTCAAGTAAGTATTAGGTGGGATCTTTTTGAGTGCAAGCGGCTTCATTATATGTAGCACTACTATGGGGGGGCATTACTACTGGGGGCAATACTCGGGGGCATCACTATTGGGGACACTACTACTGGGGGCATTACTATTGGGGGCATTACTCAGGGGGCTCTACTACTGGGGGCATTACTATTGGGGGCATTACTCAGGGGGCTCTACTACTGGGGGCATTACTAGTGGGTGCATTTATACAGGTGGCACTACTACAGGGGCATTACTATTGGGGGCACTACCACAGGACTACTACTGGGAGCATGACTAATTGGGGCTTGACTACTGGGGGCATTGCATTGGGGGCACTGCATAAGGGGCCACCACTCTTGGGGGATCTACTACTGGGGGCACTTCATAAAGGGCAGTACTACTGTGGGCTCTGCATAAGGGGCACCATTACTGGAGGCATTGCCTAATGGGCACCACTACTGGAGGCATTGCATAAGGGGCACTACTGCTGTGGGCACTGTGTAAGAGGCACTACTACTGTGGGCATTATGTGTATAAGGGGCACTACTGTGGGCATTGTGTAAAAGGGGCACTATTGTGTCTCATAACATGAATAAGGGGCATTAGTACTATGTGGTGTAATGTAAATCAGGGACACTATGGGCCTGATTCAGACCCAGATGCTATTTGCGGACGCTCGTTCTGAAAAAGGGGCCGGATATTTAAATTGAGCGCTCGCTCTTTGCGGTCTGTGGACGCCTCTATGTCTGAGCGAGCGTCCGAAAAATGCGCTCGCTATTTTGCCGTTCGCATCATACGTCATCTCCGCTATTTATTAGATTAATCGGGAACATCGAAAGGCATCTGAACTGCTCGCAGTGCTTGTGGTAGGATTTACTTCCCGCTATCACTGCGAGCAGTTCAGGCTAAAAGACAACCAAGTGACGTGGTCGATGACGCTGCTTTGTTAATTATGCACTCCCATTAAACGCCGTTTTGACCATTTGGCACGCCTGCGTTCGGATCTCCACTCCCCTGTTTTCAAGCAACTTCCCCTGTTACCACCCACAAACGCCTCATTCTGTCACTCAAATTAGCAGCCCCTAGCTGTTTTACGAGCGCACGATTTCCGACCGCAATGACTGGTTTGCGCATGCGCATTTTGACCCATATGCATACGCAGTTGTGCGAACATCGTTCAGAGCGAACGAGCGGCCGCTTACGAGCGGCTCTGAATCAGGTCCTCTGTGCGGTGTAATGTGGATAAGATTGTGCAACTGGTGAGTAATATTTCATGTGGGTGCCTATATGTGTATTTTTTTTCCTGCTGGTGTATATTGTGTTTTTTTCTTGTGTTTGCTTGAAGTTTGATTTCTCTGGGGAGACAGAGCTAAAGGGGTTATGTCACTCTCTAAATGTCCTCCTTTCAGTATTTAACAAACAGCGCTAATCTTAGCTTATCACTGTTTGTTAATGTACCGCTTACGAGCGATACGGTCCCCATTTAATCCATATTTAATAGGGGTTCCCACATGTTTGTTGCCCAGGGGCCCCCACAGACCTTAATCTAGCCCTGCCAGCAGCGGTGTCCTGGCTGTGGAGTAGGCAGTGAGGAGACTGAAATATAAAACATCCTTCCAAGTGTGACAGTGCAGCAGAGATGAGAAGTCTCCAGGACATACTTGCCGACAATCAGATCCAGCCTTCCGGGAGGGAGCTGATTGTCGGCTAATAGCAGGGGGCGGGGCCGGTCATTGGGGGCGGAGCCGGGGGCGGGGCGGCCATTTGGTGGCACACTGGGGGTGGGGAAGGGTTCGGGGCCGCACGATTGCGTCATCGTGACTCCGCCCCCTCTTCACAATGCTGTTATTTTCAGCATTGTGACGCAGGGGGCGGGGCCACGATGACGCGATTCTGCGCAAATCGCGTCACCAGGCCCCCCACTGCGGGGGTTTCCATTTTTTTCAGGGGGGAGGTCGGGAGGGTCGCAAGCTTCTGGGAGGCTTGCCTGCCTTTCCGGGGGGCCGGGAGCGGCACCCGAAAATCGGGAGGCTCCCGGCCAAATCGGGAGGGTAGGCAAGCCTGCTCCAGGAGCGTGGCACAGGCGCCATGTTCCCGGAGACCTGCACATGTCCAGTAGCCTCTGGCACAAAGCCAGAGTCTACTGTGCTGCCAGAGAGGAGGGGGCCAGCACAGAGCCTGCACACAGGCCCTCTTCTCTCTTAAATCACCTCTTCCGGTAATCCGGAACAATATGATTATAGAAGAAGAGTAATGTCCCAATGTGAGGTGAATGTAATGTAAGGAGAACAGGGGAGAGACTCGTAGAGTATAAAGTTCCAGGACAAGTCCACAAAATAGCCAACGACACACAGTTTCACACAGTAGAAACTATCACAGTGACACACACAGAAGTCATAGCGTATACGTTCACACAAGCGTTTCCGGGATACCACACAGTCGAACCTACCACAGTTCACACAGCAGTGATAGAGTTCAAGTCCACACTGGAGAACGAATGTTTTTTTTGGGGGGGGGATTAGGGTTAGGCACCACTATGAGAGGGTTGTCGGGATCTTGATCCTGTCGGGCATTCGCTGTCGGGATTTGAAATGTCGGCATTTCAATCCCATTCCCATCCTTATGTCTAGGAGTTCGTCCATTCTCCTATTTGGAGATGACCTCTTATGGGACCCTTATTATAGTGGCTCTTAACTTCAATCCTCAAATACCCTCAAAATGTCATGTTTGGTTTCTGGATTTCTTGGATCATGCACAGGCGAGTTATTCTATTCTGACAGGTCAGTAATTGTCCTACCTGTTTCCCACAGATATAAATCCTGATAACATGACCTGCTGGGGGTACTGGAGGACTGGAGATGAGAACCAGTGTTATATTGCAACTATTACAGCAGGGCAGCAAGAGTCCAAACCATCAGTGTTGCATTATTTGCATGTATGTGTGTATGTATGTATGCACATATGTACGTACGTACGTACGTACGTACGTACGTACGTACATTATTTAATGGGATGTGCAGGCTCGGTTCTACTCGGTTCCGTTCGTTTTTTTTTACCAAATCTTATTGGGTATCAGCTGTCACGAGTTTTGGATAGCCAATAAGATTCGGTAAAAAAACCCGAACGGAACCGAGTAGAACCGAGCCTGCACAACATTCGTATATAATGTATATACGTATATAAATTTCCCCAGCACTCTGCATGAAGGCCAGTAAAGAGATTTGCCTCCTATATAACAGCAGTAATTGCAGAGATATGAGTAGATATATTTACATACATATGGTTAAAAGCCACCAGGCCCCGTCACAGCATCTCTACAGCGCATAAATGTATGACCCAAAGTGGGTGCTATTATCATGTAGCATTAGGAGCAGTAAAAAGCAGAGACACCTTGGTGTGGTTTAGCGGCTCAACCATATGTCTGTAAATATACTGTGGTTGGAATGCATGACACATCGCATTCGGAATGTGATGCGCCCCCGCCACCCTTCACATGCCCCCCGCCACCCTTCACATGTCCCCGCCACCCTTCACGTGCCCCCCGCCACCCTTCACGTGCCCCCCCGCCACCCTTCACATGCGCCCCCAACACCCTTCACATGCCCCCCCGCCACGCTTCACATGCCCCCCCGCCCACCCTTTATATGCCCCTCCACCACCTTTCACATGCTCCCCCACCACCCTTCACATGCCCCCCCCACCATTTACATGCCCCCCGCCACCCTTCACATGCCCCTCCACCACCCTTTATATGCCCCTCCGCCACCCTTTATATGCCCCTCCACCACCCTTCACATGCCCCCCCACCACCTTTCACATGCCCCCCACCACCCTTCACATGCCCCCCCACCACCCTTCACATGCCCCCCCCCACCCTTTATATGCCCCTCCACCACCATTCACATGCACCCCGCCACCCTTCACGTGCCCCCCCGCCACCCTTTACATGTCCCCCGCCACCCTTCACGTGCCCCCCCACCACCCTTCACATGCGCCCCCGCCACCCTTCACATGCGCCCCCGCCACCCTTCATATGCCCCCCCGCCACCCTTTATATGCCCCTCCACCACCCTTCACATGCTCCCCCACCACCCTTCACATGCCCCCCCCACCATTTACATGCCCCCCGCCACCCTTCACATGCCCCTCCGCCACCATTCACATGCACCCCGCCACCCTTTATATGCCCCTCCACCACCATTCACATGCACCCCGCCACCCTTCACATGCCCCCCACCACCCATCACATGCCCCCCCGCCACCCTTTACATGCCCCCTGCCACCCTTTACATGCACCCCACCACCCTTCACATGCCCCCCCGCCACCCTACACATGCCCCCTGCCACCCTTCACATGCCCTCCACCACCCTTCACATGCCCCCCCGTCACCCTTCACATGCTCCCGCCACCCTTCACATGCATGCCAGCGTTAATTACCCCAGTAAGCATGTAGAACACCGGAAAGGACAGTTCTCTCTGTAAGAGCGGCCCTTTGTGATTGAGGGACTTCCGAGTCTATAACCCAGAAGTCCCTCTGGCGTCCTTCTCCACATGCGCAGAAGGGCACTGGCACTGCAGGGGATGCTGGGAGGGGCCATTTGGATCCCTCTCACAGCACTCTGTGGAGAGAAGCCCATAGGTTTCTATAGGACAACGCCATCTGAAGATGGGGTTCCCCACTGTAACCAAGCCCCGGAGTTCATCGCATTCCGAGGCTTGGTGCATATGATGAGAAATGCGGGCAAACTCACCTTTTTCAGGATTTGACGCATTTCTCAGGTTTCTGCATCCCGTCTTGTATGTATTGAGATCTCTGCAATTACTATTATTATATAGGCAGGGGTTAAAGTGGGCAGGAACTGATTTCTGTCTCCTCTAATGATAGCTGGAACTAGTTCCACCTCCACCAAGTCCCTGCACAGAAGTCCCATAGACAGAGCCCCTCACTGTGCCTAGGGAGGCTCAATTTCGTCAGAGAAACCAGTATATGTAAGGAAAGAATCAAGCGAAGGCAATACATAGGGGTTGCAAAAAAAATTGGGCATCCAAGTGACATAGACTGGTTTGTGGGGACCCCCCCCCAAAAAAAACTGAGAGGCACGGCAGAAAAATAACACCGATGATATAGAAATTAACAGAAGAAGAAACATGTAATTTCTCCAGCTAAAATGCCGGAGAAAAGACGTTTAATATGTTATTGTTAATGATTTATGTTATATGAGTTATCTATCAATTTACAGATATATCAGATAATATGCACCCACGCCACCTTCATTTTCCATTTTGTCACAATAACCACCCAGACTCACCAGGGATGCGGGCAGGGAAGGTCTCGCTATACTCCTTGATGACGTCATTTACAAGGGATCCAACAGTAACTGTAAAATTCTGAGACACTTCATGTAACAGATTAATAATAACTGTGCAGTTCTCTTTGATAAACCGCAGGCGATTCTGGTAATCCCCCAGTCCTTGTAGCTGGTCATGATATGTCCCGATTTTCAGATCGCCAGCAGAGATGTCAAAAAAGCTGGCGCTGCATAACTCCTTCATATGTATGTAGAAATGAGAGCCGACCAGAAAGCTAGAGCCCAGAGAGATGACATCTAAGTATAGAAAGGAATCACAGAAATTAGAGCGCTTACATGAGATCATCCTTGTATTCTGTATTACATTATACAACATTTGTATCGGTCTGCCGTGATAAAACTGTCACAGGTGTCGCTCTCTCAGCTCAACGCGTTTCTGTGATTCCTGGCACTTTCTTCCTGGTCCCTGAGGCACAGAAACGCGTTGAGCTGAGACAGCGAAACCTGTGACAGTTTACAACGGTGCTAACAACAGTGGTCCACATTTACACTGACAGCTTTCCACCAAAGATCTCCGCACTGCAAGTAGTTATCAGTACCCTCCCCAGGGGGATCCAGTACAGCTATCCGGTACAGACGGGGATATATGATACAGCCAAGCTGAACCCGGAGTCTTCACAAAAGCTTCTCATACAGGGCCCCATTTATCATTGTATATTTGCGGCTTAATTCCTGAAAACACCCATTTTTGGGGGTTAACTGCAAATATTAAGTTGCCCCAAGATGTATGAAGGAGGGACAGCAGCAGATACCTCCGATACCTCCAGTCCTGATGGCAGCCACATCCCCTATAGGTTTCTATCCCCCATAGAAACCTATAGGGGATGTGGCTGCCAGATTTACCAATTTCTGGAATATGATGCATTCCGGGGATTGGACCCCGCAGCTGGCACCATATGAAGATGGCGTTAGCTTGTTGCAGCCCGTGGGCTGGGACACGTTTAAGATGCTGGCGGTCGCAATCCCGACCGCCAGCATCTAGAATCCTTAATCCCGACTAGGGTTAAATGACAGGCGTCTATAATCCAGACGCCTGTCATTTTCCCGACACCGGCACACCAGTGCCCGGCATCCCGATCGAAGGGATGCCGGGCGCCGCAAGCGGACAGCCGCGGGGGGGGGAGGGTTAGGTTTAGGCCACCCGGGGGGGATTTAGGGTTAGGCACCCCCCTGGGAAGGTTAGGGTTAGGCTAGGGGGAGGGAGGGTTAGGGTTAGGCACCCCCCCTGGGTCTTAGAGTTAGGCTCTCCCTTTGGATTTAGGTTTAGGCAGCGGGGAAGGGGGGGTTAGGGTTAGGCACTTAGAGGGGGAGGTTAGGGTTAGGCACTTAGAGGGGGAGGTTAGGGTTAGGCACTTAGAGGGGGGAGGTTAGGGTTAGGCACTTAGAGGGGGGAGGTTAGGGTTAGGCACCCCTAAGGAGGGTTAGGGGGTTTGAATAGAATAGTTTATACTTACCTTTAGACGATCGGGATTTCCAGCGCTGTCGGTCTTCCGCTGCCGTGCTCTGCTGTTTTGTTGGGCTGCCGCAGCCGGGATTCAAACTGCCGGTCATGCGGCAGCCGGCATTCCATACCGAATGCCTGTGGGCTACACTTCGCATAATTAGCCTGGGGCAATGGCGGCTGTGAACGTGCAGTCAGTGGGACTTACCCACGATCTAGTAATTATACTATGAACGCTGGATACGACTTTCTATTAAAACACCAGAAGACTGTCCCAATTATGGATTTCAAAATACGGGTCCTCTTTTACATCAGGCTTCTCTGTTTGATCAGTAGTGTGCAATGGGTGTTTTATTATTACATTTTTATCATATATGCGATATTACTATTTACTCTTACACATGTGTGTTTTATCATTGCGCTTATCTGATTATTCCTATTATTTGTCTAGAGATTAAAATTTATATCTGAACGTATATCATACATAGGGGTATGATTCAGAAGCGCTGTTTTTGTTAGTTTGTGTTTATCTATTTGTATAAGGACTGACTCTCCCCTTCCCCTTCCCATCATTGTGTATAAGTACCCCACGGTAGCGCCCCTTAGTAAATATTCGGTTACTATCCCTTTCTTTTGTAAACAATTGTTTCTTACTGCAACTAGGAATTGAATAATTTCAGGTTCTATGAATACTTTATATGTATTACTGTATGTGTTAAATAAATGTGTTTTAAGTAAATAATCAACGCTGTCTCAATCAAACAATTCATAGAGAGATCCGGCCAAGATGCGTCTGACTCAGATGTGCCCGGAGATACACAAAATGCATAAATTCACTTCTGCGCAGCATGCTAAAGATCGCTATTTGCAGCCGTGAAAGGAGCGGCATCCAACTCTGTGAATAATTACTAGACCGGCCCAATTTCAGCGACAAACCTAAGTTGAGATGTAGTAGCCAGAAATATTTGATGAATGAATATGCAGAGCATTGCACCAGTAAGAAGAGCTGGCACAGTTCTCCTGACACAGCGATGGGCGCAATGCAGATGCTTACACAGTTAAGTGAGTATCGGTATTCTGCACATGTGTCAATTTCCATTACTATCACTGCTCAGTGAGGATTTATTTGCAGAGTGATTGACAGGCAGGGACTATTTGTGGGCTGATTGGCTGGTACCTTATCTCCGTAGACAAATGCAGGGGGGGGGCGGGTTCTGGTTGCCTGGAAACCACCCTCCTTGGCCCATACCATGACCACAATAACAGTATATAATTAAATTTTACTAGTGCTGCATGTTTTAAAGATCTCTGTATCACAATTGAAATAATTACCACAACCAATGATGATTACACCTGTGCACCAACTAGGCGATCTGGAAAACATGCACTGCTAGCGGTGCAACTACTATAGACCACCTAATACTGTATAACATACACTATCCAGTGCACAAGGAAACTAATGTGTACATATAAGTCCAGGACAGTGCTAGGTTCTTCTGCTGCTTTGCCAAACTCCTGGACTTACTCCAGTGCTCTATAATGGTGCCCACATATGAACTAAAAACATTCAGCTCAGGAAAGATGGCATTACCCCCACATCTATTGGGCTAACTTTTGAAGATGGGCGATAGAACTGCGCTCTCGTTGACCAGGGGGTGGTGTGTTGTGGTTTCAGGGTGCTGCACCTTTGTGTGGGAGTACCTTTCCCGCACTGAATACGTATGGGGGTGGGGGGGGGGGGTAAGGTGTGCTCTTCCTGCTAGTAGTGGTGATGGTGATGACTTGTGTTTGTTTGAGAGTGGTGTTAATTGGAATGTTTCTTCTGGTGGTGGTGGTGTTTTGGGAGTGAGAAGGAGGGTGTGATTGGGTATGGACTGGAGTGTGGTTTGGAGTAATGTGAAAAGGGGGATGGGATAGAATCGAAATGAGGCCAGCGAGACACAGTAGTTTGGGGCAAAATCTTTTATTAGTCACAATGCTGCTCATTTGAGATCCCGGGCAGGTGGGTGAGGTTCAGTGACAGTGATGACTGGTGATGAGACTTGGGAGGTAGGTGGACCCTTTCAGGGGGCTCCTTCCCGTGCGGTTCAGTGACCTTGCACGTCACCTCTGCTGGACCTATGGTTGACAGTCTAGGAAGTCTCAGGGGGTGGGGGGGGGTGTGCAGAGTGGGTTGGAACACCTGTGCAGCGTCCCGCGTGTTGGTGTGAGTCTTGGCAGTACTTGACTACCGGTAGGTTTTTTGTTATGGTGATGTGGGTCGACGTTGCGGCCGTTGCAGTGTTGCAGGTGTGCTGCAGGTACACGGCTGTTCCGATTGGTCTGCGGAGGTCAGCGACCCGAGTGTGCAACTAAGGTTGGTACTTGGTCATGCCTCTGGTGGTGCAGAGCCAGAGGTGTGGATGGGTGAGCCACTGGAAGGCTGGGTTGCAGCGTGTGTGCTCGGACCACCCCTGGGATGGGGGGTGGTCTGCCTGGGATTTTGATTGGAAAAGGCCGGGGGGGAGGAGGAGATAAGGAGGGTGTGACCGGGATGGAGCTGGTCACTGGCGATGTTGGCTGTGCGGACTTGCGGTCGGATGTGTGGGATAAGCTGTGGGTCGTTAGGTAACCCACAGCTTACCTAACGACCAGGAGGCCGCACTTCAAAAATGAAGCGGCCGCCCTCATTCAGAATGAGCGCTCGCTTCTTGCGAGCGCCTATGAATGAGGGCCTATGTCCCTATAGAGGTCTATGGGGAAGGAGGTAAAAGGTGAGTTGAGCACCAGTAATAACCTTCCATTAATGGAGAAAAGCTCTTTATCCAGGGAAACCACCAGAGAGACGGCTTTTCTCAGCTTAATAAATAGTCCCCGACATTTCTGTCATCCCCTCACGATATACAGTATCTGCATTTCCCGCTGCTGTGTGAAAAAGCCTCATTATATGCTGCATCACCACACGGAGAAGGATATATAGTGTGGGTGGAGGTCACAGTATAGATCATTAGTCATATCTGTAACATGACATGACGGAGGAAGTGACAGGGTGTTACTGTGTATAAGAAAGTGGAAACAGATTCATAGAGAGTGAGAAGTGAAAATGCAATAACTACAATAGAACAGTGTAATAATAATAACACAGGGATTGCACTCACCTAATGTTATCATAAATGGGCCTACTGTATTATCTAGCCCCTTAGCCCTGGTAACCAGGTGGCAACAAGTAGTATCTACATGATATGTGCTTCCTGACTAAGGGCCCCATTTACTAACAAGTTTTATCACCAAAACGAGTGATAAATGTCACTGTGTATGATACATATGATGCTCCAGCCAATCAGCTCCCAACTGTCAACTGGTGGAAAAGTGACAGTTGGGAGCTGATTGGCAGGAGCACCACCCTGCACCCATAGCATTACTTACCTCTCCGGAGTCCCACGTCCCATGTTGGAGAGGGGGTCCGGCGCTCTAAAAACAACAGGGAAAATGGCCACCACGGCCATTTTCCCGGAGACCTGTGCATACTGTATAGACTCTGGGCACACTCTAGTGCCCAGACTCTATAACTCCGGCGCTGCCGCGCACAGCTCAGTGCGCTGCCGGCTGCCGGACAGAGAGGAGGGGGCCCATGTCGGAGAATGCACACGGGCCCCCGCTTCTCTAGAAACGCCCCTGGTTGCACCTGGGAAGTTGTCTAATCTCATCAGACAGATTGTATCTCAAGGCGCACATCCACTAGCCGATATTTCTGAGCGATTGCACGATAACGACATCGTTATCTTGCAATCGCTCATATATTGTGCACAAACCGTGCACTTTTTTGCAATGCACGTGCATGCTGGTCATTTCCGGCATCTGTCATCGGACAAACATGCTGGACTACCTGACGATATCGTCAGGTTCAGCATGTTACCAGATGACTGATAAGCCTGCATTGAACGACTGCTCATTCAGTGTAGGCTCATCACAAATGGAGAAACGACAGCACGATTACAATGTCGTAATTGTGCTCTGGTTTCTCAGTCAGCTAGTGATGTGTGCCTTCAGACTGGGTAAATATCTGCAGATTACTCACTGCCTGGGCTCACAGCCAACAGTTATTTAAGTCACGGGATTCCCCCCTCTCCTCTCCCCCCTTAGTGGTCACACCCCTTCCATCCCTGTATTTCCACACATTGCTGTAGCAAGAAAGGGTAGTGGGCCTCTAATTGTATGCTTTGCCAATTAGAGTCTGTGGGCCATATTCGATTTGAGGCGAAAAGTCAGAGGTCAGACTTTTCGCCATCATCGACGTTTTTTGCAGGGATAAAGTATCGGGCCTGTGCCCACTTATCCCCAAAAACGGGATGCGGCGGAAAGGTAAGTATCGTAAAGTCCTGTCACTTTAGGGGAAATCAGCCTGTCAGCCCCCAAAAGATGGTCTGACATGGGGGATCACTATGGGTACCCCCAATTTGGCATGCGGAAGGTAATCAGGGTTTTCAAATAGCTTCCGCAGGTGCATAAATGCGCCTGTGCGGAAGTGTTGAAGAATAGCATTTATCTTTTTTTTCTTTTTGGGGGGGGGAATAACTAGTCCCATCAAATTTGGGGTGCATGAAAATGGGTGCAAGCATATTTTAAAGTCCCTAAAATTATTTTTTTAATTCTTCAAAAATGCACCTGCTGCAACCACCCGCATTCTATAAAACACCTGCCGCATACATGGGGACCCCCCCTGAGGCTATTTCAATAGTTTTTAAGTTTGTTCCCCAACATTTTTCACCCCCAAAATGAAAGTACCTTTTTTGGGGTGTCCTGAGGATTTTTTTTTTAATTTTTTTGACACAGATTACATTAAGGGGTCACTCCAAAGCTTGCAGGCTAATTTTTTTTTCTGCACCCCAAAACCCCAATTCTGCACTTTTCTTCGCCACCTAAACAATGGTGAAAACTTATCCCCATTTTTTTACAAAGTCTTTTCGCACCTGCGAAAAGTCTTGGAAATTGAATATGGGGATAAGTGAAACTGGCGATAAATTATCGCCGATAACGGACTTTTCGCCTCTAATTGAATACGACCCTGTGGGGTTTTTTTGTCCCGCAGTCTAACATACAGATAGGCTATTATCACAGGTTGGTTTATAATAGGGATGAAAGAAACAATAGGAAACAATCTAACACATACCCACTTCTGGGTATGAGCTGAGGAGCTCACAGCGGCCCCCTTCTAAGGGGGCATGGTCATGCCTCTCATGATTAGACCATGCCCCTGATAGTAATAGGGATCGGGCCGGCTGTCTATAGCCCTGATGGGGAAGGTCCAATATGATGCAATTCCTTATGATTGTGTCACCACCCCCTCCTGATAGACTCGTGCCATGAGGAGAGGGGTCTAATGTTATTGTGTCCCGTCCTACCCCCACCTACAGCCTGCAGATGCTGAATGGTGAGATTTTATAATGTATGACACATACATGTGTGATATATATAATGTTGTTTTTTTGGGGAGCACCTAAACTGGATTATACAACTCTGTATGGGATCTAATTCCCCGTTCTTATAGTATAATGTTGTCCCTATTACATAGAGTCTTGTGAGCTGATAGGAGGAAAAAAAAAAAACTACACCCTTATCAGGCCGACTATGGGACCTTTTCAACCTGAGATCACCCAAATATTACTTATATCCTCTTTCATAATAGTATACAGTTTAAAAAAATCTCCAAAAAACAAAAAATCACATTTAAAACATATTCTCACGTAGACATAGACATATTGACCATTGTGGGACAGATGTTAGTACACGTGCTGTCTCCCTTTATACGGACAAGGGCCCACTATGGATCTTGATATCTTGTTAACCAACGCGTTTCATTATAAATTACTTCCTCAGGGGTGGTAAATGGTGTATGTGTTAATCCTAGTTGGGCTTCAGATACCTGTATGACTCCAATCTCTTAAACATATGTGTGGTGCAATCCTGGATACCACTTGTTAGTGACCGGTTATATACTGCTACCGGGAGTATATATATACACCAGGAAGATCAATTTAAGGATGGTGACAATGTAAACTATTAGCCTAGGATCAGGCAATCAGTCTCTCAGTCTATCCGTCCATCATGTAAACCACTGATTATCTACTTCTACTGGAAATTTAAATCCACCAGGGAGGTAAACTTTAAGCATAGACTCAAAATGTCAGTCTCTCAGCATACTGCTCAGTTTACCAGTCTGGTCCGTAATTCATTCAGACAAATGGCCAACATATGGCGATATAAATGCCAAACGTTATTGTCATTCTGCCATCAAACGCAAAGAAAATGATGTAGTTACAGGAGAACAACATCATGTGATTATAGAAGCACAGACGCAAGTGGTGAGGGGCCTATTTATCAGAGGATATTTGCGGGAAAGCCCCCAAAAACAGCTGGTGGGGGGGCAAATATTAAGAAACCCCATAAAGTAACATGGAGGGATCCCCAATATCTGCTGCAGTCCCTCTATATTTCTGATAGCAGAAGCTGCCCCCATAGGGGGTTGCTAGGTTGTCAGATTTACCAAGCTCTGGCAGATGATGATCTACAGGTGACATTAGCTGCTGTAGCCTATGGGCCTCAGAATGCAGAGATTACCGGCAATGGACGCCGCATAAGAATGGTCAGCAGATCGCATATGCGCATTAGTGCTGCGGGGTCCTGAAAGAGAAGTGATTACATTCGCCTATGTCCCTACATGTGCATTATAATACATTTGGGGGGTACATTATTTCTTATTGCCATGAATAGGGGTGTTCAGAAATATTACTGATTGCTCATTATGCCCATGAGTAGGGATGACCATCCCTACCTCGGCGTGTCTGAGGATGGAGGACGACACACATCCTACAGAAGGTCCCAGCTGGTGCAAACATTTTTTTAATCATAACTTGATCATTTTTGCTAAAAACACTAAAGAGAAGAGAAGATGATTTATTTGTATTAGGGATGTGCAGGCTCGGAGAGGTTAGAATTTGCACGCCGAGTTTGGATTTTTCCCTCCAAAAATCGGGCCTCAGAAAGAGGCAAAACATCATCTTTCATGGACAAACATCATCATTCCTGGACAAAAGTCCATGGAAGATGATGTTTGTCCATGAAAGATGACGTTTTGCATCTTTCTGAGACCCGATTTATGGAGGGAAAAAATCCAAACTCGGCGTGCAAATTCTAACCTATCCGAGCCTGCACATCCCTAATTTCTAGTATTTTTAAATAATATACACAAACAATATACTTGTAGCGATATAAAGTCACTTTGTCATTTAGATAAATAAATGGCTTTTGTACATGATAGTAGGAATGCTCCTGGCTGACTGCAGGATTTAGTACTTCCAGCTACAGTTCTGTGTAATATGACCTGAGATAGTCCTATCACATGCACAGCCGGGCGTACACTGTATATGTATAGTCTCCCATCACATGCACAGCCAGGCGTACACTGTATATGTATAGTCTCCAATCACATGCACAGCCGGGCATACACTGTATATGTATAGTCTCCCATCACATACACAGCCGGGCGTACACTGTATATGTATAGTCTCCCATCACACACACAGCCGGGCGTACACTGTATATGTATAGTCTCCCATCACATCCACAGCCGGGCGTACACTGTATATGTATAGTCTCCCATCACATGCACAGCCGGGCGTACACTGTATATATATAGTCTCCCATCACATGCACAGCCGGACTCCCAGGCATACACTGTATATGTATAGTCTCCCATCACATGCACAGCCGGACTCCCAGGCGTACACTGTATATGTATAGTCTCCCATCACATGCACAGCCGGGCGTACACTGTATATGTATAGTCTCCCATCACATCCACAGCCGGGCGTACACTGTATATGTATAGTCTCCCATCACATGCACAGTCGGACTCCCAGGCATACACTGTATATGTATAGTCTCCCATCACATGCACAGCCAGGCGTACACTGTATATGTATTATCTCCCATCACATGCACAGCCGGGCGTACACTGTATATGTATAGTCTCCCATCACATGCACAGCCGGACTCCCAGGCATACACTGTATATGTATAGTCTCCCATCACATGCACAGACAGGCGTACACTGTATATGTATTATCTCCCATCACATCCACAGCCGGGCGTACACTGTATATGTATAGTCTCCCATCACATGCACAGTCGGACTCCCAGGCATACACTGTATATGTATAGTCTCCCATCACATGCACAGCCAGGCGTACACTGTATATGTATTATCTCCCATCACATGCACAGCCGGGCGTACACTGTATATGTATAGTCTCCCATCACACACACAGCCGGGCGTACACTGTATATGTATAGTCTCCCATCACATCCACAGCCGGGCGTACACTGTATATGTATAGTCTCCCATCACATGCACAGCCGGGCGTACACTGTATATATATAGTCTCCCATCACATGCACAGCCGGACTCCCAGGCATACACTGTATATGTATAGTCTCCCATCACATGCACAGCCGGACTCCCAGGCGTACACTGTATATGTATAGTCTCCCATCACATGCACAGCCGGGCGTACACTGTATATGTATAGTCTCCCATCACATCCACAGCCGGGCGTACACTGTATATGTATAGTCTCCCATCACATGCACAGTCGGACTCCCAGGCATACACTGTATATGTATAGTCTCCCATCACATGCACAGCCAGGCGTACACTGTATATGTATTATCTCCCATCACATGCACAGCCGGGCGTACACTGTATATGTATAGTCTCCCATCACATGCACAGCCGGACTCCCAGGCATACACTGTATATGTATAGTCTCCCATCACATGCACAGACAGGCGTACACTGTATATGTATTATCTCCCATCACATCCACAGCCGGGCGTACACTGTATATGTATAGTCTCCCATCACATGCACAGTCGGACTCCCAGGCATACACTGTATATGTATAGTCTCCCATCACATGCACAGCCAGGCGTACACTGTATATGTATTATCTCCCATCACATGCACAGCCGGGCGTACACTGTATATGTATAGTCTCCCATCACATGCACAGCCGGACTCCCAGGCATACACTGTATATGTATAGTCTCCCATCACATGCACAGACAGGCGTACACTGTATATGTATTATCTCCCATCACATGCACAGCCGGGCGTACACTGTATATGTATAGTCTCCCATCACATGCACAGCCGGACTCCCAGGCATACACTGTATATGTATAGTCTCCCATCACATGCACAGACAGGCGTACACTGTATATGTATTATCTCCCATCACATCCACAGCCGGGCGTACACTGTATATGTATAGTCTCCCATCACATGCACAGTCGGACTCCCAGGCATACACTGTATATGTATAGTCTCCCATCACATGCACAGCCAGGCGTACACTGTATATGTATTATCTCCCATCACATGCACAGCCGGGCGTACACTGTATATGTATAGTCTCCCATCACATGCACAGCCGGACTCCCAGGCATACACTGTATATGTATAGTCTCCCATCACATGCACAGACAGGCGTACACTGTATATGTATTATCTCCCATCACATCCACAGCCGGGCGTACACTGTATATGTATAGTCTCCCATCACATGCACAGCCGGACTCCCAGGCATACACTGTATATGTATAGTCTCCCATCACATACACAGCCGGGCGTACACTGTATATGTATAGTCTCCCATCAAATGCACAGCCAGGCGTACACTGTATATGTATTATCTCCCATCACATGCACAGCCGGACTCCCAGGCGTACACTGTATATGTATAGTCTCCCATCACATGCACAGCCGGACTCCCAGGCGTACACTGTATATGTATAATCTCCCATCACACGCACTGCCGGACTCCTAGGCGTACACCGTATATGTATAGTCTCCCATCACATGCACAGCCGGACTCCCAGGCATACACTGTATATGTATAGTCTCCCATCACACGCACAGCCGGACTCCGAGGTGTATACCGTATATGTATAATCTCCCATCACACACACAGCCGGACTCCCAGGCGTACACTGTATATGTATAGTCTCCCAACACATGAACAGCCAGACTCCCAGGTGTACACTGTATATGTATAGTCTTCCATCACATGCACAGCCGGGCGTACACCGTATATGTATAGTCTCCCATCACATGCACAGCCGGACTCCCAGGCATACACTGTATATGTATAGTCTCCCATCACATGCACAGCCGTACTCCCAGGCGTACACTGTATATGTATAGTCTCCCATGACATGCACAGCCGGACTCCCAGGCGTACACTGTATATGTATAGTCTCCCATCACATGCACAGCCGGGCATACACTGTATATGTATAGTCTCCCATCACATGCACAGCCGGGCGTACACTGTATATGTATAGTCTCCCATCACATGCACAGCCGGGCGTACACTGTATATGTATTATCTCCCATCACATGCACAGCCGGACTCCCAGGCGTACACTGGATATGTATAGTCTCCCATCACATGCACAGCCGGACTCCCAGGCGTACACTGTATATGTATAGTCTCCCATCACACACAGCCAGACTCCCAGGCGTACACTGTATATGTATAGTCTCCCATCACATGCACAGCCGGGCGTACACTGTATATGTATAGTCTCCCATCACATGCACAGCCGGGCGTACACTGTATATGTATAGTCTCCCATCACATGCACAGCCGGGCGTACACTGTATATGTATAGTCTCCCATCACATGCACAGCCTGACTCCCAGGCGTACACTGTATATGTATAGTCTCCCATTACATGCATAGCCGGGCATACACTGTATATGTATAGTCTCCCATTACATGCACAGCCGGACTCCCAGGTGTACACTGTATATGTATAGTCTCCCATCACACGCACAGCCGGGCGTACACTGTATATGTATAGTCTCCCATCACATGCACAGCCGGACTCCCAGGTGTACACTGTATATGTACACTGTACACCATATATGTATACAGGGCAGGATTAAGGTCTGTTGGGGCCCCTGGGCAACAAACTTGTGGGGGCCCCATCAAATATATATATATATATATATATATATATATTACATACAGTGGTGTAAGTGGTACACTGACAAACAGTGATAAGATAAGCTTACAGCTGTTTATTAAATACTGGAAGGACGACATGACTCCTTTAGCGGGTGCTTGTTGTTAGATGGGGCCCAAGGTCTTCACAGAAAAAAAACCCACAGACACTCACAGGACATATAAGCACCTACAGGAAAAAACATATACATATAGACACCCATATGAAAAAAACATATACATATAGGCACCTACAGGAAAAAAACATATACATATAGGCACCTACAGGAAAAAACATATACATATAGGCACCCACAGGAAAAAAACATATACATATAGGCACCTACAGGAAAAAAAATATATACATATAGGCACCCACAGGAAAAAAACATATACATATAGGCACCTACAGTAAAAAACATATACATATAGGCACCCACAGGAAAAAAACATATACATATAGGCACCTACAGGAAAAAACATATACATATAGGCACCCACATGAAAAAAACATATACATATAGGCACCCACAGGAAAAAAACATATACATATAGGCACCTACAGGAAAAAACATATACATATAGGCACCCACAGGAAAAAAACATATACATATAGGCACCTACAGGAAAAAACATATACATATAGGCACCCACAGGAAAAAAACATATACATATAGGCACCTACAGTAAAAAACATATACATATAGGCACCCACAGGAAAAAAACATATACATATAGGCACCTACAGGAAAAAACATATACATATAGGCACCCACATGAAAAAAACATATACATATAGGCACCCACAGGAAAAAAACATATACATATAGGCACCTACAGGAAAAAACATATACATATAGGCACCCACAGGAAAAAAACATATACATATAGGCACCTACAGGAAAAAAACATATACATATAGGCACCCACAGGAAAAAAAACAAATATACATATAAGCATCCACAGGAAAAAACATATACATACAGACACCCACAGGAAAAATACATATACATATAGGCACCCAGAGGAAAAACACATATACATATAGGCACCCACAGGAAAAAACACATATAGATATAGGCACCCACAGGAAAAAACACATATACATGTAGGCACCCACAGGAAAAAACACATATACATATAAGCACCCACAGGAAAAAAACATATACATATAGGCACCCACAGGAAAAAAAACAAATATACATATAAGCACCCACAGGAAAAAAACATATACATATAGGCACCCACAGGAAAAATACATATACATATAGGCACCCAGAGGAAAAACACATATAGATATAGGCACCCACAGGAAAAAACACATATACATATAGGCACCCACAGGAAAAACACATATACATATAGGCACCCACAGGAAATTTCACTCACAAGTTGCTTTTGTGACCAGTCTATCGGTGGTAGAGAGGGATATAGATGTGGTGTAGGGAAGCTACAGGGGTGGAGATTAGGAGGGTAGGGAAGCTACAGGGGTGGAGATTAGGAGGGTAGGGAAGCTACAGGGGTGGAGATTAGGAGGGTAGGGAAGCTACAGGGGTGGAGATTAGGAGGGTAGGGAAGCTACAGGGGTGGAGATTAGGAGGGTAGGGAAGCTACAGGGGTGGAGATTAGGAGGGCAGCCACAGCACGGAGAGCGGAGTTCTGTCCAGCGGCAATTACCCGGGAGCCAGGGGCAGCAGCTGCGGAAATCGAGAAGGTGCAGTGACTGAAGGCTCCAGCAGCATGGCTCAGTAACCGCCGCAGCTGCTATGAGGGGCCGTACAGCCACCCGGAGCACTAGTCCTGGGATAACAGTAAACCACCTGACCCGCTCAGCATTCAAGTCACTCCCCAGCAGCGAGCAGTCGGCCGCTGTTATTCTAGCCCCGCAGGGAGAAGCAGGAACTGGCGGAGCGTCGGGAGCAGCCAGCCAGTTAATGTCAATACCGGAGGCAGTGAAATGCTGTACACCAGGATCCTGGTATTGTGGGGGCCCTTTAGGTGTGGGGGCCCCGGGACGACCACCCCTGTCGCCCTCCCATTAATCCGGCCCTGTATGTATAGTCTCCTACCACACACACAGCCACTCCCAGGCGTACACTGTATATATATATATGCATATACAGTGTCTCCCATCACATGCACAGCCGGACTCCGTATATGTATAGTCTCCCATCACACGCACAGCCGGACTCCCAGGTGTACACCATATATGTATAGTCTCCCATCACACGCACAGCTGGACTCCCAGGTGTACACCATATATGTATAGTCTCCCAACACACGCACAGCCGGACTCCCAGGTGTACACCATATATGTATAGTCTCCCATCACATGCACAGGCGGACTCCCAGGTGTACACCATATATGTATAGTCTCCCATCACACGCACAGCCGGACTCCCAGGTGTACACCATATATGTATAGTCTCCCATCACATGAACAGGCGGACTCCCAGGTGTACACCGTATAGGTATAGTCTCCCATCACACGCACAGCCGGACTCCCAGGTGTACACTGTATATGTATAGTCTCCCATCACATGCACAGCCGGACTCCCAGGCATATACTGTATATGTATAGTCTCTCATCACATTCACAGCCGGACTCCCAGGTGTACACTGTATATGTATAGTCTCCCATCACACACACAGCCTGACTCCCAGGTGTACACTGTATATGTATAGTCTCCCATCACACGCACAGCCGGACTCCCAGGTGTACACTGTATATGTATAGTCTCCCATCACATGCACAGCCGGACTCCCAGGTGTACACTGTATATGTATAGTCTCCCATCACATGCACAGCCGGGCTCCCAGGCGTACACCGTATATGTATAGTCTCCCATCACATGCACAGCCGGACTCCCAGGTGTACACCATATATGTATAGTCTCCCATCACACACACAGCCGGACTCCCGGGCGTACACCGTATATTTATAGTCTCCCATAACACGAACAGCCGGACTCCCGGGCGTACACTATATATGTATAATCTCCCATCACATACACAGCCAGACTTCCAGGTGTACACCGTATATGTATTGTCTCCCATCACACGCACAGCTGGACTCCTAGGCGTACACCGTATATGTATAATCTCCCATCACATACACAGCCAGACTTCCAGGTGTACACCGTATATGTATTGTCTCCCATCACACGCACAGCCGGACTCCTAGGCGTACACCTTATATGTATTGTCTCCCATCACACGCACAGCCGGACTCCTAGGCGTACACCGTATATGTATAGTCTCCCATCGCATGCACAGCCGGACTCCCAGGTGTACACTGTATATGTATAGTCTCTCATCACATGCACAGCCGGACTCCCAGGCGTACACTGTATATGTATAGTCTCCCATCACATGCACAGCCGGGCATACACTGTATATGTATAGTCTCCCATCACACGCACAGCCGGACTCCCAGGCGTACACTGTATATGTATAGTCTCCCATCACATGCACAGCCAGACTCCCAGGCATACACCGTATATGTATAGTCTCCCATCACACACACAGCCGGACTCCCAGGTGTACACTGTATATGTATAGTCTCACACGCACAGCCGGACTCCGAGGTGTATACCGTATATGTATAATCTCCCATCACACACACAGCCGGACTCCCAGGCGTACACTGTATATGTATAGTCTCCCATCACACGCACAGCCGGACTTACCGGCGTACACTGTATATGTATTATCTCCCATCACATGCACAGCCGGACTCCCAGGTGTACACTGTATATGTATAATCTGTACACGGCGGTGTGTATAAAGGTTACAGATTGCCGCTATATAACCAGCATCCTGGCACTAAGCTTACATTGTGCCCTGTGTCGTGTTTGCAGATCTGTGCAATCACCAGATCCCCCTCCCCACCCTCTTATCCTGGCTCTATGTCACTGGCACAATTGGGGGACACAATACTCAAAGTCTGTATCAAACATCCAATAAACTCTGACAGATACATAACATATACAATGCTGCTACTGTAACTACACAGACACATGTGCAGGGAGAGGGTGAGAAACCCCCCATATACAGAGTACAGGGGAAGAGGAGCCCCCACCGGCAGCACAGAACTGATATAAGAAGAGATCCTGTACTGTAGGTGAATGAGATCTTTAGAAAATGAGAAGAGTTCTGAGAGTTTAGTAACTACAATGTAACACAGCAGGGATTACACTCACCTGACACCAGCTCCAGCAGGAATAGGAGCAGTAACATTCTGATGCTGTCAGCTATGAGTCTGTGACCCATCTGTACTGTATTGAGCCCCTCTGATGTGGGGTGTAGCAGGGTGGTTGCATGATGTTATGAACTTACTATGGCTGAAGTTGTGTGTTACCATGACTACACAATATATCTTGTCACATCTGGGATGGGTTACTCACCCAATAGAAATCTACTAGAAGCTAAAACCAACTCACAAAAAGTCAAATTTCTGGGCTGGCAGCCAGCAGCCCGCACATGGTCCTTATCACGTCCGTCATCAGCTCACCCCACAGTCTGCCCTGAGCAATACACATGGAGGGTTTGATTTGTTTCACTTACCAGCTACTGTATCTACTGGTTGTTTTGGAAACACTTAACATGTGAAATTAAACAAACTGCCCATAATATCTTCTATTTGTTGCAGGCAATGGTGAAGTGATGCATTTGGTCTTTATGAATGTCAGGATAGTCGCTGACAAAAGAATGTGAAGTTGCTCGCTGCATGCTGCTGAGAGCACACATTTAGGGGTCTATTTATTAAGGCCCGAAAAGCCCTGACTTTGGCGTAAACAGCTCAGCTGCTCTGGTGGGTTTTTAAGAATAAATTGGTCCCCCAAAAATATTTTTATTGCAGCAATAATAAAAAAAAATCTTAATATCCAGGCACTAATTATAAATAGGAGCCCTGGTCTCTAACTATAATCAATGAATAGACAATGGTGCAAGTATAAGACAGGTGATGATAATGACAGCATGTGATTGTGTAATACGCCGCTGTGCAAGGTATTACATAACTTCGACGTCACATGTGCATGTCATACCGGCGACCATTGCAGGGGGTAGGGAAGTGACAGCTGGAAATGAGCAGCGTTTGCTCGGGGAGCGCGCAGAGATACCTGCGGCAGGAGCAGGTCACATGGGCAGCGTCAGGTGGTAGGGAAGCAGTGAGCCCAGCGTAGCTCCTGACGTAACATCATACATACCATAGGCCAACCAAAACGCCTGCATATTGTGCTCCTAACGCAGCAACACACGGTACGATAAACAGTCAGATTTCAACGATAACGATACAATCATTAAAATCTGACAGTTTCTGGCCCTTGCAAATGACCATACGATGGTCGATGCGAGGCCACGTATGGTCGATATCGACCAACTACCGTTGACCGTGCAAGCAGGCATACCTGGAAGATATCGACCAGGTTAGCCTGTATACTATAGGGACCAGGTCGTTATAGTCGTTGGGGGGCTTATGCATGTGTTGGATGTTCGATAACGATCATCCAACACATGCAGGACGATCAGATAATAATCGTTATCGTTATCTGATCGTCCCGCGGTATGACCGTGTGTACGCTGCATAAAGCATCAAGTCACATCACTAGCAGCGCAGATAGCAGAGAGAATGGTGATACTGAGCATATAGGCTGTAAGTCACATCACTAGCAGCGCAGATAGCAGAGGAGAGAACGGTGATACTGAGCATAGAGGCTGTAAGTCACATCACTAGCAGCGCAGATAGCAGAGGAGAGAGTGGTGATACTGAGCATAGAGGCTGTAAGTCACATCACTAGCAGCGCAGATAGCAGAGGAGAGAACGGTGATACTGAGCATAGAGGCTGTAAGTCACATCACTAGCAGCGCAGATAGCAGAGGAGAGAACGGTGTTACTGAGCATAGAGGCTGTAAGTCACATCACTAGCAGCGCAGATAGCAGAGGAGAGAACGGTGATACTGAGCATAACGGCTGTAAGTCACATCACTAGCAGCGCAGATAGCAGGGGAGAGAACGGTGATACTGAGCATATAGACTGTAAGTCACATCACTAGCAGCGCAGATAGCAGAGGAGAGAACGGTGATACTGAGCATAGAGGCTGTAAGTCACATCACTAGCAGCGCAGATAGCAGAGGAGAGAACGGTGATACTGAGCATAGAGGCTGTAAGTCACATCACTAGCAGCGCAGATAGCAGAGGAGAGAACGGTGATACTGAGCATAGAGGCTGTAAGTCACATCACTAGCAGAGCAGATAGCAGAGGAGAGAACGGTGACACTGAGCATAGAGGCTGTAAGTCACAACACTAGCAGCGCAGATAGCAGAGGAGAGAACGGTGATACTGAGCATAGAGGCTGTAAGTCACATCACTAGCAGCGCAGATAGCAGAGGAGAGAACGGTGATACTGAGCATAGAGGCTGTAAGTCACATCACTAGCAGAGCAGATAGCAGAGGAGAGAACGGTGACACTGAGCATAGAGGCTGTAAGTCACAACACTAGCAGCGCAGATAGCAGAGGAGAGAACGGTGATACTGAGCATATAGGCTGTAAGTCACATCACTAGCAGCGCAGATAGCAGAGGAGAGATCGGTGATACTGAGCATAGAGGCTGTAAGTCACATCACTAGCAGCGCAGATAGCAGAGGAGAGAACGGTGATACTGAGCATAGAGGCTGTAAGTCACACCACTAGCAGCGCAGATAGCAGAGGAGAGAGCGGTGATACTGAGCATAGAGGCTGTAAGTCACACCACTAGCAGCGCAGATAGCAGAGGAGAGAGCGGTGATACTGAGCATAGAGGCTGTAAGTCACATCACTAGCAGCGCAGATAGCAGAGGAGAGAATGGTGATACTGAGCATATAGGATGTAAGTCACATCACTAGCAGCGCAGATAGCAGAGGAGAGAACGGTGATACTGAGCATAGAGGCTGTAAGTCACATCACTAGCAGCGCAGATAGCAGAGGAGAGAACGGTGATACTGAGCATAGAGGCTGTAAGTCACATCACTAGCAGCGCAGATAGCAGAGGAGAGAATGGTGATACTGAGCATAGAGGCTGTAAGTTACATCACTAGCAGAGCAGATAGCAGAGGAGAGAACGGTGATACTGAGCACAGAGGCTGTAAGTCACATCACTAGCGGCGCAGATAGCAGAGGAGAGAGCGGTGATACTGAGCATAGAGGCTGTAAGTCACATCACTAGCAGCGCAGATAGCAGAGGAGAGAACGGTGATACTGAGCATATAGGCTGTAAGTCACATCACTAGCAGCGCAGATAGCAGAGGAGAGAACGGTGATACTGAGCATAGAGGCTGTAAGTCACATCACTAGCAGCGCAGATAACAGAGGAGAGAACGGTGATACTGAGCATAGAGGCTGTAAGTCACATCACTAGCAGCGCAGATAGCAGAGGAGAGAGCGGTGATACTGAGCATAGAGGCTGTAAGTCACATCACTAGCAGCGCAGATAACAGAGGAGAGAACGGTGTTACTGAGCATAGAGGCTGTAAGTCACATCACTAGCAGCGCAGATAGCAGAGGAGAGAGCGGTGATACTGAGCACAGAGGCTGTAAGTCACATCACTAGCAGCGCAGATAGCAGAGGAGAGAACGGTGATACTGAGCATAGAGGCTGTAAGTCACATCACTAGCAGCGAAGATAACAGAGGAGAGAACGGTGATACTGAGCATAGAGGCTGTAAGTCACATCACTAGCAGCGCAGATAGCAGAGGAGAGAGCGGTGATACTGAGCATAGAGGCTGTAAGTCACATCACTAGCAGCGCAGATAGCAGAGGACAGAACGGTGATACTGAGCATAGAGGCTGTAAGTCACATCACTAGCAGCGCAGATAGCAGAGGGGAGAACGGTGATACTGATCATAGAGGCTGTAAGTCACATCACTAGCAGCGCAGATAGCAGAGGAGAGAACGGTGATACTGAGCATAGAGGCTGTAAGTCACATCACTAGCAGCGCTGATAGCAGAGGAGAGAACGGTGATACTGAGCATAGAGGTTGTAAGTCACATCACTAGCAGCGGAGATAGCAGAGGAGAGAACGGTGATACTGAGCACAGAGGCTGTAAGTCTCATCACTAGCAGCGCAGATAGCAGAGGAGAGAACGGTGATACTGAGCATAGAGGCTGTAAGTCACATCACTAGCAGCGCAGATAGCAGAGGAGAGAACGGTGATACTGAGCATAACGGCTGTAAGTCACATCACTAGCAGCGCAGATAGCAGAGGAGAGAGCGGTGATACTGAGCATAACGGCTGTAAGTCACATCACTAGCAGCGCAGATAGCAGAGGAGAGAACGGTGATACTGAGCACAGAGGCTGTAAGTCACATCACTAGCAGCGCAGATAGCAGAGGAGAGAACGGTGATACTGAGCATAGCGGCTGTAAGTCACATCACTAGCAGCGCAGATAGCAGAGGAGAGAACGGTGATACTGAGCATAGAGGCTGTAAGTCACATCACTAGCAGCGCAGATAGCAGAGGAGAGAACGGTGATACTGCGCATAACGGCTGTAAGTCACGGCACTAGCAGCGCAGATAGCAGAGGAGAGAACGGTGATACTGAGCATAGAGTCTGTTAGTCACAACACTAGCAGTGCAGATAGCAGAGGAGAGAACGATGATACTGAGCATAGAGGCTGTAAGTCACATCACTAGCAGCACAGATAGCAGAGGAGAGAACGGTGATACTGCGCATAACGGCTGTAAGTCACATCACTAGCAGCGCAGATAGCAGAAGAGAGAACGGTGATACTGAGCATAGAGTCTGTAAGTCACAACACTAGCAGTGCAGATAGCAGAGGAGAGAACGGTGATACTGAGCATAGAGGCTGTAAGTCACATCACTAGCAGCGCAGATAGCAGAGGAGAGAACGGTGATACTGCGCATAACGGCTGTAAGTCACATCACTAGCAGCGCAGATAGCAGAGGAGAGAACGGTGATACTGAGCATAGAGTCTGTAAGTCACAACACTAGCAGTGCAGATAGCAGAGGAGAGAACGGTGATACTGAGCATAGAGGCTGTAAGTCACATCACTAGCAGCGCAGATAGCAGAGGAGAGAACGGTGATACTGAGCATAACGGCTGTAAGTCACATCACTAGCAGCGCAGATAGCAGAGGAGAGAACGGTGATACTGAGCATAGAGGCTGTAAGTCACATCACTAGCAGCGCAGATAACAGAGGAGAGAACGGTGATACTGAGCATAGAGGCTGTAAGTCACATCACTAGCAGCGCAGATAGCAGAAGAGAGAACGGTGATACTGAGCACAGAGGCTTTAAGTCACATCACTAGCAGCGCAGATAGCAGAGGAGAGAACGGTGATACTGAGCATAGAGGCTGTAAGTCACATCACTAGCAGCGCAGATAGCAGAGGAGAGAACGGTGATACTGAGCATAGAGGCTGTAAATCACATCACTAGCAGCGCAGATAGAAGAGGAGAGAACGGTGATACTGAGCATAGAGGCTGTAAGTCACATCACTAGCAGCGCAGATAGCAGAGGAGAGAACGGTGATACTGAGCATAGAGGCTGTAAGTCACATCACTAGCAGCGCAGATAGCAGAGGAGAGAACGATGATACTGAGTATAGAGGCTGTAAGTCACATCACTAGCAACACAGATAGCAGAGGAGAGCATGGTGATACTGAGCATAAAGGCTGGAATTCACATCACTAGCAGCGCAGAGAGCAGAAGAGAGAACGGTGATACTGAGCATAACGGCTGAAAGTCACATCACAAGAAGCGCAGATAGCAGAGGAGAGAACGGTGATACTGAGCATAGAGGCTGTAAGTCACATCACTAGCAGCGCAGATAGCAGAGGAGAGAACGGTGATACTGAGCATAGAGGCTGTAAGTCACATCACTAGCAGCGCAGATAGCAGAGGAGAGAACGGTGATACTGAGCACAGAGGCTGTAAGTCACATCACTAGAAGCGCAGATAGCAGAGGAGAGAACGGTGATACTGAGTATATAGGCTGTAATTCACAACACTAGCAGCGCAGATAGCAGAGGACAGAACGGTGATACTGAGCATAGAGGCTGTAAGTCACATCACTAGCAGCACAGATAGCAGAGGAGAGAACGGTGATACTGAGCATAGAGGCTGTAAGTCACATCACTAGCAGCGCAGATAGCAGAGGAGAGAACGGTGATACTGAGCATAACGGCTGTAAGTCACATCACTAGCAGCGTAGATAGCAGAGGAGAGAACGGTGATACTGAGCATATAGGCTGTAAGTCACATCACTAGCCGCGCAGATAGCAGAGGAGAGAACTGTGATACTGAGCATAGAGGCTGTAAGTCACATCACTAGCAGCGCAGATAGCAGAGGAGAGAACGGTGATACTGAGCATAGAGGCTGTAAGTCATATCACTAGCAGCGCAGATAGCAGAGGAGAGAGCGGTGATACTGAGCATAACGGCTGTAAGTCACATCACTAGCAGCGCAGATAGCAGAGGAGAGAACGGTGATACTGAGCATAGCGGCTGTAAGTCACATCACTAGCAGCGCAGATAGCAGAGGAGAGAACGGTGATACTGAGCATAGAGGCTGTAAGTCACATCACTAGCAGCGCAGATAGCAGAGGAGAGAACGGTGATACTGCGCATAACGGCTGTAAGTCACGGCACTAGCAGCGCAGATAGCAGAGGAGAGAACGGTGATACTGAGCATAGAGTCTGTTAGTCACAACACTAGCAGTGCAGATAGCAGAGGAGAGAACGATGATACTGAGCATAGAGGCTGTAAGTCACATCACTAGCAGCACAGATAGCAGAGGAGAGAACGGTGATACTGCGCATAACGGCTGTAAGTCACATCACTAGCAGCGCAGATAGCAGAGGAGAGAAGGGTGATACTGAGCATAGAGTCTGTAAGTCACAACACTAGCAGTGCAGATAGCAGAGGAGAGAACGGTGATACTGAGCATAGAGGTTGTAAGTCACATCACTAGCAGCGCAGATAACAGAGGAGAGAACGGTGATACTGAGCATAACGGCTGTAAGTCACATCACTAGCAGCGCAGATAGCAGAGGAGAGAACGGTGATACTGAGCATAGAAGCTGTAAGTCACATCACTAGCAGCGCAGATAGCAGAGGAGAGAACGGTGATACTGAGCATAGAAGCTGTAAGTCACATCACTAGCAGCGCAGATAGCAGAGGAGAGAACGGTGATACTGAGCATAGAGGTTGTAAGTCACATCACTAGCAGCGCAGATAGCAGAGGAGAGAACGGTGATACTGAGCATAGAGGCTGTAAGTCACATCACTAGCAGCGCAGATAGCAGAGGAGAGAACGGTGATACTGAGCATAACGGCTGTAAGTCACATCACTAGCAGCGCAGATAGCAGAGGAGAGAACGGTGATACTGAGCATAAAGGCTGTAAGTCACATCACTAGCAGCGCAGATAGCAGAGGAGAGAACGGTGATACTGAGCATAGAGGCTGTAAGTCACATCACTAGCAGCACAGATAGCAGAGGAGAGAACGGTGATACTGAGCATAACGGCTGTAAGTCACATCACTAGCAGCGTAGATAGCAGAGGAGAGAACGTTGATACTGAGCATATAGGCTGTAAGTCACATCACTAGCCGCGCAGATAGCAGAGGAGAGAACTGTGATACTGAGCACAGAGGCTGTAAGTCACATCACTAGCAGCGCAGATAGCAGAGAAGAGAACGGTGATACTGAGCATAGAGGCTGTAAGTCACATCACTAGCAGCGCAGATAGCAGAGGAGAGAACGGTGATACTGAGCATAGAGGCTGTAAGTCACATCACTAGCAGCGCAGATAGCAGAGGAGAGAGCGGTGATACTGAGCATAACGGCTGTAAGTCACATCACTAGCAGCGCAGATAGCAGAGGAGAGAACGGTGATACTGAGCACAGAGGCTGTAAGTCACATCACTAGCAGCGCAGATAGCAGAGGAGAGAACGGTGATACTGAGCATAACGGCTGTAAGTCACATCACTAGCAGCGCAGATAGCAGAGGAGAGAACGGTGATACTGAGCAAAGAGGCTAAGTGACATCACTAGCAGCGCAGATAGCAGAGGAGTGAACGGTGATACTGAGCAAAGAGGCTGTAAGTCACATCACTAGCAGCGCAGATAGCAGAGGACAGAACGGTGATACTGAGCATAGAGGCTGTAAGTCACATCACTAGCAGTGCAGATAGCAGAGGAGAGAACGGTGATACTGAGCATAGAGGCTGTAAGTCACATCACTAGCAGCACAGATAGCAGAGGAGAGAACGGTGATACTGAGCATATACGCTGTAAGTCACATCACTAGCAGCGCAGATAGCAGAGGAGAGAGCAGTGATACTGAGCACAGAGGCTGTAAGTCACATCACTTGCAGCGCAGATAGCAGAGGAGAGAACGGTGATACTGAGCACAGATGCTGTAAGTCACATCACTAGCAGCGCAGATAGCAGAGGAGAGAACGGTGATACTGAGCACAGATGCTGTAAGTCACATCCCTAGCAGCGCAGATAGCAGAGGAGAGAACGGTGATACTGAGCATAGAGGCTGTAAGTCACATCACTAGCAGCGCAGATAGCAGAGGAGAGAACGGTGATACTGAACATAGAGGCTGTAAGTCACATCACTAGCGGCGCAGATAGCAGAGGAGAGAACGGTGATACTGAGCATAGAGGCTGTAAGTCACATCACTAGCGGTGCAGATAGCAGAGGAGAGAACGGTGATACTGAGCACAGAGGCTGTAATTCACATCACTAGCGGCGCAGATAGCAGAGGAGAGAACGGTGATACTGAGCATAGAGGCTGTAAGTCACATCACTAGCAGCGCAGATAGCAGAGGAGAGAGCGGTGATACTGAGCATAGAGGCTGTAAGTCACATCACTAGCAGCGCAGAAAGCAGAGGATAGAACGGTGATACTGAGCATAGAGGCTGTAAGTCACATCACTAGCAGCGCAGATAGCAGAGGAGAGAACGGTGATACTGAGCACAGATGCTGTAAGTCACATCACTAGCAGTGCAGATAGCAGAGGAGAGAACGGTGATACTGAGCATAGAGGCTGTAAGTCACATCACTAGCGGCGCAGATAGCAGAGGAGAGAACGGTGATACTGAGCATAGAGGCTGTAAGTCACATCACTAGCGGCGCAGGTAGCAGAGGAGAGAACGGTGATATTGAGCACAGAGGCTGTAAGTCACATCACTAGCGGCGCAGATAGCAGAGGAGAGAAGGGTGATACTGAGCACAGAGGCTGTAAGTCACATCACTAGCGGCGCAGATAGCAGAGGAGAGAACGGTGATACTGAGCATAGAGGCTGTAAGTCACATAACTAGCAGCGCAGAAAGCAGAGGAGAGAACGGTGATACTGAGCATAGAGGCTGTAAGTCACATCACTAGCAGCGCAGATAGCAGAGGAGAGAACGGTGATACTGAGCATAGAGGCTGTAAGTCACATCACTAGCAGCGCAGATAGCAGAGGAGAGAACGGTGATACTGAGCATAACGGCTGTAAGTCACATCACTAGCAGCGCAGATAGCAGAGGAGAGAACGGTGATACTGAGCAAAGAGGCTAAGTCACATCACTAGCGGCGCAGATAGCAGAGGACAGAACGGTGATACTGAGCATAGAGGCTGTAAGTCACATCACTAGCAGCGCAGATAGCAGAGGAGAGAACGGTGATACTGAGCATATAGGCTGTAAGTCACATCACTAGCAGTGCAGATAGCAGAGGAGAGAACGGTGATACTGAGCATAGAGGCTGTAAGTCACATCACTAGCAGCACAGATAGCAGAGGAGAGAACGGTGATACTGAGCATATACGCTGTAAGTCACATCACTAGCAGCGCAGATAGCAGAGGAGAGAGCAGTGATACTGAGCACAGAGGCTGTAAGTCACATAACTAGCAGCGCAGAAAGCAGAGGATAGAACGGTGATACTGAGCATAGAGGCTTTAAGTCACATCACTAGCAGCGCAGATAGCAGAGGAGAGAACGGTGATACTGAGCATAGAGGCTGTAAGTCACATCACTAGCAGCGCAGATAGCAGAGGAGAGAACGGTGATACTGAGCATAACGGCTGTAAGTCACATCACTAGCAGCGCAGATAGCAGAGGAGAGAACGGTGATACTGAGCATAAAGGCTGTAAGTCACATCACTAGCAGCGCAGATAGCAGAGGAGAGAACGGTGATACTGAGCATAGAGGCTGTAAGTCACATCACTAGCAGCGCAGATAGCAGTGGAGAGAACGGTGATACTGAGCATAAAGGCTGTAAGTCACATCACTAGCAGTGCAGATAGCAGAGGAGAGAACGGTGATACTGAGCATAACGGCTGTAAATCACATCACTAGCAGTGCAGATAGCAGAGGAGAGAACGGTGATACTGAGCACAGAGGCTGTAAGTCACATCACTAGCAGAGCAGATAGCAGAGGAGAGAACGGTGATACTGAGCATAACGGCTGTAAGTCACATCACTAGCAGCGCAGATAGCAGAGGAGAGAACGGTGATACTGAGCACAGAGGCTGTAAGTCACATCACTAGCAGCGCAGATAGCAGAGGAGAGAACGGTGATACTGAGCATAGAGGTTGTAAGTCACATCACTAGCAGCGCAGATAACAGAGAAGAGAACGGTGATACTGAGCATAAAGGCTGTAAGTCACATCACTAGCAGAGGAGATGGTAGAGGAGAGAACGGTGATACTGAGCATAACGGCTGTAAGTCACATCACTAGCAGCGCAGATAGCAGAGGAGAGAACGGTGATACTGAGCACAGAAGCTGTAAGTCACATCACTAGCAGCGCAGATATCAGAGGAGAGAACGGTGATACTGAGCATAGAGGCTGTAAGTCACATCACTAGCAGCGCAGATAGCAGAGGAGAGAACGGTGACACTGAGCATAGAGGCTGTAAGTCACATCACTAGCAGCGCAGATAGCAGAGGAGAGAACGGTGATACTGAGCATAACGGATGTAAGTCACATCACTAGCAGCGCAGATAGCAGAGGAGAGAACGGTGATACTGAGCATAACGGCTGTAAGTCACATCACTAGCAGCGCAGATAGCAAAGGACAGAACGGTGATACTGAGCATATAGTCTGTAAGTCACATCACTAGCAGCGCAGATAGCAGAGGAGAGAACGGTGATACTGAGCATAACGGTCGTAAGTCACATCACTAGCAGCACAGATAGCAGAGGAAAGAACGGTGATACTGAGCATATAGGCTGTAAGTCACATCACTAGCAGCGCAGATAGCAGAGGAGAGAACGGTGATACTGAGCATAGAGGCTGTAAGTCACATCACTAGCAGCGCAGATAGCAGAGGAGAGAACGGTGATACTGAGCATAACGGCTGTAAATCACATCACTAGCAGTGCAGATAGCAGAGGAGAGAACGGTGATACTGAGCACAGAGGCTGTAAGTCACATCACTAGCAGAGCAGATAGCAGAGGAGAGAATGGTGATACTGAGCACAGAGGCTGTAAGTCACATCACTAGCAGAGGAGATGGTAGAGGAGAGAACGGTGATGCTGAGCATAAAGGCTGTAAATCACATCACTAGCAGCGCAGATAGCAGAGGAGAGAACGGTGATACTGAGCACAGAGGCTGTAAGTCACATCACTAGCAGAGGAGATAGCAGAGGAGAGAACGGTGATACTGAGCATAACGGCTGTAAGTCACATCACTAGCAGCGCAGATAGCAGAGGAGAGAACGGTGATACTGAGCACAGAGGCTGTAAGTCACATCACTAGCAGCGCAGATAGCAAAGGAGAGAACGGTGATACTGAGCATATAGGCTGTAAGTCACATCACTAGCAGCGCAGATAGCAGAGGAGAGAACGGTGATACTGAGCATAACGGATGTAAGTCACATCACTAGCAGCGCAGATAGCAGAGGAGAGAACGGTGATACTGAGCATAACGGCTGTAAGTCACATCACTAGCAGCGCAGATAGCAAAGGACAGAACGGTGATACTGAGCATATAGTCTGTAAGTCACATCACTAGCAGCGCAGATAGCAGAGGAGAGAACGGTGATACTGAGCATAACGGTCGTAAGTCACATCACTAGCAGCACAGATAGCAGAGGAAAGAACGGTGATACTGAGCATATAGGCTGTAAGTCACATCACTAGCAGCGCAGATAGCAGAGGAGAGAACGGTGATACTGAGCATAGAGGCTGTAAGTCACATCACTAGCAGCGCAGATAGCAGAGGAGAGAACGGTGATACTGAGCATAACGGCTGTAAATCACATCACTAGCAGTGCAGATAGCAGAGGAGAGAACGGTGATACTGAGCACAGAGGCTGTAAGTCACATCACTAGCAGAGCAGATAGCAGAGGAGAGAATGGTGATACTGAGCACAGAGGCTGTAAGTCACATCACTAGCAGAGGAGATGGTAGAGGAGAGAACGGTGATGCTGAGCATAAAGGCTGTAAATCACATCACTAGCAGCGCAGATAGCAGAGGAGAGAACGGTGATACTGAGCACAGAGGCTGTAAGTCACATCACTAGCAGAGGAGATAGCAGAGGAGAGAACGGTGATACTGAGCATAACGGCTGTAAGTCACATCACTAGCAGCGCAGATAGCAGAGGAGAGAACGGTGATACTGAGCACAGAGGCTGTAAGTCACATCACTAGCAGCGCAGATAGCAAAGGAGAGAACGGTGATACTGAGCATATAGGCTGTAAGTCACATCACTAGCAGCGCAGATAGCAGAGGAGAGAACGGTGATACTGAGCATAACGGTCGTAAGTCACATCACTAGCAGCGCAGATAGCAGAGAAAAGAACGGTGATACTGAGCATATAGGCTGTAAGTCACATCTCTAGCAGCGCAGATAGCAGAGGAGAGAGCGGTGATACTGAGCATAACGGCTGTAAGTCACATCACTAGCAGCGCAGATAGCAGAGGAGAGAGCGGTGATACTGAGCATAACGTCTGTAAGTCACATCACTAGCAGTGCAGATAGCAGAGGAGAGAACGGTGATACTGAGCATAACGGCTGTAAATCACATCACTAGCAGTGCAGATAGCAGAGGAGAGAACGGTGATACTGAGCACAGAGGCTGTAAGTCACATCACTAGCAGAGCAGATAGCAGAGGAGAGAACGGTGATACTGAGCATAACGGCTGTAAGTCACATCACTAGCAGCGCAGATAGCAGAGGAGAGAACGGTGATACTGAGCACAGAGGCTGTAAGTAACATCACTAGCGGCGCAGATAGCAGAGGAGAGATTGGTGATACTGAGCACAGAGGCTGTAAGTCACATCACTAGCAGCGCAGATAGCAGAGGAGAGAACGGTGATACTGAGCATAGAGGCTGTAAGTCACATCACTAGCAGCGCAGATAGCAGAGGAGAGAACGGTGATACTGAGCACAGATGCTGTAAGTCACATCACTAGCAGCGCAGATAGCAGAGGAGAGAAAGGTGATACTGAGCATAGAGGCTGTAAGTCACATAACTAGCAGCGCAGATAGCAGAGGAGAGAACGGTGATACTGAGCATAGAGGCTGTAAGTCACATAACTAGCAGCGCAGAAAGCAGAGGATAGAACGGTGATACTGAGCATAGAGGCTGTAAGTCACATCACTAGCAGTGCAGATAGCAGAGGAGAGAACGGTGAAACTGAGCATAAAGGCTGTAAGTCACATCACTAGCAGCGCAGATAGCAGAGGAGAGAACGGTGATACTGAGCATAGAGGCTGTAAGTCACATCACTAGCAGCACAGATAGCAGAGGAGAGAACGGTGATACTGAGCATAGAGGCTGTAAGTCACATCACTAGCAGCGCAGATAGCAGAGGAGAGAACGGTGATACTGAGCATAACGGCTGTAAGTCACATCACTAGCAGCGCAGATAGCAGAGGAGAGAACGGTGATACTGAGCATAAAGGCTGTAAGTCACATCACTAGCAGCGCAGATAGCAGAGGAGAGAACGGTGATACTGAGCATAGAGGCTGTAAGTCACATCACTAGCAGCACAGATAGCAGAGGAGAGAACGGTGATACTGAGCATAACGGCTGTAAGTCACATCACTAGCAGCGTAGATAGCAGAGGAGAGAACGGTGATACTGAGCATATAGGCTGTAAGTCACATCACTAGCCGCGCAGATAGCAGAGGAGAGAACTGTGATACTGAGCACAGAGGCTGTAAGTCACATCACTAGCAGCGCAGATAGCAGAGGAGAGAACGGTGATACTGAGCATAGAGGCTGTAAGTCACATCACTAGCAGCGCAGATAGCAGAGGAGAGAGCGGTGATACTGAGCATAACGGCTGTAAGTCACATCACTAGCAGCGCAGATAGCAGAGGAGAGAACGGTGATACTGAGCACAGAGGCTGTAAGTCACATCACTAGCAGCGCAGATAGCAGAGGAGAGAACGGTGATACTGAGCATAACGGCTGTAAGTCACATCACTAGCAGCGCAGATAGCAGAGGAGAGAACGGTGATACTGAGCAAAGAGGCTAAGTCACATCACTAGCAGCGCAGATAGCAGAGGACAGAACGGTGATACTGAGCATAGAGGCTGTAAGTCACATCACTAGCAGCGCAGATAGCAGAGGAGAGAACGGTGATACTGAGCATATAGGCTGTAAGTCACATCACTAGCAGCGCAGATAGCAGAGGAGAGAACGGTGATACTGAGCATAGAGGCTGTAAGTCACATCACTAGTAGAGCAGATAGCAGAGGAGAGAACGGTGATACTGAGCATAGAGGTTGTAAGTCACATCACTAGCAGCGCAGATAACAGAGGAGAGAACGGTGATACTGAGCATAAATGCTGTAAGTCACATCACTAGCAGCGCAGATAGCAGAGGAGAGAACGGTGATACTGAGCATAGAGGCTGTAAGTCACATCACTAGCAGCGCAGATAGCAGAGGAGAGAACGGTGATACTGAGCATAGAGGTTGTAAGTCACATCACTAGCGGCGCAGATAGCAGAGGAGAGAACGGTGATACTGAACATAGAGGCTGTAAGTCACATCACTAGCGGCGCAGGTAGCAGAGGAGAGAACGGTGATACTGAGCACAGAGGCTGTAAGTCACATCACTAGCTGCGCAGATAGCAGAGGAGAGAAGGGTGATACTGAGCACAGAGGCTGTAAGTCACATCACTAGCGGCGCAGATAGCAGAGGAGAGAACGGTGATACTGAGCATAGAGGCTGTAAGTCACATCACTAGCAGCGCAGATAGCAGAGGAGAGAACGGTGATACTGAGCATAGAGGCTGTAAGTCACATAACTAGCAGCGCAGAAAGCAGAGGATAGAACGGTGATACTGAGCATAGAGGCTTTAAGTCACATCACTAGCAGCGCAGATAGCAGAGGAGAGAACGGTGATACTGAGCATAGAGGCTGTAAGTCACATCACTAGCAGCGCAGATAGCAGAGGAGAGAACGGTGATACTGAGCATAACGGCTGTAAGTCACATCACTAGCAGCGCAGATAGCAGAGGAGAGAACGGTGATACTGAGCATAAAGGCTGTAAGTCACATCACTAGCAGCGCAGATAGCAGAGGAGAGAACGGTGATACTGAGCATAGAGGCTGTAAGTCACATCACTAGCAGCGCAGATAGCAGTGGAGAGAACGGTGATACTGAGCATAAAGGCTGTAAGTCACATCACTAGCAGCGCAGATAGCAGAGGAGAGAACGGTGATACTGAGCATAGAGGCTGTAAGTCACATCACTAGCAGCGCAGATAGCAGAGGAGAGAACGGTGATACTGAGCATAGAGGTTGTAAGTCACATCACTAGCAGCGCAGATAACAGAGAAGAGAATGGTGATACTGAGCATAAAGGCTGTAAGTCACATCACTAGCAGAGGAGATGGTAGAGGAGAGAACGGTGATACTGAGCATAACGGCTGTAAGTCACATCACTAGCAGCGCAGATAGCAGAGGAGAGAACGGTGATACTGAGCACAGAGGCTGTAAGTCACATCACTAGCAGCGCAGATAGCAGAGGAGAGAACGGTGATACTGAGCATAGAGGCTGTAAGTCACATCACTAGCAGCGCAGATAGCAGAGGAGAGAACGGTGATACTGAGCATAGAGGCTGTAAGTCACATCACTAGCAGCGCAGATAGCAGAGGAGAGAACGGTGATACTGAGCATAACGGATGTAAGTCACATCACTAGCAGCGCAGATAGCAGAGGAGAGAACGGTGATGCTGAGCATAAAGGCTGTAAATCACATCACTAGCAGCGCAGATAGCAGAGGAGAGAACGGTGATACTGAGCACAGAGGCTGTAAGTCACATCACTAGCAGAGGAGATAGCAGAGGAGAGAACGGTGATACTGAGCATAACGGCTGTAAGTCACATCACTAGCAGCGCAGATAGCAGAGGAGAGAACGGTGATACTGAGCACAGAGTCTGTAAGTCACATCACTAGCAGCGCAGATAGCAAAGGAGAGAACGGTGATACTGAGCATATAGGCTGTAAGTCACATCACTAGCAGCGCAGATAGCAGAGGAGAGAACGGTGATACTGAGCATAACGGTCGTAAGTCACATCACTAGCAGCGCAGATAGCAGAGAAAAGAACGGTGATACTGAGCATATAGGCTGTAAGTCACATCTCTAGCAGCGCAGATAGCAGAGGAGAGAGCGGTGATACTGAGCATAACGGCTGTAAGTCACATCACTAGCAGCGCAGATAGCAGAGGAGAGAGCGGTGATACTGAGCATAACGTCTGTAAGTCACATCACTAGCAGTGCAGATAGCAGAGGAGAGAACGGTGATACTGAGCATAACGGCTGTAAATCACATCACTAGCAGTGCAGATAGCAGAGGAGAGAACGGTGATACTGAGCACAGAGGCTGTAAGTCACATCACTAGCAGAGCAGATAGCAGAGGAGAGAACGGTGATACTGAGCATAACGGCTGTAAGTCACATCACTAGCAGCGCAGATAGCAGAGGAGAGAACGGTGATACTGAGCACAGAGGCTGTAAGTAACATCACTAGCGGCGCAGATAGCAGAGGAGAGATTGGTGATACTGAGCACAGAGGCTGTAAGTCACATCACTAGCAGCGCAGATAGCAGAGGAGAGAACGGTGATACTGAGCATAGAGGCTGTAAGTCACATCACTAGCAGCGCAGAAAGCAGAGGATAGAACGGTGATACTGAGCATAGAGGCTGTAAGTCACATCACTAGCAGCGCAGATAGCAGTGGAGAGAACGGTGATACTGAGCATAGAGGCTGTAAGTCACATCACTAGCAGCGCAGATAGCAGAGGAGAGAACGGTGATACTGAGCACAGATGCTGTAAGTCACATCACTAGCAGCGCAGATAGCAGAGGAGAGAAAGGTGATACTGAGCATAGAGGCTGTAAGTCACATAACTAGCAGCGCAGATAGCAGAGGAGAGAACGGTGATACTGAGCATAGAGGCTGTAAGTCACATAACTAGCAGCGCAGAAAGCAGAGGATAGAACGGTGATACTGAGCATAGAGGCTGTAAGTCACATCACTAGCAGCGCAGATAGCAGAGGAGAGAACGATGATACTGAGCATAACGGCTGTAAGTCACATCACTAGCAGTGCAGATAGCAGAGGAGAGAACGGTGAAACTGAGCATAAAGGCTGTAAGTCACATCACTAGCAGCGCAGATAGCAGAGGAGAGAACGGTGATACTGAGCATAGAGGCTGTAAGTCACATCACTAGCAGCACAGATAGCAGAGGAGAGAACGGTGATACTGAGCATAGAGGCTGTAAGTCACATCACTAGCAGCGCAGATATCAGAGGAGAGAACGGTGATACTGAGCATAGAGGTTGTAAGTCACATCACTAGCAGCGCAGATAGCAGAGGAGAGAACGGTGATACTGAGCATAACGGCTGTAAGTCACATCACTAGCAGCGCAGATAGCAGAGGAGAGAACGGTGATACTGAGCATAAAGGCTGTAAGTCACATCACCTGCAGCGCAGATAGCAGAGGAGAGAACGGTGATACTGAGCATAGAGGCTGTAAGTCACATCACTAGCAGCACAGATAGCAGAGGAGAGAACGGTGATACTGAGCATAACGGCTGTAAGTCACATCACTAGCAGCGTAGATAGCAGAGGAGAGAACGGTGATACTGAGCATATAGGCTGTAAGTCACATCACTAGCCGCGCAGATAGCAGAGGAGAGAACTGTGATACTGAGCACAGAGGCTGTAAGTCACATCACTAGCAGCGCAGATAGCAGAGGAGAGAACGGTGATACTGAGCATAGATGCTGTAAGTCACATCACTAGCAGCGCAGATAGCAGAGGAGAGAACGGTGATACTGAGCATATAGGCTGTAAGTCACATCACTAGCAGCGCAGATAGCAGAGGAGAGAACGGTGATACTGAGCACAGAGGCTGTAAGTCACATCACTAGCAGCGCAGAGAGCAGAGGAGAGAGCGGTGATACTGAGCATAACGGCTGTAAGTCACATCACTAGCAGCGCAGATAGCAGAGGAGAGAACGGTGATACTGAGCAAAGAGGCTAAGTCACATCACTAGCAGCGCAGATAACAGAGGAGAGAACGGTGATACTGAGCATAAATGCTGTAAGTCACATCACTAGCAGCGCAGATAGCAGAGGAGAGAACGGTGATACTGAGCATAGAGGCTGTAAGTCACATCACTAGCAGCGCAGATAGCAGAGGAGAGAACGGTGATACTGAGCATAGAGGTTGTAAGTCACATCACTAGCGGCGCAGATAGCAGAGGAGAGAACGGTGATACTGAACATAGAGGCTGTAAGTCACATCACTAGCGGCGCAGGTAGCAGAGGAGAGAACGGTGATACTGAGCACAGAGGCTGTAAGTCACATCACTAGCTGCGCAGATAGCAGAGGAGAGAAGGGTGATACTGAGCACAGAGGCTGTAAGTCACATCACTAGCGGCGCAGATAGCAGAGGAGAGAACGGTGATACTGAGCATAGAGGCTGTAAGTCACATCACTAGCAGCGCAGATAGCAGAGGAGAGAACGGTGATACTGAGCATAGAGGCTGTAAGTCACATAACTAGCAGCGCAGAAAGCAGAGGATAGAACGGTGATACTGAGCATAGAGGCTTTAAGTCACATCACTAGCAGCGCAGATAGCAGAGGAGAGAACGGTGATACTGAGCATAGAGGCTGTAAGTCACATCACTAGCAGCGCAGATAGCAGAGGAGAGAACGGTGATACTGAGCATAACGGCTGTAAGTCACATCACTAGCAGCGCAGATAGCAGAGGAGAGAACGGTGATACTGAGCATAAAGGCTGTAAGTCACATCACTAGCAGCGCAGATAGCAGAGGAGAGAACGGTGATACTGAGCATAGAGGCTGTAAGTCACATCACTAGCAGCGCAGATAGCAGTGGAGAGAACGGTGATACTGAGCATAAAGGCTGTAAGTCACATCACTAGCAGCGCAGATAGCAGAGGAGAGAACGGTGATACTGAGCATAGAGGCTGTAAGTCACATCACTAGCAGCGCAGATAGCAGAGGAGAGAACGGTGATACTGAGCATAGAGGTTGTAAGTCACATCACTAGCAGCGCAGATAACAGAGAAGAGAATGGTGATACTGAGCATAAAGGCTGTAAGTCACATCACTAGCAGAGGAGATGGTAGAGGAGAGAACGGTGATACTGAGCATAACGGCTGTAAGTCACATCACTAGCAGCGCAGATAGCAGAGGAGAGAACGGTGATACTGAGCACAGAGGCTGTAAGTCACATCACTAGCAGCGCAGATAGCAGAGGAGAGAACGGTGATACTGAGCATAGAGGCTGTAAGTCACATCACTAGCAGCGCAGATAGCAGAGGAGAGAACGGTGATACTGAGCATAGAGGCTGTAAGTCACATCACTAGCAGCGCAGATAGCAGAGGAGAGAACGGTGATACTGAGCATAACGGATGTAAGTCACATCACTAGCAGCGCAGATAGCAGAGGAGAGAACGGTGATGCTGAGCATAAAGGCTGTAAATCACATCACTAGCAGCGCAGATAGCAGAGGAGAGAACGGTGATACTGAGCACAGAGGCTGTAAGTCACATCACTAGCAGAGGAGATAGCAGAGGAGAGAACGGTGATACTGAGCATAACGGCTGTAAGTCACATCACTAGCAGCGCAGATAGCAGAGGAGAGAACGGTGATACTGAGCACAGAGTCTGTAAGTCACATCACTAGCAGCGCAGATAGCAAAGGAGAGAACGGTGATACTGAGCATATAGGCTGTAAGTCACATCACTAGCAGCGCAGATAGCAGAGGAGAGAACGGTGATACTGAGCATAACGGTCGTAAGTCACATCACTAGCAGCGCAGATAGCAGAGAAAAGAACGGTGATACTGAGCATATAGGCTGTAAGTCACATCTCTAGCAGCGCAGATAGCAGAGGAGAGAGCGGTGATACTGAGCATAACGGCTGTAAGTCACATCACTAGCAGCGCAGATAGCAGAGGAGAGAGCGGTGATACTGAGCATAACGTCTGTAAGTCACATCACTAGCAGTGCAGATAGCAGAGGAGAGAACGGTGATACTGAGCATAACGGCTGTAAATCACATCACTAGCAGTGCAGATAGCAGAGGAGAGAACGGTGATACTGAGCACAGAGGCTGTAAGTCACATCACTAGCAGAGCAGATAGCAGAGGAGAGAACGGTGATACTGAGCATAACGGCTGTAAGTCACATCACTAGCAGCGCAGATAGCAGAGGAGAGAACGGTGATACTGAGCACAGAGGCTGTAAGTAACATCACTAGCGGCGCAGATAGCAGAGGAGAGATTGGTGATACTGAGCACAGAGGCTGTAAGTCACATCACTAGCAGCGCAGATAGCAGAGGAGAGAACGGTGATACTGAGCATAGAGGCTGTAAGTCACATCACTAGCAGCGCAGAAAGCAGAGGATAGAACGGTGATACTGAGCATAGAGGCTGTAAGTCACATCACTAGCAGCGCAGATAGCAGTGGAGAGAACGGTGATACTGAGCATAGAGGCTGTAAGTCACATCACTAGCAGCGCAGATAGCAGAGGAGAGAACGGTGATACTGAGCACAGATGCTGTAAGTCACATCACTAGCAGCGCAGATAGCAGAGGAGAGAAAGGTGATACTGAGCATAGAGGCTGTAAGTCACATAACTAGCAGCGCAGATAGCAGAGGAGAGAACGGTGATACTGAGCATAGAGGCTGTAAGTCACATAACTAGCAGCGCAGAAAGCAGAGGATAGAACGGTGATACTGAGCATAGAGGCTGTAAGTCACATCACTAGCAGCGCAGATAGCAGAGGAGAGAACGATGATACTGAGCATAACGGCTGTAAGTCACATCACTAGCAGTGCAGATAGCAGAGGAGAGAACGGTGAAACTGAGCATAAAGGCTGTAAGTCACATCACTAGCAGCGCAGATAGCAGAGGAGAGAACGGTGATACTGAGCATAGAGGCTGTAAGTCACATCACTAGCAGCACAGATAGCAGAGGAGAGAACGGTGATACTGAGCATAGAGGCTGTAAGTCACATCACTAGCAGCGCAGATAGCAGAGGAGAGAACGGTGATACTGAGCATAGAGGTTGTAAGTCACATCACTAGCAGCGCAGATAGCAGAGGAGAGAACGGTGATACTGAGCATAACGGCTGTAAGTCACATCACTAGCAGCGCAGATAGCAGAGGAGAGAACGGTGATACTGAGCATAAAGGCTGTAAGTCACATCACCTGCAGCGCAGATAGCAGAGGAGAGAACGGTGATACTGAGCATAGAGGCTGTAAGTCACATCACTAGCAGCACAGATAGCAGAGGAGAGAACGGTGATACTGAGCATAACGGCTGTAAGTCACATCACTAGCAGCGTAGATAGCAGAGGAGAGAACGGTGATACTGAGCATATAGGCTGTAAGTCACATCACTAGCCGCGCAGATAGCAGAGGAGAGAACTGTGATACTGAGCACAGAGGCTGTAAGTCACATCACTAGCAGCGCAGATAGCAGAGGAGAGAACGGTGATACTGAGCATAGATGCTGTAAGTCACATCACTAGCAGCGCAGATAGCAGAGGAGAGAACGGTGATACTGAGCATATAGGCTGTAAGTCACATCACTAGCAGCGCAGATAGCAGAGGAGAGAACGGTGATACTGAGCACAGAGGCTGTAAGTCACATCACTAGCAGCGCAGAGAGCAGAGGAGAGAGCGGTGATACTGAGCATAACGGCTGTAAGTCACATCACTAGCAGCGCAGATAGCAGAGGAGAGAACGGTGATACTGAGCAAAGAGGCTAAGTCACATCACTAGCAGCGCAGATAGCAGAGGACAGAACGGTGATACTGAGCATAGAGGCTGTAAGTCACATCACTAGCAGCGCAGATAGCAGAGGAGAGAACGGTGATACTGAGCATATAGGCAGTAAGTCACATCACTAGCAGTGCAGATAGCAGAGGAGAGAACGGTGATACTGAGCATAGAGGCTGTAAGTCACATCACTAGCAGCACAGATAGCAGAGGAGAGAACGGTGATACTGAGCATATACGCTGTAAGTCACATCACTAGCAGCGCAGATAGCAGAGGAGAGAGCAGTGATACTGAGCACAGAGGCTGTAAGTCACATCACTAGCAGCGCAGATAGCAGAGGAGAGAACGGTGATACTGAGCACAGATGCTGTAAGTCACATCACTAGCAGCGCAGATAGCAGAGGAGAGAACGGTGATACTGAGCATAGAGGCTGTAAGTCACATCACTAGCAGCGCAGATAGCAGAGGAGAGAACGGTGATACTGAACATAGAGGCTGTAAGTCACATCACTAGCGGCGCAGATAGCAGAGGAGAGAACGGTGATACTGAGCATAACGGCTGTAAGTCACATCACTAGCAGCGCAGATAGCAGAGGAGAGAACGGTGAAACTGAGCATAAAGGCTGTAAGTCACATAACTAGCAGCGCAGATAGCAGAGGAGAGAACGGTGATACTGAGCATAGAGGTTGTAAGTCACATCACTAGCAGCGCAGATAGCAGAGGAGAGAACGGTGATACTGAGCAAAGAGGCTAAGTCACATCACTAGCAGCGCAGATAGCAGAGGACAGAACGGTGATACTGAGCATAGAGGCTGTAAGTCACATCACTAGCAGCGCAGATAGCAGAGGAGAGAACGGTGATACTGAGCATATAGGCTGTAAGTCACATCACTAGCAGTGCAGATAGCAGAGGAGAGAACGGTGATACTGAGCATAGAGGCTGTAAGTCACATCACTAGCAGCACAGATAGCAGAGGAGAGAACGGTGATACTGAGCATATACGCTGTAAGTCACATCACTAGCAGCGCAGATAGCAGAGGAGAGAGCAGTGATACTGAGCACAGAGGCTGTAAGTCACATCACTAGCAGCGCAGATAGCAGAGGAGAGAACGGTGATACTGAGCACAGATGCTGTAAGTCACATCACTAGCAGCGCAGATAGCAGAGGAGAGAACGGTGATACTGAGCATAGAGGCTGTAAGTCACATCACTAGCAGCGCAGATAGCAGAGGAGAGAACGGTGATACTGAACATAGAGGCTGTAAGTCACATCACTAGCGGCGCAGATAGCAGAGGAGAGAACGGTGATACTGAGCATAACGGCTGTAAGTCACATCACTAGCAGCGCAGATAGCAGAGGAGAGAACGGTGAAACTGAGCATAAAGGCTGTAAGTCACATCACTAGCAGCGCAGATAGCAGAGGAGAGAACGGTGATGCTGAGCATAGAGGTTGTAAGTCACATCACTAGCAGCGCAGATAGCAGAGGAGAGAACGGTGATACTGAGCATAGAGGCTGTAAGTCACATCACTAGCAGCGCAGATAGCAGAGGAGAGAACGGTGATACAGAGCATAGAGGCTGTAAGTCACATCACTAGCAGCGCAGATAGCAGAGGAGAGAACGGTGATACTGAGCATAGAGGTTGTAAGTCACATCACTAGCAGCGCAGATAGCAGAGGAGAGAACGGTGATACTGAGCATAACGGCTGTAAGTCACATCACTAGCAGCGCAGATAGCAGAGGAGAGAACGGTGATACTGAGCATAGAAGCTGTAAGTCACATCACTAGCAGCGCAGATAGCAGAGGAGAGAACGGTGATACTGAGCATAGAGGTTGTAAGTCACATCACTAGCAGCGCAGATAGCAGAGGAGAGAACGGTGATACTGAGCATAGAGGCTGTAAGTCACATCACTAGCAGCGCAGATAGCAGAGGAGAGAACGGTGATACTGAGCATAACGGCTGTAAGTCACATCACTAGCAGCGCAGATAGCAGAGGAGAGAACGGTGATACTGAGCATAAAGGCTGTAAGTCACATCACTAGCAGCGCAGATAGCAGAGGAGAGAACGGTGATACTGAGCATAGAGGCTGTAAGTCACATCACTAGCAGCACAGATAGCAGAGGAGAGAACGGTGATACTGAGCATAACGGCTGTAAGTCACATCACTAGCAGCGTAGATAGCAGAGGAGAGAACGGTGATACTGAGCATATAGGCTGTAAGTCACATCACTAGCCGCGCAGATAGCAGAGGACAGAACGGTGATACTGAGCATAGAGGCTGTAAGTCACATAACTAGCAGCGCAGATAGCAGAGGAGAGAACGGTGATACTGAGCATAACGGCTGTAAGTCACATCACTAGCAGCGCAGATAGCAGAGGAGAGAACGGTGATACTGAGCACAGAGGCTGTAAGTCACATCACTAGCAGCGCAGATAGCAGAGGAGAGAACGGTGATACTGAGCATAACGGCTGTAAGTCACATCACTAGCAGCGCAGATAGCAGAGGAGAGAACGGTGATACTGAGCATAGAGGCTGTAAGTCACATCACTAGCAGCACAGATAGCAGTGGAGAGAACAGTGATACTGAGCATAAAGGCTGTAAGTCACATCACTAGCAGCACAGATAGCAGAGGAGAGAACGGTGATACTGAGCATAGAGGCTGTAAGTCACATCACTAGCAGCGCAGATAGCAGAGGAGAGAACGGTGATACTGAGCATAGAGGTTGTAAGTCACATCACTAGCAGCGCAGATAGCAGAGGAGAGAACGGTGATACTGAGCATAACGGCTGTAAGTCACATCACTAGCAGCGCAGATAGCAGAGGAGAGAACAGTGATACTGAGCATAAAGGCTGTAAGTCACATCACTAGCAGCGCAGATAGCAGAGGAGAGAACGGTGATACTGAGCATAGAGGCTGTAAGTCACATCACTAGCAGCACAGATAGCAGAGGAGAGAACGGTGATACTGAGCATAACGGCTGTAAGTCACATCACTAGCAGCGTAGATAGCAGAGGAGAGAACGGTGATACTGAGCATATAGGCTGTAAGTCACATCACTAGCCGCGCAGATAGCAGAGGAGAGAACTGTGATACTGAGCACAGAGGCTGTAAGTCACATCACTAGCAGCGCAGATAGCAGAGGAGAGAACGGTGATACTGAGCATAGATGCTGTAAGTCACATCACTAGCAGCGCAGATAGCAGAGGAGAGAACGGTGATACTGAGCATAACGGCTGTAAGTCACAACACTAGCAGCGCAGATAGCAGAGGAGAGAACGGTGATACTGAGCATAAAGGCTGTAAGTCACATCACTAGCAGCGCAGATAGCAGAGGAGAGAACGGTGATACTGAGCATAGAGGCTGTAAGTCACATCACTAGCAGCACAGATAGCAGAGGAGAGAACGGTGATACTGAGCATAACGGCTGTAAGTCACATCACTAGCAGCGTAGATAGCAGAGGAGAGAACGGTGATACTGAGCATATAGGCTGTAAGTCACTTCACTAGCCGCGCAGATAGCAGAGGAGAGAACGGTGATACTGAGCATAGAGGCTGTAAGTCACATAACTAGCAGCGCAGATAGCAGAGGAGAGAACGGTGATACTGAGCATAACGGCTGTAAGTCACATCACTAGCAGCGCAGATAGCAGAGGAGAGAACGGTGATACTGAGCACAGAGGCTGTAAGTCACATCACTAGCAGCGCAGATAGCAGAGGAGAGAACGGTGATACTGAGCATAACGGCTGTAAGTCACATCACTAGCAGCGCAGATAGCAGAGGAGAGAACGGTGATACTGAGCATAGAGGCTGTAAGTCACATCACTAGCAGCACAGATAGCAGTGGAGAGAACAGTGATACTGAGCATAAAGGCTGTAAGTCACATCACTAGCAGCACAGATAGCAGAGGAGAGAACGGTGATACTGAGCATAGAGGCTGTAAGTCACATCACTAGCAGCGCAGATAGCAGAGGAGAGAACGGTGATACTGAGCATAGAGGTTGTAAGTCACATCACTAGCAGCGCAGATAGCAGAGGAGAGAACGGTGATACTGAGCATAACGGCTGTAAGTCACATCACTAGCAGCGCAGATAGCAGAGGAGAGAACAGTGATACTGAGCATAAAGGCTGTAAGTCACATCACTAGCAGCGCAGATAGCAGAGGAGAGAACGGTGATACTGAGCATAGAGGCTGTAAGTCACATCACTAGCAGCACAGATAGCAGAGGAGAGAACGGTGATACTGAGCATAACGGCTGTAAGTCACATCACTAGCAGCGTAGATAGCAGAGGAGAGAACGGTGATACTGAGCATATAGGCTGTAAGTCACATCACTAGCCGCGCAGATAGCAGAGGAGAGAACTGTGATACTGAGCACAGAGGCTGTAAGTCACATCACTAGCAGCGCAGATAGCAGAGGAGAGAACGGTGATACTGAGCATAGATGCTGTAAGTCACATCACTAGCAGCGCAGATAGCAGAGGAGAGAACGGTGATACTGAGCATAGAGGCTGTAAGTCACATCACTAGCAGCGCAGATAGCAGAGGAGAGAGCGGTGATACTGAGCATAACGGCTGTAAGTCACATCACTAGCAGAGCAGATAGCAGAGGAGAGAACGGTGATACTGAGCACAGAGGCTGTAAGTCACATCACTAGCAGCGCAGATAGCAGAGGAGAGAACGGTGATACTGAGCATAACGGCTGTAAGTCACATCACTAGCAGCGCAGATAGCAGAGGAGAGAACGGTGATACTGAGCAAAGAGGCTAAGTCACATCACTAGCAGCGCAGATAGCAGAGGACAGAACGGTGATACTGAGCATAGAGGCTGTAAGTCACATCACTAGCAGCGCAGATAGCAGAGGAGAGAACGGTGATACTGAGCATATAGGCTGTAAGTCACATCACTAGCAGTGCAGACAGCAGAGGAGAGAACGGTGATACTGAGCATAGAGGCTGTAAGTCACATCACTAGCAGCACAGATAGCAGAGGAGAGAACGGTGATACTGAGCATATACGCTGTAAGTCACATCACTAGCAGCGCAGATAGCAGAGGAGAGAGCAGTGATACTGAGCACAGAGGCTGTAAGTCACATCACTAGCAGCGCAGATAGCAGAGGAGAGAACGGTGATACTGAGCACAGATGCTGTAAGTCACATCACTAGCAGCGCAGATAGCAGAGGAGAGAACGGTGATACTGAGCATAGAGGCTGTAAGTCACATCACTAGCAGCGCAGATAGCAGAGGAGAGAACGGTGATACTGAACATAGAGGCTGTAAGTCACATCACTAGCGGCGCAGATAGCAGAGGAGAGAACGGTGAAACTGAGCATAAAGGCTGTAAGTCACATCACTAGCAGCGCAGATAGCAGAGGAGAGAACGGTGATACTGAGCATAGAGGCTGTAAGTCACATCACTAGCAGCGCAGATAGCAGTGGAGAGAACAGTGATACTGAGCATAAAGGCTGTAAGTCACATCACTAGCAGCACAGATAGCAGAGGAGAGAACGGTGATACTGAGCATAGAGGCTGTAAGTCACATCACTAGCAGCGCAGATAGCAGAGGAGAGAACGGTGATACTGAGCATAGAGGTTGTAAGTCACATCACTAGCAGCGCAGATAACAGAGGAGAGAACGGTGATACTGAGCATAAAGGCTGTAAGTCACATCACTAGCAGCGCAGATAGCAGAGGAGAGAACGGTGATACTGAGCATAACGGCTGTAAGTGACATCACTAGCAGCGCAGATAGCAGAGGAGAGAATGGTGATACTGAGCATAGAAGCTGTAAGTCACATCACTAGTAGCGCAGATAGCAGAGGAGAGAACGGTGATACTGAGCATAGAGGTTGTAAGTCACATCACTAGCAGCGCAGATAGCAGAGGAGAGAACGGTGATACTGAGCATAGAGGCTGTAAGTCACATCACTAGCAGTGCAGATAGCAGAGGAGAGAACGGTGATACTGAGCATAACGGCTGTAAGTCACATCACTAGCAGCGCAGATAGCAGAGGAGAGAACGGTGATACTGAGCATAAAGGCTGTAAGTCACATCACTAGCAGCGCAGATAGCAGAGGAGAGAACGGTGATACTGAGCATAGAGGCTGTAAGTCACATCACTAGCAGCACAGATAGCAGAGGAGAGAACGGTGATACTGAGCATAACGGCTGTAAGTCACATCACTAGCAGCGTAGATAGCAGAGGAGAGAACGGTGATACTGAGCATATAGGCTGTAAGTCACATCACTAGCCGCGCAGATAGCAGAGGAGAGAACTGTGATACTGAGCACAGAGGCTGTAAGTCACATCACTAGCAGCGCAGATAGCAGAGGAGAGAACGGTGATACTGAGCATAGAGGCTGTAAGTCACATCACTAGCAGCGCAGATAGCAGAGGAGAGAACGGTGATACTGAGTATAGAGGCTGTAAGTCACATCACTAGCAGCGCAGATAGCAGAGGAGAGAGCGGTGATACTGAGCATAACGGCTGTAAGTCACATCACTAGCAGCGCAGATAGCAGAGGAGAGAACGGTGATACTGAGCACAGAGGCTGTAAGTCACATCACTAGCAGCGCAGATAGCAGAGGAGAGAACGGTGATACTGAGCATAACGGCTGTAAGTCACATCACTAGCAGCGCAGATAGCAGAGGAGAGAACGGTGATACTGAGCAAAGAGGCTAAGTGACATCACTAGCAGCGCAGATAGCAGAGGAGAGAACGGTGATACTGAGCAAAGAGGCTAAGTCACATCACTAGCAGCGCAGATAGCAGAGGACAGAACGGTGATACTGAGCATAGAGGCTGTAAGTCACATCACTAGCAGCGCAGATAGCAGAGGAGAGAAAGGTGATACTGAGCATATAGGCTGTAAGTCACATCACTAGCAGTGCAGATAGCAGAGGAGAGAACGGTGATACTGAGCATAGAGGCTGTAAGTCACATCACTAGCAGCACAGATAGCAGAGGAGAGAACGGTGATACTGAGCATATACGCTGTAAGTCACATCACTAGCAGCGCAGATAGCAGAGGAGAGAGCAGTGATACTGAGCACAGAGGCTGTAAGTCACATCACTAGCAGCGCAGATAGCAGAGGAGAGAACGGTGATACTGAGCACAGATGCTGTAAGTCACATCACTAGCAGCGCAGATAGCAGAGGAGAGAACGGTGATACTGAGCACAGATGCTGTAAGTCACATCACTAGCAGCGCAGATAGCAGAGGAGAGAACGGTGATACTGAGCATAGAGGCTGTAAGTCACATCACTAGCAGCGCAGATAGCAGAGGAGAGAACGGTGATACTGAACATAGAGGCTGTAAGTAACATCACTAGCGGCGCAGATAGCAGAGGAGAGAACGGTGATACTGAGCATAGAGGCTGTAAATCACATCACTAGCGGTGCAGATAGCAGAGGAGAGAACGGTGATACTGAGCACAGAGGCTGTAATTCACATCACTAGCGGCGCAGATAGCAGAGGAGAGAACGGTGATACTGAGCATAGAGGCTGTAAGTCACATCACTAGCAGCGCAGATAGCAGAGGAGAGAGCGGTGATACTGAGCATAGAGGCTGTAAGTCACATAACTAGCAGCGCAGAAAGCAGAGGATAGAACGGTGATACTGAGCATAGAGGCTGTAAGTCACATCACTAGCAGCGCAGATAGCAGAGGAGAGAACGGTGATACTGAGCATAGAGGCTGTAAGTCACATCACTAGCAGCGCAGATAGCAGAGGAGAGAACGGTGATACTGAGCATAGAGGCTGTAAGTCACATCACTAGCAGCGCAGATAGCAGAGGAGAGAACGGTGATACTGAGCAAAGAGGCTAAGTCACATCACTAGCAGCGCAGATAGCAGAGGACAGAACGGTGATACTGAGCATAGAGGCTGTAAGTCACATCACTAGCAGCGCAGATAGCAGAGGAGAGAACGGTGATACTGAGCATATAGGCTGTAAGTCACATCACTAGCAGTGCAGATAGCAGAGGAGAGAACGGTGATACTGAGCATAGAGGCTGTAAGTCACATCACTAGCAGCACAGATAGCAGAGGAGAGAACGGTGAAACTGAGCATATACGCTGAAAGTCACATCACTAGCAGCGCAGATAGCAGAGGAGAGAGCAGTGATACTGAGCACAGAGGCTGTAAGTCACATCACTAGCAGTGCAGATAGCAGAGGAGAGAACGGTGATACTGAGCACAGATGCTGTAAGTCACATCACTAGCAGCGCAGATAGCAGAGGAGAGAACGGTGATACTGAGCATAGAGGCTGTAAGTCACATCACTAGCAGCGCAGATAGCAGAGGAGAGAACGGTGATACTGAACATAGAGGCTGTAAGTCACATCACTAGCGGCGCAGATAGCAGAGGAGAGAACGGTGATACTGAGCATAGAGGCTGTAAGTCACATCACTAGCGGCGCAGATAGCAGAGGAGAGAACGGTGATACTGAGCACAGAGGCTGTAATTCACATCACTAGCGGCGCAGATAGTAGAGGAGAGAACGGTGATACTGAGCATAGAGGCTGTAAGTCACATCACTAGCAGCGCAGAAAGCAGAGGATAGAACGGTGATACTGAGCATAGAGGCTGTAAGTCACATCACTAGCAGCGCAGATAGCAGAGGAGAGAACGGTGATACTGAGCACAGATGCTGTAAGTCACATCACTAGCAGCGCAGATAGCAGAGGAGAGAACGGTGATACTGAGCATAGAGGCTGTAAGTCACATCACTAGCGGCGCAGATAGCAGAGGAGAGAACGGTGATACTGAGCATAGAGGCTGTAAGTCACATCACTAGCGGCGCAGATAGCAGAGGAGAGAACGGTGATACTGAGCATAGAGGCTGTAAGTCACATCACTAGCGGCGCAGGTAGCAGAGGAGAGAACGGTGATATTGAGCACAGAGGCTGTAAGTCACATCACTAGCGGCGCAGATAGCAGAGGAGAGAAGGGTGATACTGAGCACAGAGGCTGTAAGTCACATCACTAGCAGCGCAGATAGAAGAGGAGAGAACGGTGATACTGAGCATAGAGGCTGTAAGTCACATCACTAGCAGCGCAGAAAGCAGAGGATAGAACGGTGATACTGAGCATAGAGGCTGTAAGTCACATCACTAGCAGCGCAGATAGCAGAGGAGAGAACGGTGATACTGAGCATAGAGGCTGTAAGTCACATCACTAGCAGCGCAGATAGCAGAGGAGAGAACGGTGATACTGAGCATAACGGCTGTAAGTCACATCACTAGCAGCGCAGATAGCAGAGGAGAGAGCGGTGATACTGAGCATAAAGGCTGTAAGTCACATCACTTGCAGCGCAGATAGCAGAGGAGAGAACGGTGATACTGAGCATAGAGGCTGTAAGTCACATCACTAGCAGCGCAGATAGCAGAGGAGAGAACGGTGATACTGAGCATAGAGGTTGTAAGTCACATCACTAGCAGCGCAGATAACAGAGGAGAGAACGGTGATACTGAGCATAAAGGCTGTAAGTCACATCACTAGCAGCGCAGATAGCAGAGGAGAGAACGGTGATACTGAGCACAGAGGCTGTAAGTCACATCACTAGCAGCGCAGATAGCAGAGGAGAGAACGGTGATACTGAGCACAGAGGCTGTAAGTCACATCACTAGCGGCGCAGATAGCAGAGGAGAGAACGGTGATACTGAGCATAGAGGCTGTAAGTCACATCACTAGCGGCGCAGATAGCAGAGGAGAGAACGGTGATACTGAGCATAGAGGCTGTAAGTCACATCACTAGCGGCGCAGATAGCAGAGGAGAGAACGGTGATACTGAGCATAGAGGCTGTAAGTCACATCACTAGCGTCGCAGGTAGCAGAGGAGAGAACGGTGATACTGAGCACAGAGGCTGTAAGTCACATCACTAGCGGCGCAGATAGCAGAGGAGAGAACGGTGATACTGAGCACAGAGGCTGTAAGTCACATCACTAGCGGCGCAGATAGCAGAGGAGAGAACGGTGATACTGAGCACAGAGGCTGTAAGTCACATCACTAGCAGCGCAGATAGCAGAGGAGAGAACGGTGATACTGAGCATAGAGGCTGTAAGTCACATAACTAGCAGCGCAGAAAGCAGAGGATAGAACGGTGATACTGAGCATAGAGGCTTTAAGTCACATCACTAGCAGCGCAGATAGCAGAGGAGAGAACGGTGATACTGAGCATAGAGGCTGTAAGTCACAACACTAGCAGCGCAGATAGCAGAGGAGAGAACGGTGATACTGAGCATAACGGCTGTAAGTCACATCACTAGCAGCGCAGATAGCAGAGGAGAGAACGGTGATACTGAGCATAGAGGCTGTAAGTCACATCACTAGCAGCGCAGATAGCAGAGGAGAGAACGGTGATACTGAGCATAGAGGTTGTAAGTCACATCACTAGCAGCGCAGATAACAGAGAAGAGAACGGTGATACTGAGCATAAAGGCTGTAAGTCACATCACTAGCAGAGGAGATGGTAGAGGAGAGAACGGTGATACTGAGCATAACGGCTGTAAGTCACATCACTAGCAGCGCAGATAGCAGAGGAGAGAACGGTGATACTGAGCACAGAGGCTGTAAGTCACATCACTAGCAGCGCAGATAGCAGAGGAGAGAACGGTGATACTGAGCATAGAGGCTGTAAGTCACATCACTAGCAGCGCAGATAGCAGAGGAGAGAACGGTGATACTGAGCATAGAGGCTGTAAGTCACATCACTAGCAGCGCAGATAGCAGAGGAGAGAACGGTGATACTGAGCATAACGGATGTAAGTCACATCACTAGCAGCGCAGATAGCAGAGGAGAGAACGGTGATACTGAGCACAGAGGCTGTAAGTCACATCACTAGCAGAGGAGATAGCAGAGGAGAGAACGGTGATACTGAGCATAACGGCTGTAAGTCACATCACTAGCAGCGCAGATAGCAAAGGACAGAACGGTGATACTGAGCATATAGTCTGTAAGTCACATCACTAGCAGCGCAGATAGCAGAGGAGAGAACGGTGATACTGAGCATAACGGTCGTAAGTCACATCACTAGCAGCGCAGATAGCAGAGGAAAGAACGGTGATACTGAGCATATAGGCTGTAAGTCACATCACTAGCAGCGCAGATAGCAGAGGAGAGAACGGTGATACTGAGCATAGAGGCTGTAAGTCACATCACTAGCAGCGCAGATAGCAGAGGAGAGAACGGTGATACTGAGCATAACGGCTGTAAATCACATCACTAGCAGTGCAGATAGCAGAGGAGAGAACGGTGATACTGAGCACAGAGGCTGTAAGTCACATCACTAGCAGAGCAGATAGCAGAGGAGAGAACGGTGATACTGAGCACAGAGGCTGTAAGTCACATCACTAGCAGAGGAGATAGCAGAGGAGAGAACGGTGATACTGAGCATAACGGCTGTAAGTCACATCACTAGCAGCGCAGATAGCAAAGGAGAGAACGGTGATACTGAACATATAGGCTGTAAGTCACATCACTAGCAGCGCAGATAGCAGAGGAGAGAACGGTGATACTGAGCATAACGGTCGTAAGTCACATCACTAGCAGCGCAGATAGCAGAGAAAAGAACGGTGATACTGAGCATATAGGCTGTAAGTCACATCACTAGCCGCGCAGATAGCAGAGGAGAGAACTGTGATACTGAGCACAGAGGCTGTAAGTCACATCACTAGCAGCGCAGATAGCAGAGGAGAGAACGGTGATACTGAGCATAGAGGCTGTAATTCACATCACTAGCGGCGCAGATAGCAGGGGAGAGAACGGTGATACTGAGCATAGAGGCTGTAAGTCACATCACTAGCAGCGCAGATAGCAGAGGAGAGAGCGGTGATACTGAGCATAGAGGCTGTAAGTCACATCACTAGCAGCGCAGAAAGCAGAGGATAGAACGGTGATACTGAGCATAGAGGCTGTAAGTCACATCACTAGCAGCGCAGATAGCAGAGGAGAGAACGGTGATACTGAGCACAGATGCTGTAAGTCACATCACTAGCAGCGCAGATAGCAGAGGAGAGAACGGTGATACTGAGCATAGAGGCTGTAAGTCACATCACTAGCGGCGCAGATAGCAGAGGAGAGAACGGTGATACTGAGCATAGAGGCTGTAAGTCACATCACTAGCGGCGCAGATAGCAGAGGAGAGAACGGTGATACTGAGCATAGAGGCTGTAAGTCACATCACTAGCGGCGCAGGTAGCAGAGGAGAGAACGGTGATATTGAGCACAGAGGCTGTAAGTCACATCACTAGCGGCGCAGATAGCAGAGGAGAGAAGGGTGATACTGAGCACAGAGGCTGTAAGTCACATCACTAGCAGCGCAGATAGAAGAGGAGAGAACGGTGATACTGAGCATAGAGGCTGTAAGTCACATCACTAGCAGCGCAGAAAGCAGAGGATAGAACGGTGATACTGAGCATAGAGGCTGTAAGTCACATCACTAGCAGCGCAGATAGCAGAGGAGAGAACGGTGATACTGAGCATAGAGGCTGTAAGTCACATCACTAGCAGCGCAGAGAGCAGAGGAGAGAACGGTGATACTGAGCATAACGGCTGTAAGTCACATCACTAGCGGCGCAGGTAGCAGAGGAGAGAACGGTGATACTGAGCACAGAGGCTGTAAGTCACATCACTAGCGGCGCAGATAGCAGAGGAGAGAAGGGTGATACTGAGCACAGAGGCTGTAAGTCACATCACTAGCGGCGCAGATAGCAGAGGAGAGAACGGTGATACTGAGCACAGAGGCTGTAAGTCACATCACTAGCAGCGCAGATAGCAGAGGAGAGAACGGTGATACTGAGCATAGAGGCTGTAAGTCACATAACTAGCAGCGCAGAAAGCAGAGGATAGAACGGTGATACTGAGCATAGAGGCTTTAAGTCACATCACTAGCAGCGCAGATAGCAGAGGAGAGAACGGTGATACTGAGCATAGAGGCTGTAAGTCACATCACTAGCAGCGCAGATAGCAGAGGAGAGAACGGTGATACTGAGCATAACGGCTGTAAGTCACATCACTAGCAGCGCAGATAGCAGAGGAGAGAACGGTGATACTGAGCATAAAGGCTGTAAGTCACATCACTAGCAGCGCAGATAGCAGAGGAGAGAACGGTGATACTGAGCATAGAGGCTGTAAGTCACATCACTAGCAGCGCAGATAGCAGTGGAGAGAACGGTGATACTGAGCATAAAGGCTGTAAGTCACATCACTAGCAGCGCAGATAGCAGAGGAGAGAACGGTGATACTGAGCATAGAGGCTGTAAGTCACATCACTAGCAGCGCAGATAGCAGAGGAGAGAACGGTGATACTGAGCATAGAGGTTGTAAGTCACATCACTAGCAGCGCAGATAACAGAGAAGAGAACGGTGATACTGAGCATAAAGGCTGTAAGTCACATCACTAGCAGAGGAGATGGTAGAGGAGAGAACGGTGATACTGAGCATAACGGCTGTAAGTCACATCACTAGCAGCGCAGATAGCAGAGGAGAGAACGGTGATACTGAGCACAGAGGCTGTAAGTCACATCACTAGCAGCGCAGATAGCAGAGGAGAGAACGGTGATACTGAGCATAGAGGCTGTAAGTCACATCACTAGCAGCGCAGATAGCAGAGGAGAGAACGGTGATACTGAGCATAACGGATGTAAGTCACATCACTAGCAGCGCAGATAGCAGAGGAGAGAACGGTGATACTGAGCACAGAGGCTGTAAGTCACATCACTAGCAGAGGAGATAGCAGAGGAGAGAACGGTGATACTGAGCATAACGGCTGTAAGTCACATCACTAGCAGCGCAGATAGCAAAGGACAGAACGGTGATACTGAGCATATAGTCTGTAAGTCACATCACTAGCAGCGCAGATAGCAGAGGAGAGAATGGTGATACTGAGCATAACGGTCGTAAGTCACATCACTAGCAGCGCAGATAGCAGAGGAAAGAACGGTGATACTGAGCATATAGGCTGTAAGTCACATCACTAGCAGCGCAGATAGCAGAGGAGAGAACGGTGATACTGAGCATAGAGGCTGTAAGTCACATCACTAGCAGCGCAGATAGCAGAGGAGAGAACGGTGATACTGAGCATAACGGCTGTAAATCACATCACTAGCAGTGCAGATAGCAGAGGAGAGAACGGTGATACTGAGCACAGAGGCTGTAAGTCACATCACTAGCAGAGCAGATAGCAGAGGAGAGAACGGTGATACTGAGCACAGAGGCTGTAAGTCACATCACTAGCAGAGGAGATAGCAGAGGAGAGAACGGTGATACTGAGCATAACGGCTGTAAGTCACATCACTAGCAGCGCAGATAGCTAAGGAGAGAACGGTGATACTGAGCATATAGGCTGTAAGTCACATCACTAGCAGCGCAGATAGCAGAGGAGAGAACGGTGATACTGAGCATAACGGTCGTAAGTCACATCACTAGCAGCGCAGATAGCAGAGAAAAGAACGGTGATACTGAGCATAACGGCTGTAAGTCACATCTCTAGCAGCGCAGATAGCAGAGGAGAGAGCGGTGATACTGAGCATAACGGCTGTAAGTCACATCACTAGCAGCGCAGATAGCAGAGGAGAGAGCGGTGATACTGAGCATAACGTCTGTAAGTCACATCACTAGCAGTGCAGATAGCAGAGGAGAGAACGGTGATACTGAGCATAACGGCTGTAAATCACATCACTAGCAGTGCAGATAGCAGAGGAGAGAACGGTGATACTGAGCACAGAGGCTGTAAGTCACATCACTAGCAGAGCAGATAGCAGAGGAGAGAACGGTGATACTGAGCATAACGGCTATAAGTCACATCACTAGCAGCGCAGATAGCAGAGGAGAGAACGGTGATACTGAGCATAGAGGCTGTAAGTCACATCACTAGCAGCGCAGATAACAGAGGAGAGAACGGTGATACTGAGCATAACGGCTGTAAGTCACATCACTAGCAGCACAGATAGCAGAGGAGAGAACGGTGATACTGAGCATAACGGCTGTAAGTCACATCACTAGCAGCGCAGATAGCAGAGGAGAGAACGGTGATACTGAGCATAGAGGCTGTAAGTCACTTCACTAGCAGCGCAGATAGCAGAGGAGAGAACGGTGATACTGAGCATAGAGACAAATGCTGCCCAATCGCCAACTGTCAGTTCAGGTGCTGCCGCCCCAAATGCATGGTAAGATTGAGCAGCTCCCTACTCAGCATAGACTGTGGGACGAGGAGGATGATAGAGCCCATCTCTGCCGAATATAGGTATAATAACAGGCTCTGCACAGACTGTACTTTAACGAGAACAGCAAAAGAGTTAAAGGAGTTTAAAAGAGAAGCCAGATAGACTCTGTAGTTGGAGAACCAGCTTTTAAGGCCAAGACCAGCTACTAATGTCCCCAGCAGCCGACCAGTTATCCGGGAGTCACTACAGAGAGAATAGAGAGCTCTGCACCACGAGGATATAACCTACTTACATCTAAAGGGACGTTTAGGGGTAGCTGGTTATTTTTGAACATTTACAGGGCGCCTACAGCACCTGTTTGTGGCCGGAGGCTGGCCACGCGTGCATCATGGCGGCTGCGGCACTGAAGGGGTTAACCCCCCCCCCCGTGCTGCAGAGCCATTTTTAAAAGAGACAATAGGCGGTAGACACCATCTTTGCAATACGTTACCGACGCTAGGTGCCGAGTGTTTAAATAATGTTTTTATGCTGACGTGGCCCTGACCTTCTCCTGCGGCCACGGCAATGTGTTAACCCCCGATGTGCTGGGAATAGGGGTCCACGGCCAAGAAGGTACCAGGCGGAGGCTGCCAGGTCGAGTACGCCACACTGGGGATCGGGAGCTTATCTCCTGGCACCCCGGCTACACATATGTGATTGGAGTAAGGAGAATAGGGAAAAATGATTGCACAGGAATGAATAATTAGTGAGGGGATCGGTATATGGGTATGATAAACAAACACAAGAAAGGGAGGTGCATCCCAGAAATACACTAATATCAGTAGCCAAAAAAAGGGGGAGAGGAAGAAAAGACTCCTTGTATCGGGCACACTCCTATGCTATTATTAGTAGTAAAATAAAATTTTCTTAATATTCATTAAAATTGACAAGAAAAATGGCTACAACAACCTATCAAGGTATACAAACAAAACAAATGAGACAATTTCTCCAATTATAGGAGATCCACTAAACCATGTCCATGGTAACTGTCGTAAGTAATATGTAGCTTTTAATTATAAAAAAATATTCATGCAGTTACTAGGATCAAATGATAGAAATAATCCATCAATGTCTCTGAGAGACAGTAAATGGAAATTGAAATATACACCCTGTGTTGAAGTTTATTACCACAAATGCTCCAAAATAGCTTGTGGATAAATACCTGGATTACAGATATCTCAGGAAAAATTGAACAGTATAATTAATCACAATAAACGACACAATATAAAAAAACATATATTCACAAAAATTGCACTTATCAGGTGCAAAAAGAGAGGCGAAATAATAACAACATATACATAAAAGTAAAGTGAAAAAAATACACAATATAAATACTAAACACCACGGATACCACCTAAATACATGTAATTGTGGTAGTAGAGGTGTCTCTCAGTTTCTACCTGGGAGAGTACATATAGTACCAAATAATTATAACCTTTAATAGGTGTAGATAAAGAGTTGTGTACTTATATGCCTAGGATTTGCTGTTTCCCGTCTTAAATACTAGAGGACAGGAAATGAGAGTCCCAAGTACTGGCACAATGAAAAGAGATAAGATGCTTCTGCTTTTACAGCCTGGTCACACCATTGTCCCTGTTGCCATTGGCAGCGCAGAGTCCCGGCAGCTGGCAATAATGGGTGAGCAGGAAAAAGTGGAAGGAAGTACCTGACACTGATTTCTCCCTTCGATCGTAGTATCCATGGTGCGGGTGTCCAGAGTGCACACTGTGGAGCCCACCAACAGGCTGACTGACGCGCATTTCGCCGGAGCTTTGTCAAAGGAAGCGCTTAATTACAACTTTTTGATGCTAAGGATTTATCTAAGTTGGAAGTGGTCATTCCTTAGACTACTGACGATTGTGTATACAGATCCAATACGTATCAGCAGATAGTGGCTGAGCAGCAATAGTAGTAATAATTATATCTGTGACACTACATGAATCAGAAGCTGATGAAATAGGCTGAGGTTGGTCACACTGCAGAAGTATATGACCTCATTTAATGGAGGCATATATTAGCAGTCTGATAGTATAAACTATTCACCAAGATTACATAATATACATGAGAGACTCTCTAGCACTGTATTCAGCCTCCAGTGACTGATATGGACATATATCATACATATCACATCATAATAAAGATATTTATCATATGTGATTGAGATAAATTATGACATGATTACAGCGATATGAAAATATTGGCCACTGATTTAACTTGTAAGTAACAATAGCCCCATATACAGATTTTGAAAAATGTAAGCTGGTACCTAGTACAAGGACAGACATTTATACAATAATGCATGATACATATGTTTAATAAATCTTATTGAGCATAATGAACAAATCTACTAATTTACCCAGTTCAGGAAATAGAGTGCAATAAATTAACCTCCATGTGAGCACACATACAATAACTGATTTTATTACATCTCCATCTAATTCACTGTAGTGGAGGTTTACTTGGAGAGAAGAGCAACATTGTATAATTGTAAGGTGCAACAAATGTTGCAAGGACAAATAGATATTGGTGAGGTTGTTACATAACTTCTGGAGATAAACACAAGAGAAATATTTTCTCACCCTATTCATGTGAAGATGATATAATATATATAGGGTATGTGGTTATGTTAATATTCATTTATTGATGTCACAATTTTTTTAAATAAATGAATACAAGTTATATATTAATGGATTGATGTGACCAGTGCACCATTATACTATTTCTTTTCCTCATACAAATGACTTGTTCTCTATAGTGGGTAGCACCTCTTTATTTGAAAATTAACATTAATTTCAAAGGACTAAAATAAAGAAAAAATATAAATTAGACTTTACTGTATATTAACATTAATCTCTCTCTAATCCTACAGTCTTTCCCGGCTGACTTGGACCCCTCTAGTCCACAAAGTGCACTGGCTACAACTCCTGAGAGTGTTGCAGAGGCACCAGAGCCTCCCCGCCGAGCTAGAAGAAAGGCACCCAGGAGTCTGCCAAACCAGGATCCATTCATGCAGAAAGTCAGACAGGCACTTTGCAAACCCCCAGACCACTTTGATAGTCTGGGGTCACACGTTACAAGTACCACCCGGGTGATAGAGGAGGAGCAAAAGCTTCATGCTGAATTATTTACCAGGTCATTATGCAGGGTAAATGAAAGAAGCTGACAGGCACCTCCACACTTCACCTAGAGCCTGTAATCCCCGTCCCATCCACTCCCACCTGCAGGTCCTCTACTCCAGTCTTCTCCACTTCCTTCCGCAGCGCCATATTACCATGGTCACCCACCACCAACCTACTTGGCCACAGAATGAATGGGACCATCCCCATCCATTCCTACACCCCAGATCTACCCCTCCACATCCACCTCTTCGGGGAGTTTATATAGTACCATGTTGGCTGAGGGGGATGAGAATCCCGAATGTTATCAAATTGGGTGATGCGGAAAAATGTTTTATGCTCTTTTTCTACTGTATCAGCCATTTATTTCTCTCCCAATACCGGCTGCATGGTATGGGGTGCGGATGACGCGGATTGGGCGGGGTCAGTAAAACGCATGGCTCAAGGGCAGATTGTGGTCTGCCGGGGCCTCAATCTACACTTGTTCCATGTGCTCCTTGGCCTGTTCAATCAGTCATCTGACACCGCGTACCATGCAGCCGGTATGGGGCGACAAAAAACTGGCTAATATGTTGTGGTAATAAACAAACCATGTTGGTTTGACTAAACATTGTTTATAGTTTACTACGTTGATTGATGTAACGTTAATTACAAAGCAACGTTTGATTGCAGACAGGTTACATAAAAAAATAAAAACATTTTTTTACACCAAAAAGAAAGTGTTGTGTTTTTACTCACCATAAACTGCTGGTACTTCAGGACAATGGCGTCACAGGTATGATGCATCCTAACACCTGGGAGGAAATGAGGGTCCCAAACTTCAGGTCTTCGAAAGACCGTCCTGTAACCAGATACCGCAGGGTAGCCACCAACCTGTCTTCTTCTGGGATGGCTATCCTCATGCTGGTGTCCTGCCTCTAATTATAGGGAGTCACCAGACGCAGCATCTCCTGGAAGGTGTCGTCATCCATACGCAGGTAGTTGTGATAATCATCCAGGTTGTTCTCCTTAATCTCCATCAGCAGGGGCATATGGGAGCGAGTCTCTCTCCTCATCAGCCACACCTTGGTCCAGCATGACCTCATTCTCCTCCTCATCCTCGTCTACTCCTCATCCTCACCTTTCAGCTTCAAGTAGCCATAGGCTAGCAGAAGCTTATGGCAATAAGAATCCATCAGAAGATGATAGAAATTAGAAGAAATACAACACTTTGTACAAGGCAAGCCTTCAACAGAGCACACTAGCACTGCACAGTGGGCCTGATTCAGAGCCGGACGCTCTGACCAGAGCGCTCGCTCTGATTCAGGGCCCTCCTCCCTAAAAATGGAGCGGCCTCTTGGACGCTCGCATAGCTGTGGGTTACCACCCACAGCTATGCGAGCGTCCATGATGATGGTCGCGATGGTCAAGACCATCGCGACCATCGGGCTTGCGACGAGACCCTGCGGTAGGGTCTCGGTGACCGCAAGCCCTGGATTGATTTTGGCTCTATCACTAGTGATGTCAGTGGGGCCGGACTCAGACGCTAGGCGTTCCCATGGGAACGCCTCCGTCTGGTAGCCATGCCCCCACACGCCCACCAAAGGGGGCGTGCTGTCACTCACCATCGACAGCACACCCCCTTTGGTGCAAGACCCCGAGTGACGAATTCCTCGTCGCTCGCCAGGTCTCACGCATGCGCACGACGGAGCTCCCTCCATCGCGCGCATGCACATTCGGGCACCATCGACCCGCTTGTGAGCGTCCTTCGCTCGCGAGTGGGTCTGAATCAGGCCCAGTGTTCAGCAGGTATACAGCCAAGCTTCACTAGTCACAGAGCAGAGTATATAACACACCTAAAATGGTGGCTGCCATCCCTAGATAAGCCGTCCCCTATTCACATTCCAGCAGATTCATCGTAATGGTTAGGTGCACACCTAATCAATCTACAATTTGTAATCGTGAAACGAAGCATCGGCTCGTATGATTGTATGAAACATCGTACAACTTTTGAACATATCGTATGTAAAATTTCAAGGGAAATCTTATAAGACATATTGGACGTCTTTTTATCGCACCGTGTATGGGCCGCCCAAGACTACAGCGCTAGTAAACCCCCTCTCTTTCATCAGGGGCTGGCTGGCAACTTTTAACCATGGGGCAAACACAAGCCCCTCTAGACTATTTCCCAGGGCACTGCAATGGGAAAATGGGTGCAAACCTTGGGCATGATTCACTGTGGATCTCAATATTGCGTACGCACACAAATCAACTGCGATAGCAAACTCAGCACTACATAAGGACGCCCACTTTACATTGCACACATCCGTAATACTTAGCAGAATAGTGAAACCATCGGTAACAGTGAGTACCATCGCAGCCTCACGCACACTTGCACAAGCCTTGACCTTACTCAGTAATTGCTACCATGCACGCTATGAGACCTCAGGCTGTGTAGGCTATCGCAGTGGATAATTTATGCACGCCCCTGCACCGGCGTGTGAAAGCACTAGCACGCCTGCGTTCCCCCGACCTCACCCCAGTCACCACCCACAAACGGCACTTCCTGTCACTCACTCTGCGATGGGTCTGCGTAGTCACTGCGATCGCAGTGGCTAGTTTGCGCACACGCACTGCTATGCATATGCATGCGCAGTACTCCCTTTTCTTTCTATCTGCCCTAATACAGGTGTACCTGGGGTGTTTCTGAGACCTCACATATATATACTTGGCAATATTTGTGAGGTTGGTCACATACTGTTGTGTGCTGCACGTTGCCATATTTTAGGTGGAACTGTGTGTTGCATACGCTGACAATGGGTCCCTGCAGCTAATCTTAGCGTCAGTCAGGACCAGTATAGCGCTGCTTAATATTTCCGTGAAGACAGTTAGTCAGATAGGTCTGACCAGGAGATAGAGCGCGATACTGCCCCCATTTTTGCTATCCTGCAAGTCATGGACTGCAGGAGATAGTGCGGAGGATTTGACTCAGAAAGGTTTATGTATGTGGCGCCATCTGGACTAGCATAAGTCACATACAATGCAGAAATATATATACATAAACATTACATATAATATACTGCAAATGACACTACAATTGACTGCCCTGATTCAGGGGTTCATTCAGACCCGGTCGCAAGCGCTGAGTGCTCGCAACCGGGTCGGTTCCCCCACTGGGCATGCGCACATATGAGCCGGCTCCGACGTGTGCATGCGCGAGACCCCGGCTAGCGACGGGCGCTCTGTCACTAGGGGTCTCGCACCAAAGGGGGCGAGCTGTCGATGGTGAGTGACAGCTCGCCCCGTTTTGGAGGCAGGCAGGGGGTGTTGCTGGCTAAACGGAGGTGTTCCAGAAGGAACGCCTGCCATTTTGTGGGCGGCCGCACTGACATCAGCAGTGATGTCAGTGGGGAGCTTCCTGCTCGATCAGAGCAGGAAACTCCCTGGGGCTTGCAAGTGCCGAGACCCAACCTTAGGGTCTCGTCGCAAGCCCCGATGGTCGCGATGGTCTTGACCATTGCGACCATCACCCTGGTCGGTCGCTAGAGCTGTGGGTGGTAACCCACAGCTTAGCGATCGACAAAGAGGCGGCACTACAAGATGCAAGCGGCCGCCCTCATTCAGAGCGACCACTTGCATCTAACAACCGCTTCTGAATGAGACCCTCAGTGTCTGGGAAGGCTATAGCGCTATGTACACTGACCCAATAAGGGAGGTACGCAGGGAGACTGGACCAGCTGCTGTCCTAGGAATTCTTTGCTGCACCATATAAATAAAATGGCCGTCTGGAGACCTCAGAGGAAGCATGGCCCATGGGAGAAGCAGCTCAGGGATGCCAGACTAAAGGCTTGAAAGGCGCGCTGAGCTGAGGGTAGGAGCCGCTACAACAGGGAAGGTGACTCCCCTGGCCTGCTATTAACCACTGGGACGCTGGATCCTTGCACCATTCTTGAAGTCCCTGGTGGTCTAGTGGACATGCGGGGTATGGGGGGGGCCCACCGCCAACGCCAGCACCTCCATTATGTCCCCAGGGACCGGAGGCCTCAGACTGCATTGTAAATGTGCGGATCACCGCAAGCGGTGAAACGAGACCTTACCTGTTCCCCGTCGATCCGGGAGCAGTCCTGGGCAGTCCTGGCTAGTACAGACTCTAGGGTCCCGCCGAGATCCCCAGATCTGTACTGGCGTCTCAGCGCCGGAGGGGTGACGGAACGGCAGCTTGGACGTCCTATGAACAGTCCGACGCTGCCGCTCTGAAGAGTTAAAAAGTAAATAAATAAAAAACTTTAAAACATAAAATAAAGCTTAGGGGCTGCTAATCAGGGGCTGCGATAATGGTGACCCGACTCCAGCCAGGCACCAACTTAAAACTGAGGTGCCTCTGGCTTGGGGGCGGGGTTATAGGGAGAGTGGACCCAGTGCATCCTGGGAGCTAAAAGCTTTAACAGTGTGTTGCCCGGATTTGGTTCCCAACCTATACCCCAAGGTCAACCCTGTGGACCCCCTATGGACCCTGAAGTAGAAAAGCCTATAATGAAATCATTCAATAATAGAATAGTCAGTTAGCCAAGCACCAGGATGCGTTACTGTCTCACACGGGCAGAACCCGCGGCTGTGACTTTCTACCATACAGCGAGAAATCTGCATAACGGGCCTGACTCAGCATGGATCACTATCAGGGGCTGGCTGGCAACTTTTAGCCTGGGGGGCAAATGCATGCAGGCGGCCCTGGCAGAGGAGTAGCGTGTAGCCACGGTCCCCGAAGAACGTGCGTGCTACGGCGCCGCCCCCCCTCAAGTGTTTCAGGGAGGAGGCGGGTCCATATGGGATTAATGTAAGGTAAAAATAAAGATATGGGGCAGCCCCCTGTCGTAGTGCCCATATGCAGTGCCCCCGTGTGCCACAGGAGATAACACCCTTATGCAGGCCTCCAGTAGTGCCCCCAGTAGTGATCCCCCCCCTATGCAGTGCCCCTTGTGCCCCCAGTAGTGGTCCCCCCTGTTCAGTGCCCCTTGTGCCCCCCAGTAGTAGGCCCCTTATATAGTGCCCCCAATAGTGGTACCCCCTAAGCAGTGCCCCAGTAGCAGTCCACCCCCCCATGCAGTGCCCCCAATAGTGGTAACCCTTATGCAATGTCCCTTAAATAGTGGCCCCAGGTGTAGTCTCCCCCTATGCAGTACTCCCAGTATTGCCCTTTATATAGAGCCCCCAGCAGTGGTCCCTCGCAGTGCCCCCAGTGGTAGTCCCCTTCCCCTATGTAGTGCCCCTAGTAGTAGTCCCCTCCCCCCTATGCAGTGCCCCTAGTAGTAGTCCCCTCCCCTTGTAGAGCCCCCAGTAGTAGTAGTAGTCCCCCCTTGTAGTTCCCCCAGTAGTAGTAGTCCCCCCCCTGGTAGAGCCCCCATAGTAATCCACCCCCCTGGTAGTGCCCCCAGTAGTAATCCCCCCCTGGTAGTGCCACCATAGAAATCCCCCCCTGGTAGTGCCCCCATAGTAATCCCCCCCCTTGGTAGTGCCCCCATAGTAATCCCCCCCTTGGTAGTGCCCCCATAGTAAACCCCCCTTGGTAGTGCCCCCATAGTAATCCCCCCCTTGGTAGTGCCCCCATAGTAATCCCCCCCTTGGTAGTGCCCCCATAGTAATCCCCCCCTTGGTAGAGCCCCCATAGTAATCCCCCCCCTTGGTAGTGCCCCCATAGTAACTCCCCCCCTTGGTAGTGCCCCCATAGTAATCCCCCCCGTTGGTAGTGCCCCCATAGTAATCCCCCCCTTGGTAGTGCCCCCATAGTAACTCCCCCCCTTGGTAGTGCCCCCATAGTAATCCCCCCCTTGGTAGTGCCCCCATAGTAATCCCCCCCCTTGGTAGTGCCCCCATAGTAACTCCCCCCCTTGGTAGTGCGCCCATAGTAATCCCCGCCCTTGGTAGTGCCCCCATAGTAATCCCCCCCTTGGTAGTGCCCCCATAGTAATCCCCCCTTGGTAGTGCCCCCATAGTAACCCCCGCCCTTGGTAGTGCCCCCATAGTAATCCCCCCCTTGGTAGTGCCCCCATAGTAATCCCCCCTTGGTAGTGCCCCCATAGTAACCCCCGCCCTTGGTAGTGCCCCAATAGTAATCCCCCCCTTGGCAGTGCCCCCATAGTAATCCCCCCCCTAGTAGAGAGAGACTTAATAATAAAAAAAAAAAAAAAAAAACACTTACCTGAAACTCCCGCTCCTGGTCCCGACTTCCACCAGCTCCTCTGGCCGCTTTGCATTATGGGAGAGACGTCGTCATGATGACGGCTCTCCCATTACCCACTGCGGGAGCCGGAAGATGGCTCCCGCAGTGGGAGCAGCGGCAGCCGCTGAGAGTCTGACAGACTCTCAGCGGCACGGCGGCTGTGTGTTTGTGCTCCGTCCGGTCAGCGCTACACATGCGGTGCAGTCTGTGTCACAGTGACACAGACTGCACCGGCCCGCATGACGCTGCGGCCCGGGGGGCACATGGCACCCTGCCCCCCGGCCCAGCCCGCCACTGATCACTATTCTGCTTATGCGCACTGCGATGCACGCACACAACGCAACAATTGGCCGATTGCATGTGTATTAGCCATTACTTCCTTGCTGAATCACGCCCATAATGCGGTGCCTACAGAATGTACTTAGGGCCTTATTCACATGTGGACACTATATCAATGTTCACACAGTTGACCGATTAATCGGTGAACTTCGCATGCGTCATAACCGCAATGCGCACATGTGGATTTTGAATGGCGACCAAATGTGATTACGGTTGTAGTGAGGATTTATTCACAAGTGCTTGACAGACAGGGGCCGTTTTGTGGGAGGTAACGGGGAGTAGCGGGAAAAAAGAGGGCGTGTCAAAACCATTTTTGGGGCATTTACATCTGTGATCCCGTATGCAGAAAATATGGTGCCAGCGTTCCGATGTCCATTCTAGGCGACCATCGGGTTACTCAGATGGTCAATTATCTGTGACTTATCGCTGCGTATTTGTGCGTGGTTGCATGGATCTACGAGGATGCCGGCGGGTATCTCAATACATTTCCAGGCGGCTGTAGCATCAGCGTATTTTTGCGCGGCAGCTGATAACGCATTAGCGACCACGTCTGAATCAGGCTCTTGGAGGTGATTAAATAGTAAAATATGGGCAATAAAGACGTAATTATTCATTGCCCGTTTTAAAACAATAAAAAAGCATTAGATTTATTAATTGCTGGGAAATGGGTTTTACAACTTACAGGTGGCAGCTGCAAGGGGTTATTTTTACCTGTATTTTACTATTTGTCTGTAAATTGTTATAATTCACATTACAGATGTGTCCAATCTACTGTAAACACTTATTTTTTGAGATGCACTGGCTGGCCATCATTGTATTATATATATAACTGCCACCTATACTTTCCTAATATCCAGTAACAGCCTCCTACGCTGCCCTGCGGCTAGCTTACTTGCTGAGATGCACTGGCTGGCTATCATTGTATTATATATGAAACTGCCACCTATACTTTCCTAATATCCAGTAACAGCCTCCTACGCTGCCCTGCGGCTATCTTACTTGCTGAGATGCACTGGCTGGCTATCATTGTATTATATATGTAACTGCCACCTATACTTTCCTAATATCCAGTAACAGCCTCCTACGCTGCCCTGCGGCTATCTTACTTGGTGAGATGCACTGGCTGGCTATCATTGTATTATATATGTAACTGCCACCTATACTTTCCTAATATCCAGTAACAGCCCCCTACGCTGCCCTGCGGCTATCTTACTTGCTGAGATGCACTGGCTGGCCATCATTGTATTATATATGTAACTGCCACCTATACTTTCCTTATATCCAGTAACAGCCTCCTACGCTGCCCAGCGGCTATCTTACTTGCTGAGATGCACTGGCTGGCCATCATTGTATTATATATGTAACTGCCACCTATACTTTCCTAATATCCAGTAACAGCCTCCTACGCTGCCCTGCGGCTATCTTACTTGCTGAGATGCACTGGCTGGCTATCATTGTATTATATATGTAACTGCCACCTATACTTTCCTAATATCCAGTAACAGCCTCCTACGCTGCCCTGCGGCTATCTTACTTGACACTTTTGGGGGAGGATCAGATCATTCTCCCCCTCTTTCATGCTTGTTGCATAGTTCACACCCGCGACTTGATATTTCTAATTGTATTGAAGCTACTAGTATTTTTGGCACTGGAATACCCCAGAAAATGAATTCAGGGCACACAGTATCGGACTCACGGCCCCTATGCATTTGCCATCATGTTTTAGCTGACTGGTTGCAGTATCTCAGCCTGTGCTCCTTGGTAGTGGAAGGGTTAACAATAACTCCATGAAGACTGTGCCCTGCACACTGTGTTGCCTAGGACATGCAGAGGAGGAACCAGCTGACTTCCTGTTCAGGGTGTGTACAGTTCTTCTATTTTTATACCACGTCAGCTGTCAGATACTGGGTGGAATTTGACAGCCATAAAAGGACAGAACAAGTCAGTAGTACATAAGATGTGACCTCCACACTCAGCAAAGCCTACGTGCTGGCTCAGTACAGCATGGACAGTGCCTGGAGAGGACCCTATATAATCACTGGAACAGTACAGTATGGACAGTGCCTGGAGGGGACACTATATAATCACTGGAACAGTACAGTATGGACAGTGCCTGGAGAGGACCCTATATAATCACTGGCTCAGTACAGCATGGACAGTGCCTGGAGAGGACCCTATATAATAACAGGACAGTACAGCATGGACAGTGCCTGGAGAGGACCCTATATAATCACTGGAACAGTACAGCATGGACAGTGCCTGGAGAGGACCCTATATAATCACTGGAACAGTACAGCATGGACAGTGCCTGGAGAGGACCCTATATAATCACTCAAACAGTACAGCATGGACAGTGCCTGGAGAGGACCCTATATAATCACTCGAACAGTACAGTATGGACAGTGCCTGGAGAGGACCTTATATAATCACTGGAACAGTACAGCATGGACAGTGCCTGGAGAGGACCCTGTATAATCACTGGAACAGTACAGCATGGACAGTGCCTGGAGAGGACCCTATATAATAACAGGACAGTACAGAATGGACAGTGCCTGAAGAGGACCCTATATAATAACAGGACAGCACAGTATGGACAGTGCCTGGAGAGGACCCTATACAATAACAGGACAGTACAATATGGACAGTGCCTGGAGAGGACCCTATATAATAACAGGACAGTACAGAATGGACAGTGCCTGGAGAGGACCCTATATAATAACAGGACAGTACAGTATGGACAGTGCCTGGAGAGGACCCTACTGTAAGTGGGTGCAGGGTGGTGACAAAGCAACACAGAGAATGCCGGGTGCTGGGTTATTTCCTGAGACGAGCTGGCACTACCCCAGTGAGTGACTAATACACAGTAACACAGACTTCTGTTCATGGTGAGTGCACAGAAGCTCAATATTACATAGATACACACATGTATATACATACAGTATACTTACACACATCTACAAACACATTAACAACTAACTCATACACATACAGTATACTTACACACATCAACAAACACATTAACAACTAACTCATACACATACAGTATACTTACACACATCTACAAACACATTAACAACTAACTCATACACATACAGTATACTTACACACATCTACAAACACATTAACAACTAACTCATACACATACAGTATACTTACACACATCTACAAACACATTAACAACTAACTCATACACATACAGTATACTTACACACATCTACAAACACATTAACAACTAAATCATACACATACAGTATACTTACACACATCTACCAACACATTAACAACTAAATCATACACATACAGTATACTTTCACACATCTACAAACACATTAACGACTAACTCATACACATACAGTATACTTACACACATCTACAAACACATTAACAACTAAATCATACACATACAGTATACTTACACACATCTACAAACACATTAACAACTAAATCATACACATACAGTATACTTACACACATCTACAAACACATTAACAACTAAATCATACACATACAGTATACTTACACACATCTACAGTACAAACACATTAACAACTAACTCATACACATACAGTATACTTACACACATCTACAAACACATTAACAACTAACTCATACACATACAGTATACTTACACACATCTACAAACACATTAACAACTCACTCATACACATACAGTATACTTACACACATCTACAAACACATTAACAACTAACTCATACACATACAGTATACTTACACACATCTACAAACACATTAACAACTAAATCATACACATACAGTATACTTACACACATCTACAGTACAAACACATTAACAACTAAATCATACACATACAGTATACTTACACACATCTACAGTACAAACACATTAACAACTAAATCATACACATACAGTATACTTACACACATCTACAAACACATTAACAACTAAATCATACACATACAGTATACTTACACACATCTACAAACACATTAACAACTAACTTATACACATACAGTATACTTACACACATCTACAAACACATTAACAACTAAATCATACACATACAGTATACTTACACACATCTACAAACACATTAACAACTAACTCATACACATACAGTATACTTACACACATCTACAAACACATTAACAACTAAATCATACACATACAGTATACTTACACACATCTACAAACACATTAACAACTAACTCATACACATACAGTATACTTACACACATCTACAAACACATTAACAACTAACTCATACACATACAGTATACTTACACACATCTACAAACACATTAACAACTAAATCATACACATACAGTATACTTACACACATCTACAAACACATTAACAACTAACTTATACACATACAGTATACTTACACACATCTACAAACACATTAACAACTAAATCATACACATACAGTATACTTACACACATCTACAAACACATTAACAACTAACTCATACACATACAGTATACTTACACACATCTACAAACACATTAACAACTAAATCATACACATACAGTATACTTACACACATCTACAAACACATTAACAACTAAATCATACACATACAGTATACTTACACACATCTACAAACACATTAACAACTAAATCATACACATACAGTATACTTACACACATCTACAGTACAAACACATTAACAACTAAATCATACACATACAGTATACTTACACACATCTACAAACACATTAAAAAAGAAAAAATCAAAATCAAATTTATTGTCACATCCACATAAAATGCATCAGCGAAAGTAAAATGCAAGATACTCACAGTCAACAATTACATAACACCCTTTGAAATATTATTAACAACTAAATCATACACATACAGTATACAGACACATATATTCAAACACATGCAGATACAGTATATGTAATCACATGCACATATCTACAAATACATACACATATTTGTGTGGTACACACACACACGGACATATACAGTATCTACAGACACATATATAGTATCTACACACACGGACATATACAGTATCTACACACACATATATAGTATCTACACACATGGACATATATAGTATCTACACACACATATATACAGACACATACAGTATCTACAAACACACATATACAAATACATACACATCTACAAACACATGCACATACACATACATACAAACATATACTCACATTATATAAAACATAAGCAATAAATAACAGTATATTTCTATGTTTACTAACAATTACAGTATAATACAGAATGAATGGCGCCATTACGCAGACTTTGGGGGAGGGGTGTAGGAATTTGTCATTGTAACATATTAAGGGAAACGTGCTATGCTGCCCCAAACGTGTCATACAACCAAAACGCACGGCTAGAAGATACACTTTATATAGATCATACATTCATGTGAATAAACATCCGTGTAACACGTATAACTTCTGAAGCCAGAGTTTATGAAGTGAGAGTGACCCAAAGTAGCTGAATACAGAATAACTTTGTTACATCTGCAGAGTGGATAGAACAATTCCCAGAAACCATGTATAAGACAAGTCATCTCCCCCTCCCCCATACTGGGTCAGTATCAAACAGACATATACACCAAGGACATACGTGTGTAGACGCTTCTTATCACCCCTGTCCATGTGTTCATGTTCTGTCTCTTTGTGTGATATGGAATAAAAACTCTTTTATAATGAATCTGTGTAATGATGTTGCATAGAGGAGGGTAGGGGAGAAATAAAGCTGGGGTGGGTGGGGGAGCGTGTATAGGGTGGTATGGTGGTACAATGCAGGGCAGTGCCATGGGAGAGATGTCCACACCTGTATCATCCCTGGGTGCACAAATCGTGGCTTCTGGGCATCATCCAACCTAAACATCTGCCCCGGCCCCTCGGGGGGATTAGCCCGGATTACCCCTGCCCAGTTCTATGTGCCGGTATCTTGCCTGGGGCCCCTGGGGCATTAGTGTCTGTTCTGCTCTGTATTCCTGAGACCACTGACACAGAACAGAAGCTGAATTCTGCACCCAGGCACCTTTATTATAACTATGGTGCCACCGATTTACACTGCACTGTACAGAGAATATATACTGTATGTCCGTCATGTTACCCCGGCCCCATGGGAGCTTACAGCCTAAATCCCCTAACACACAATCACACAGCCTGGTGTAATGTCAGGAGCAAAGCAGCCGGAGGAAACCCAGGCAATGGGACATGACCGGGAACTGAACTCATGACCTCGGTGCTGTGACGCAGCAATGCTAACCTCGGTGCTGTGACGCAGCAATGCTAACCTCGGTGCTGTGACGCAGCAGTGCTAACCTCGGTGCTGTGACGCAGCAATGCTAACCTCGGTGCTGTGACGCAGCAATGCTAACCTCGGTGCTGTGACGCAGCAATGCTAACCACTATGCCCAGCGTGCTGTCCTATTCTGGGCAGTAAACAAACATTCCTAGCAGGGGTGTAACTAGGTAATCGGAGACCCCATAGCAAAAGTATGTAAGGTCCCCTATGTACCAACCAATGGTGAGGGATGTATACAACGCATATAACTGTGACAAGGAATATAGCCCCCCCCTCAGCTCTGGCCCCCATAGCATCTGCACCCCTTATACCTATGGTAGTTACACCCATGGTTCCTAGCTATGGAGAGAAGACGGGCTACAACTTCACCTGATACATTACAATATTAATGCGAGAAGCAGTCAGTAAATGTGAATATTAAATGCAGAATAAATATCACTTAGCAATACATATTATACAGTAAGTAGATCCTGACCTGAGATGGCAGTCACCAGGGCCACGAGAAGGGCAGCGAGGCCGGGCATGGTGGCACGTCAGTGAGAGAGGGTCTGTGCCAGCTGACAGCATGAAGATCTAAATAAAATGAAGAAAGATCTGTGCTCATTGACTCAGCGTTGTCAGGAGTGGGCGGGACTCTCTGACATATATGGTAGTGGGTGATGTAACACAGTGTCTCCTGACTGTAATTTATGCTGTGATGTAGGAAATGTCCATGCCTTCACGTTTGCTTTTTAAACACGCTTTTTTTTCTAGCCCTCCACCCCTCCTAACTCTCCAGTCTCTGCATTACACTACTCAGCCCTCTTCTGCTAATTCGGGTCACCCATATCCCTTCTAGATTGCAAGCTCTTGTGGGCAGGGTTCTCTCTCCTTTGTCTTCTACAGAATGATGTCATTGAGCACTGTAATTACATATTTATGTGTAGATGTGACATATTTGAATTAGTCTCTACTTTTGTAACTTTTTGATGTGTTCCTTACGTTGCATGGAGCTGCAGAACCCTTGTGACACAAACATAATAATGATGATAATAATAATCATCATAATAATAATCATAATCATCATAATAATAATAATAATATAATCATCATCATAATAATAATAATAACAATAACAATAATAATAATAATAATAATAATAATCATAATAATAATAATAATAATAATAATAATAATCATCATCATCATCATAATAATAATAATCATAATAATAATCATCATAATAATAATAATAATCATCATCATAATAATAATCATAATAATAATAATCATCATCATAATAATAATCATCATAATAATAATCATAATAATAATAATAATCATCATAATAATAATAATCATCATAATAATAATAATAATAATAATAATAATCATCATATTAATAATAATCATAATAATAATCATCATAATAATAATAATAATCATCATAATAATAATAATCATCATAATAATAATCATAATAATAATAATAATAATAATAATCATCATCATAATAATAATAATCATATTATTATGATGATGATGATTATTATTATTATTATGATGATTATTATTATGATTATTATTAATAATAATAATAATAATAATAATAATAATAATAATAACTATATGTTTAGGGGTCATTCCAATTATAAGCGATTCCCTCACCTGTGCGAGTCATCGCGACATCGGCCGCACTAGACGGAAACCTGAACTTGCTCAAAACTGTGCGCAGCCCCATGTCATTGAGCGCTGTAATTACATATTTATGTGTAGTTGTGACATATTTGAATTAGTCTCTACTTTTCTAACTTTTTTATGTGTTCCTTACGTTGCATGGAGCTGCAGAACCCCTGTGACACAAACATAATAATCATCATCATAATAATAATAATAATAATTACTATATGTTTAGGGGTCATTCCAATTATAAGCGATTTCCTCACCTGTGTGAGTCATCGCGACATCGGCCGCACTTGACGGAAACCTGAACTCGCTCAAAACTGTGCGCAGCCCCATAGGGCCGAGCACAAAATTGAGCGAGATCAGACTGAAAGAGGGCCACACGGGGTGCGAGATGCAGTGCCGTTGCAGGCGTTTTAACAATTTGCACGCCTCGCGGCTAATTAGATTGCCTCCTCTGTGTAACAGGATAATGGCTCTTATTGATGCATATTGTCTCCTGTTAAAGTCATACAGTAATCTGACAGTAGATACGTTTGTTGTGATTTGACAAATGAGCAGAACAGTAGAGCGTCCTGCGGATCTCACAAAGATGTTTGAAATTACCGTAGTCGCAGAACGGCCGCAGTGTTTCTCTGAGGTTATTCTGTAATAAAATATAGTAAATGAGGTGAGAAGATCTAGGACACATCCTGTCTTCTTTACAGTGAGGGTACATAACATATCAATGAAGCTTGGCATGAACTGAGGACCTGATTCAGACCCGGTCGCTAAATGCGTTCGCACGCAGCCATCAGCAGCCAAAGTATGCAAATCCTGCCATCGCTAGTAAGACATTTTTCACGCTCACTATATTTTGCTGTGTGATCACGGTATGAAATTAGTCGCCCACCAGCCTGACACAAGACGCCCACTTTCTGTTAGTAACATACATCATCTCCAGGAAGTGTGCTAAACAATCGGTAACATCGAGTAACATCGGACCCATACGCAGCACTTGTGGCTGACCATACCCTACCGCAAGCACTGCGAGTGCTGCTGTGTGTAATTCAGCCATGTGACGTGTACGCTGATGCTGCGTCTTAATTATGTGCGCTCCTGAAGCGGCGTTTAGACGCACAGACACGCCTGCGTTCGCACCACCACACCCCCGTTACCATCGACTGCCCCCTGTCACCACCCAGAAATGGCTCCTCCTGTCACTCATGTTTGCGGAGCATCTGTGTACAGGGTGCAAACATCGGCTGGCTACGTACGAGCGCAGCCTAGCGACTGGGTCTGAATCAGGCCCTGAGTACCATGGGAACAAATTCAGCTGGCAAAAGATGTGGAGTGAGGGAAATATTAGCCACAAAAGTTTCAAAAATATGCTCATCCCTCAATGAAAGTAACTTACGGCGCCATTTAGGGATGTCCATCAACCATCGATGGGTTTGCTACTTTTTGTATTTACTTCCCTTATTTCATGCCATCAATGGAAATCAGTTGTAATACCCCCTAAAGTGCTTGCTATTTAATTCATATATGTACACATAGAACATATTTGTATGTTGATTCATATATTTACACAGATGTTGTATGTAAAATAAATGTTGCTTGCATTTATATGTGCCCCCCCCACCCCCTCATGAAGAGAAAATGGAGCCAGCCTCTAACTCCGGGTACAGAGGGCCGGTGGGCACGTGGTATAGGACGCCAGGATGTGCTCCCCGAGTAGGGAAAACTGTCCCCCATACAGAAATATAGGGCCTGATTCAGACCCGCTCGCGAGCGCATAGCGCTCGCAAGCGGGTCGATGGCCAGGCAGTGCGCACGTGCGCGAGCCCTGTAGTGAGTGAGCGGCTTAGCGAGCGGCCTGGAGGCCGGTGAAAAAAAGAACCGGCCTGCCCTGATTCAGAGGGAGCGCTCCCAAATAGCGAGCGCCTCTGAAAGATGGCCATAGATGGCCAGGGAGGAGAAACGGCGCATGTGGCTGGCGGGAAGGAGTCCGCACATGACTGCCAGCATATAAGAGGGACCTGCGGGGACTGCTGGGAGTGTGGCTCCTGAGACGGCTGAGCGGTAAGGGTCTCCTGTGTCGGTGGCTCTTACCTCAGAGACACGGCGGAGACTGGGACCCAGAGGAACCCCAGGGAGGAGATTAGAGCCATCTCCTGTGGCTGAGCCAGCCTTGGAGGCGAAACCTGGGCGGACCGTAGGAGAGCTGAGCCAGCCCTTCATTGTGTTCTCTGCAGTGTGTGTCAGTCAGCTGCAGACGGAGGCGGGACTTTCCCTTCTACAGAGGGGGCAAGGCAGGTGTCGGACAGTATGAAGCGGGCAGCCAGTGTCAGCTAGCTAGGAGAGGCAAATACATTCAGGGGAGCTGTTTACAGCAGGGATAGGAAACCGGCAGCCGGGCAGTGAGGTAGCAGTGCTGATTAGAGGTGGGTGGCAAAGGTGCTCTCTCTCAGTCAAGATACCGGCAGTGGGAGGCGTAATCCATCCCTCTAGGGCAGGGATGGGGAACACCAGGCCCGGGGGCAGTATAAGGCCCACGGAATCATTTGGCCTGGCCCTCTGAGCTTTTTTCTGCTAGCCTCATATGGCTAGCACTGTGCCTAGAATGGCACCCTGCAGCCAGAATCTATGCAGCAGTGCCGTCTGGAGCGTCCTTAGGGCGCTTCAGACGGTCACACCGCTGCCCTTACAGCTCCCCGGAGCATCCTCAGGATACTCCAGGCATTGTTGTAATCACTGACGATGGTAGACCCGCTCCATGTGACGTTACACAGAGGGGGCGTGGCTTACATCCGGGCCCGCGAATAATGTTCTATATATCAAAATTTCCCTCAGCAGAAAAAAGGTTCCCCACCCCTGCTCTAGGGCATGACTATGAGGAGAGAGGACGGTTATTCTCTGAGAGCATCCCAGCATCTACAAGGCTTCCGGAAAGGTGTGTAAATGCCCCATAACTTTGCCCTACACCATATATGATACAGAGGATATTCAAAGCCCTGCAAAACTGACTGTTATTTGCCAGACAGGTTGGCTCGCCAGGATAATTCTAATGCTGGGCATAGACGTACAGATAAAATGCCTGTCAGACCGAGAGACATTTTATCTGGTAGCCTGCCAGCCGCAGATGTCCCCGGCATACACTGCGAGATATCTCACAGTGTATCAGCCTGACATCTGCGCTCCGCCCCCGGGGGAGGAGACATTTCCCTGTTACCTCCATGGGAAGGAACAGAGGAAATGTCTGTCTGTCGACAATTTACCTCCTAAATATCGCATCGGACGGGCATGCTGGACAATCTGGCATGCCCGACTGAGCAATATTTAACCCTCGGTCGACCGCACTCACACTACAATTATCGGAGCGATTCGCGGATATCGGGCGGATCGCCTCAATAATTGTAGCATGTATGGCCAGCATTAGAAGTGACTGCTAATAAGGATCAACTTAAACCAATGTAATTGTCTTCAGCTGCTGGAGATTACAACTGTTGGAAAAACAGAAACTTAGGGCCTGATTCAGACATGGTTGCAAGCGCCGAGCGCTCGCAACCGGGTCGATGGTGGCCCAGAGCGTACGACAGAGCCGGCTCCGTCATGCGCATGCGCAAGACCCGGATAGCGATGGGCAATCCGTCACTCCGGGTCTCGCACCAAAGGGGGCGTGCTGTCGATGTTGAATGACAGCACACCCCCTTTGGTGGGCGGGCCGGGGGGGTGGCTGCCCAAACAGAGGCGTTCCCATGAGAACGCCTACCGTTTGGGGCCTGCCCCACTGACATCACAAGTGATGTCAGTGGAGAGATTCCGGCTCTATTAGAGCCGAAATCTCTCTGTGGCTTGCGGTCACAAGACCCTACCACAAGGGTCTCGTCACAAGCCTGATGGTCGCGATGGTCTTGACCATCGCGACTATCATCATGGCCGCTCGCTATAGCTGTGGGTGGTCATCCACAGCTATGCGAGCGGCCAGGAGGCAGTTCTAAAAAAAAAAAAGACTGGCCCTGATTCAGAGTGAGCGCTCTGTCAGAACGAGTGGCTCTGAATCAGGCCAAAAGTTACTACCTTTGGAGGATTTAAGCTATAAGGCTATAATTCTAACAAAAACTTTCGTTATCTTTGCGGCCCCCTGCTGGATGTGTGTTGAAGATATGGAAGTAGCGTAAACTTCAGGAAATACTATTCGGACCCTTGCGGGCTCGCTGCGCTCGCCACGCTGCAGGCATGCTGGTTCGCTTCACTCGCCACATGGAATCCCGCCTCCATGCCCACTTGGAAGGTAGGGAATGACGTTTGACACAAATTTATAAGCCAGTGTCCAACGTAATTCCCTACCATCCAAGTGGGGGGATAAATCCATGTGGCGAGCGAAGCGAGCCACCGTGCCCGCAGTGTGGCGAGCGCAGCAAGCCCGCAAGGGTCCGAATTGTATTTCCTGAAGTTTACTCTACTTACGTATCTTCACTGAATAGTGAAGATACGCAAGTAGCGTAACCAGGGGCCACAAATATATGGAAGTACCAAACTTTCATATTCATCTACTGTGTTAAAAGGCAACAGGCAACAAACTATTATGCAGGAACAGTTCCATTATAAGCTTTTGAGGAAGAAAGAGTCTGTGCCAGGGTAAAGGATAAACATTTACAAAGTAATGCTGGGTACACACTGGCCGATATATTGGCCGATCAATTGATCGGCCAATATATCGTACCCCGTGGGCCAGTGTGTACAGACGATATGTCTGTGAACAACGTCGTTCACAGACATATCGCATTGGCTGTGCTGCAGACATATCTGTCTGATCAGCCAATCGCCCATACACAGGAGAGCCAAGAGGGGGGGGAGAGCCGCAAGCTCTCCAACCACAGCAGCCCAGCACATGCTGCTGTGTGCTGGGCTGCACTGGGAGACTGTCCGAGGCTGCTAAAGCAGCAGCCCAAGCAGTCTTCTATGCCAAAGGGGGAGCAATCACACTGATCGCGCCCCACTTTGGGTGTGCGCCGGGCTGAGGGGCACACAGCGCCCCCCTCCCCAGCGCGCAGCGAGTGGCCACGCCTGCCGCAATTAGGCCATGCCCCTACCCGCCCCCAGTCAGGCCCGACCTGCTGCAGCATGCGGATGATGGTCGTTCAGTGTGTATAAATGACCGTCATCTGCAGATATATCTGTCAGGTGTGTACCCACCTTACGATTGCTTACATGAAGCCGGCAGTAGTAGGAAGGCCTAGGTACCTAAAACAACTAACGTGCACCACCTCTACAGACCAGCCGGGAGAATTTGCAACTAGATTGCTACAATTAACTTTAATTAAGCCTAATCAGCAACAATACAGTTGTTACTAAAGAGATAGTGTTACATAAACCAGTGTATCCAGGCAAGCTGCCAATATTACTCAGCAAGGGAAGTCAGAGCGGATTACATTGTATGCATTAATATCAGAGACAAGTAACTGTCGGTCATATTTCTGCATCTGAACTGTTACACATGAATGTGATGCTATATATATATATATATTTGCTTTTAAACTATTTTTCCCGCAGTCAGATCGAGAATCCAGAGTTCCAGTTATAATAAAATGTGCAGATCCAAGTGTCATTTAATCGCTTCCAATGTGTTGAACAAATCGTAATGTAATTGATGTATTGAAATGCTTTAGTGAAGATTGCTTCTTGGTTAGACGAATATTGTTCAATAAATGTACTCAGTTGTTCAGTTTATTGCCTGTATCTATTTGGTAACAGTCCGGAAGAACCTCAGGTGATCCAGAGACAGTGCGACTTGGAAACTCCCCAACACGCCACACTTAGGACAATACCCTCAGCTGGGTGTCATACGGTGATGGTGAACCCTTGGAGAGCCATCCCATGTGCTGGGGGTGGGTGTGTTGGGGGGCAGCTCAGGGAATGGCGGTGCCCTGCTACCATCATCTGAATGCTTGTTATTTGGTCAGTGAGGGGCGAGAGCTCTTACTACCTACATGGATAGGCCGTTCATAGATGGCCGTATTGGGTATGACCCGGTGCAGCTGCATCATGTAGTGACCTTATTAATCCTGCAGGACTCCAGTAGGCTATGAGACAGCAGCTGCTTCTCTGTTATGTGCTGCCTCTACAACAGGGGCGGGCAATAAGTGTCCCTTTCGCTACAGGTGAACTACACATTCCAGCATGCCCTGCAACAGTTTTTAACATGGCCAAATAACACAACTGTGGCAGGGCATGCTGGGATGTGTAGTTCTACAGCAACTGGAGGGCAGCTTTGTTGCCCCTCCCACTGCTCTATGACCTTAATATAGTCAGCTGACATGCGGAGGACCTGGATGAGTAACTGTGCAGCGGGGGCACCCTGCTCTACTGGCGGTGACAGTTACTGGGGCATACCAGTCAGGCGAGGATGGGGGTCTGACTACTGCTTCTAAAGAGGATGACAGGGTTTAATGTAGGGATGAATAGACTCTATCTGCTGCAATCTAATTAACTGGACAACTGGAACTGGTTTCAGCTAATATGGGGGATAAGAGAAGCCCTGTATGGGGGCACTATATGGTCTGAGCATATCTCAGCTGCCTTAAATGTGACAGATTCTCATATTAGAATGCTGGGAGCTGTAGAGGTGGCTGGGTCAGTGGGAATGCCTGCAGGGGGTGAATGAAGGGTGAGAGCGTCATTTGTAAGACGGTTAGGTATGCAGACTACAGTTACCTGGGGGTGTATCTTCATTGTGTTATCTCCTCTAAGGTGTTTTTTCATGAGGTTAAAGAATGTCCTCTTTGGCGGTTTTACAGGAGTAAGGGCTTCTCTCCATTTACCAGCATCTCAACAGAGTCTCCTGTGCTTCACAGCTTACCTCCATCTATAGATGTCTACGGGGAAAAGGCATTATGCAATTTAATGGGTGGTACAGAGCTTTACCCTTTATCACAGTGTATATACCCTATACCCATCTATGGGGGACTTTCCTAGATCCCCACTGAGTTAAGGCCGAATGCCATAACCCAAGATTGCTAAAAATGTGCCCAACTGAAATCTGTATTGTCGCAGAAAGCGGTGATACAGATTTAAAGATCTCAATATTCATTCATTGAGAATCGACAAATACATACCGACACATTCTATAAATCCGTCGATGTAAATAGTTTTACTCTTGCAACAAGTGGTCACCACCCTAAGTGGTTAAGCGGTATACCCATGGGCCAATTCAAAAGAATTAGGAGATATTGATAACAGATTTCAACATACAGGAGCAGGCACTAAAAAAAAAACTGGAAGATAAACAATACAAAGAGGATACAATAGACAGTGCCTTCAATATGGCAAGGGAAACGGAGAGAGAGAGAGAGAGAGAGAGAGAGAGAACCCCTTCTTACATACAAAGAGGATACAATAGACAGTGCCTTCAATATGGCAAGGGAAACGGAGAGAGAGAGAGAGAGAGAGAACCCCTTCTTACATACAAAGAGGATACAATAGACAGTGCCTTCAATATGGCAAGGGAAACAGAGAGAGAGAGAGAGAGAGAGAGAGAGAGAGAGAGAGAACCCCTTCTTACATACAAAGAGGATACAATAGACAGTGCCTTCAATATGGCAAGGGAAACAGAGATAGAGAGAGAGAGAGAGAGAGAATCCCTCCTTACATACAAAGAGGATACAATAGACAGTGCCTTCAATATGGCAAGGGAAACGGAGAGAGAGAGAGAGAGAGAGAGAGAGAGAGAGAACCCCTTCTTACATACAAAGAGGATACAATAGACAGTGCCTTCAATATGGCAAGGGAAACGGAGAGAGAGAGAGAGAGAGAGAGAGAGAGAGAACCCCTTCTTACATACAAAGAGGATACAATAGACAGTGCCTTCAATATGGCAAGGGAAACAGAGAGAGAGAGAGAGAGAGAGAGAGAGAGAGAGAACCCCTTCTTACATACAAAGAGAAAGAACCAACTCAGGAAGCATCTAAGGACATTATTTTCACAACTCAGTACAATAGACAAGCAAATGAGATAAAGAAAATAATTAATAAACACTGGCCCATTTTGTTAGAAGATGAGTAACTTCACAGCAACATCCCGAGACCACAAGTACTATAGTATATAGGAAAGTCCCGGATGCAAGTAATAAGCTAGTTAGGCACCAAGAAGCCTCAAACAAACCACAATATGCAGTGACAACAACAAAGATGTGGTGTAATACATTCACCATTACCAATAGAAGAAGTACAAAACCGACACATAGGATAACATCAGTATCCAATAAACAGGAATTTGACATCAAGGACACCATTTCCTGTAACAGCAAAGGGGTCATTTACATATTACAATGCCCCTGCCCTAAACAATATATTGGCAGGACAATAAGGCCACTAAAAATCTGATTAAACGAACACGTGCGCAACATCAGAAGGGCACAGAGGACCATCCCCTATCACTACATTTCAAAAAACATCATAATTGTGACTATAAACAACTAATTTTCACAGGAGACTTCACTAAAGCAATAAATAGAGAGGAATTAAAATATATTATAGAGATGGAAACACTGCACCCAAGAGGTTTGAACCTCTACAATGAGGTTAGGTCCATTATTTGTAATTAGTCAGGGACCTAGAGACAATGACCATAATTAACCTGTGTGCACACTGAAAACTTTGGTTCAGTGAATAGGGCTCAAATATTTAATCCTCAATATGTGATTTAACCAAACAGAAGACTCATGGACAAGATGAGACATAGGTTGCAGTGAAATTATACATTAATTATGACAGCAATGAAAATTGGAAACACAACCCACCTGAGAATGTAACTAATTGATCATTAACAAAGGGACGGGCCTGCCATTAGGATATAACCCCCTAAGAAAGCCCTGCACCATACATCACTTATTCTCCCAGAGGAAGGTCCAAACAAGGACAGAAATGCGTTGGGGACAATTTCTCACTTAAACATACCCATAAGGACTCAACCTGCAACACATCATGAGAAGCCGTGGGGCTTTACACTGCTCTGGCTAGAAGATCACGTGAGACGCAACACAGGAAATTCCAGGAAGTCACCGCGGCAACGGAGCTCCCCACGGCAGCGGCGAGGAAGAAGGAGACAGACGGCGAGAGGAGTTTAAGGTGAGTCCCATCTAGCGGAGGGGATATGCGGTAAGGGTTTATGAGAACCTACACCGCATTTTCCCACCCAAGGCAACAGGCATCACAGTGCACATTACGGGCACCCGGGGATCGCAGGCTGGCAGCCGCCTACCTCCGATGGTCCCGTATAGACAGCGACGCCTAGCCAGGGATCTCCATGAATACACCCAGCCACCTCTCACGTCATACCGCCAGACCCTGCAAAGAAGAAAGAACAACTCCGACCAAGGGACACCCTAACAGCGCATATAGATACCGGACATTACGGGACGCCGTAATCCGGACATTCAGACTCATTATCACAAATATCCTTATTACAGCTACAAGCAATATACAAGAGGAAGGAAATTCTTCATTTCTTTACTATCTGACATTTACTTACCATTAAATTAAGGATACGAATTAAGGAGAATCATTACCTTCATACAGCGGTTAGCTGATGTTTCAATGGGAAGCAGTCGGGAAGCCGACGGACGACATCCCGACCGCTGGCTTCCCAACTGTCTAATCCCAGCAAGGTACTAATGACAGGCGTCAAAATCCCGATGCCAGTCATTAGACCTACGCCAAGAGCGCGACGCCCGGCATACCGAACGAAGGTAAGCCAGGCGCCGGCCGCGGACAGCCGCGGGGGGGAGGGTTAGGTTTAGGCTAGGGGAAGGGGGGGTTAGGGTTAGGCACCCCCGGGAGGGAGGTTAGGGGTAGGCACCCCCCCGGGACACTTAGATTTAGGCAGCAGAGAAGGGGGGTTATGTTTAGGCACTTAGAGGGGGGTTAGGGTTAGTCACTGGGGGGGGGGGTTAGGATTAGGCACCCCTAAAGGAGGGTTAGGGTTGGGGGGGTAGATTACTTACCTTTAGAAGCAGTTGGGATTTCCACCCCTGCTGGGCTAGCGCTGTCGGGATTTGATCGGCGGGATTACATACCGATTCCATTTCAACAAATAGAAACAAAATAATTTCTTATAGCATTTATATTGGGACTGTAAGACGGAGGCATACAATTACACCAATCTGTGTTTAACAGCATATATATGTATGATTATACCCATTGTGTACATGACTATAAAGAGTAAAAGTTTTTCAACAAGAATATTTAAGGTCTAATAATATCTACATTCCAATACTATTATCTGCATTCATTTACAGTCAAGGTTGAGCTCAATCAACCAAGCCCATTTTGGGTATACCTCCTCCATATTATATTTACAGAGGGGGATAAACCTCTGGGATTTGGAGCTCACCGCATATAACCTTATCGCGCAAGTGTTACTACAGAATATTTAAAGTTTCCACTGGGACTACATAAATAGAGCCCTAAAATATAGTGAACAAACTAATGCAGAATTCAGGAGCCAGTCAGTGAGTTCTAGGAGCCACAAGGACAGAGCTGGATTAACCACTAAGCAAAATAAGCACATGGTCACGGCTTCAAGGGACGGGCGGCACCACAGAAATGATCAATTGCCGGATTTACCGTGGACCATATGGTGCAAAACTGCAAATGGTGCAGCTGAACCCGGTTCCCACAAAAAGGGGCTACATACAATAATAAAATTAATAATGCAATAGTAATAATAGAGGCTAAAGATATACATTAATTTTGGGAATACAACAAATTACAATCTGGTGACTGGTAGGCTGCCACACGGTGGCTCACGTGATTGTTCTTGTCTTGGTCATTTCGACTGTCACGTTCAGTCGTCCACTGCGAGTAAGTGCAGCTGCGCTCAGTACAGTGTCGCCAGATGGGGGGTTTTCTCCAAATTTTGGAGATTTTATCGGCCTCGGCTGGAATTTTAGAGATAACTTTTCTCTGGGTTTTTTTGGGAGCAAAATATATATGTGAGCACCAAAATCTTTTAAGTGCTTAGGGCCTCTAAAGGCCTTCATCTGGCCCTTCACTAAGATATATTTAGTAGACATGGACACACTCACTTCCACAGCAATGATTCCCTAAAGTTAGCATTGGCTCTCTGGCTCCTGGGAACTATCAGGCGTTACCATAAAGCACTGCAGATTTGTCATTGTTATGTACACACAGCTGGGTTCTGACAAGCACTGTGACATCAGAGCTGCAGACAGAGGTGTGTGCTGCACTCACTCACCCACTGGCTGCTGGATAATGTTCTGCTCAGGGGAATCCCCTGTAGGAAACACCCATGGGATACGTCAGTCAGAAACATGACCGAAAATAACCCTCTTCCAGGCTGAGGCTGTGTCTGCTCTGCAAACACTACACACCAAGGCCAGATTCCTGGGCACAAAATAATTCTTGATTGTCTCTCTTCTTTTATTAAAATGGACACAGGTACAAAAGTACAGTGCACCAACAGAATAAATACTGTATATATGTATATATATATATTAGGGGTGAGCGGGTTCGGATTTCTGAAATCCGAACCCCCCCGAGCCCCCCCGATCCGAGTCCGATCCGAATCAGGCTCGACTTTTCCCGCCTGACTCGGATCTGAAATCGAGGCAAAACGTCATCATCCCGCCTTCCGAGTCTCGCGGGTTTTGGATCCTATATAAGGTACCCACGTCGGCGCCATTTTCTCACTCGGCTGTGGACAGTGAAGAGGGAGGGTGGGAGTTAGGGCTGTGTAGTGTAGTGTAGTGTAGTGCTGCTGTTGTCCACTACTTCAAAGTCCATAGGGGCTGGCTGTGTTGTGCTGTGCTGCTGTTGTTAATAGGGGCTGTGTCCACTACTTCAAAGTCCATAGGGGCTGGCTGGACTGTGTTGTGCAGTCAGTTCTCCATAGGGGCTGTGTCCACTCCAAAGTCCTGTGCAGTGTCCCAGTCCTAAAGAGGTGCTGTAGTGTTGTCCAGGGGGTGCTCTGTCCATCAGGGGTGCTCCCCCCAAGTGCTAAAAAAATAATATATTTTCTGTGTTTGTGAATTGTGTGCGCAGTAGCCGCACGTACATCAACAAAGTAGTGCCAAGCGTGCGCCTGTGTCATAAGTAAAGGGCCGGCTGGCTTGACCGTTAAAGGGTGCTGTAACCCCCGAAAGTACACTCCAGTCCAAACCAAAAAAAAATTATTTTCTGTGTTTGTGAATTGTGGGCGCAGTAGCCGCACGTGCATCAACAAAGTAGTGCCAAGCGTGCGCCTGTGTCATAAGTAAAGGGCCGGCTGGCTTGACCGTTAAGGGTGCTGTAACCCCCGAAAGTACACTCCAGTCCAAACCAAAAAAAAAATTATTTTCTGTGTTTGTGAATTGTGTGCGCAGTAGCCGCACGTGCATCAACAAAGTAGTGCCAAGCGTGCGCCTGTGTCATAAGTAAAGGGCCGGCTGGCTTGACCGTTAAGGGTGCTGTAACCCCCAAAAGTACACTCCAGTCCAAACCAAAAAAAAAATTATTTTCTGTGTTTGTGAATTGTGTGCGCAGTAGCCGCACGTGCATCAACAAAGTAGTGCCAAGCGTGCGCCTGTGTCATAAGTAAAGGGCCGGCTGGCTTGACCGTTAAGGGTGCTGTAACCCCCGAAAGTACACTCCAGTCCAAACAAAAAAAAAAATTATTTTCTGTGTTTGTGAATTGTGTGCGCAGTAGCCGCACGTGCATCAACAAAGTAGTGCCAAGTGTGCGCCTGTGTCATAAGTAAAGGGCCGGCTGGCTTGACCATTAAAGGGTGCTGTAACCCCCGAAAGTACACTCCAGTCCAAACCAAAAAAAAAATTATTTTCTGTGTTTGTGAATTGTGTGCGCAGTAGCCGCACGTGCATCAACAAAGTAGTGCCAAGCGTGCGCCTGTGTCATAAGTAAAGGGCCGGCTGGCTTGACCGTTAAAGGGTTCTGTAACCCCCAAAGTACACTCCAAACCAAAAAAATATATATTTTCTGTGTTTGTGACTTGTGTGCACTGTGGCTGCACGTGCATCAACAAAGGAGCAGCGCCAAGCGTGCGCCTGTGTCCCATAAGTAAAGAGCCGGCTGGCTCATTTCTTAAAGGGTGGTGTAACCCACAAAGTGCACTACTCTCCTGCAAAAATAAAAAAATATTTTCTGTGTTTGTGTGCGCTTTAGCCGCACGTATATATATCAATATAACATAAATGGAGGACCAAACTTTCTCTGATAAAAATAAAATAGGGAAAGATCAAGAACCACTTCCTACTAGTGCTGTTGCTGCTGCTGGGAGTTGTTCATCATCCCAGAGAGGAAGTAGGAACATCACTACTTTTACTAAACAATTGACCCTCCAACAGTCCCTAGCGATGAGGATGAAGTACGACAGCAGTCATCCTGAAGCAAAACGTATAACTGAGGCCTTGACTGCTATGTTGGTGTTAGACGTGCGTCCGGTATCCGACATTAGTGCAGTGGGATTTAGACAATTGATGGA